>CXYZ01011926.1:908655-972353 GCA_900006705.1 Sonneratia caseolaris | reverse complement strand
AGAATCGGCCGGTTCAATTGAATTTGACTTCATTTAAATAATAATTGGATTTTTATGAGAACCAGACCGGATGAGTGGCCGATTCCCGGTCGAACCGGCCGGCCGGCCCAATTTTAAAAACTATGCTCTCATCGGTACTCTCTCTTACCGTACTTGTCTGTCAGAAGAGACATGTTTTTTTTTTTTTAATTTCTAAGCAGTCCTTCGTCCTCCTGGGGAAATTCCATTGGCTCGTCCTAACCAACACTGCGAGTCGCGAGCCTGTCAATGAGAAAGTCAACCTTTTGACTCCATATCCATGCAGATGTGCACCGGTCGTAGAAAAATGACGCACGACTCATTTTATAATCTCTTCGTGACGTTTCTCAGATGAGTGGCACGGAAAAGTGTACCGGTTCGTGACCGTCTGCTCACCGAGAGTGAGTCGTTTAGCATCGACCGATCGGTGAGTCGGAGATCTCGTGCCGCCGAGACGATTAATCGTGCAATCGGGGATCAGCGATCAGCAGTTTTGACATTCATCCACGTTGGATCGTAGGCCCACTAGTGAATGGGCCTGAGCCTAATAAATGCAACTACGGCCCGTGCCTGGGATGCTTGGAGGACCTTGTTAGCATCCTAATTTATTCTGATAGCCTATTTTCATAAATAAAATCTCGAAATTTATTTTGATAAAATAAAATTTTAAATTTAAATATTATAAATACAAAGAATTTAACCATAATATTTTAACTGGTATCTAAATTGGAATATTCTCGTGGAAGTTTTTCTTTTTTTGAATTTGTTAACCCTTATGTCCAAAGGGGGAAAAAAGAAAAAAAAAAGAAATTGTTTTTGGTTTATCGATTCGACCGCTGCCAGCTGCCGCCACCGCCACCACCATCACCGTCCTGACCTCCTCCTGCAGCGTCAGCTCTGCGCTCTCGTTTTCGCACTTCTGCTATCAGCGTCTCTCCTCAGGTCAGCGCTTCCCCGAGGCCCGCCATTCCTTTCCCATTACCTGACATTCCGCGTTTGATTCCTTTGTCCTAGGGTTTCCGGCTCCGGGGATCACATTGACGTCAGATCTCACTCCCTCTCTTCTCCGTTGCTGCAGGTGCTTCGGATCATGGAGGGAGCTGGCAGCGGCGGCCTTGGGGAGGGTGGCGGTTCGTCGCCGCTGAACAAATGGGCACACGATCTGTGGAGGATGTATCAGTTCTACCTCGACAAGTCCAGTCCCCACGCGACCTACCGGTGGATCGGGACCCTGGTCATTGTGGCCATATACGTCGTCCGCGTTTACTATGTCCAGGGGTTTTATATCATCTCCTACGGCCTGGGGATTTACATGTTGAATCTGCTGATTGGGTTCCTTTCGCCGCTGGTGGACCCTGAGCTCCAGGTCACAGACGGCCCCCTGCTGCCTACCAAAGGGTCCGATGAGTTCAAGCCTTTCATTCGCCGGCTGCCTGAGTTCAAGTGTTGGTAATCAAAGAAGCTCTTGAGCATTTTTTCTCTCTCTCTCTGTTTCTTCAGAATCGATATTATAGTTATACATTGAATAACTGAGCTTGTGCAGTTTTAGTGTTTTCAAGGTATCACTTTTCTTCACTGTGTTAGATATAAGTCCTGGATTTCAAGTTGCTTAGCATTATCCATCTATGAATGTAAAGGACGTGGCAAACGCTAGGCTCTTTCTTCTGCCAAATGAGTGATTTTCATACTATGCTGTATGAGATATGCTGCGGGGCTTTCATCTCGCCCCTCATTTGCTTGTTGTTCTTCCTGGCAATGGATTCACTGACGGGCTCATGGGACAGCTACCTACAGCATGTTGAATTCTTCATTTAAGAGATGGCTGCTCCTAGGATGAATTTAAGAATTCATGAATGATCTAGTTCCTCTAGTACAGGATGGACTAAAACTGAAAGTCATCGATGTCATCGTCATCATCATCATTTTCTTTTCCTTTCTTTGTCTTGATGCAATTTTTGTATGCACCAAGGAGACAATTGTTGCTTTATTGAACTAGTTTCCTTGATGGGTCATTGTGTTGGAATTACTGATTCCTCCTAGAAAAAATATGATACTTAAATACAAAATGCATTGTACATGATCATTGTTAACATGCATGTTTTTATTCATTTTTGCAGGCACTCGATAACAAGAGCATTTTGCATAGCATTCTTGATGACTTTCTTCTCCATGTTTGATGTTCCTGTATTCTGGCCAATATTGCTCTTCTACTGGATTGTTCTTTTTGTCCTCACGATGAGGCGCCAAATCTCACACATGATCAAGTACAAGTATATCCCATTCAGTATTGGGAAGCAGGTGGGCTTTTTGTTTATGCTACTACTTAATGGTTTGATATCTGCAATAAAAAAATGTTACCCGTGCAACTATAATGCATGGACTGATGATTTAATCCTTTTATTTTCCCAGAGATATGGTGACAAGAGGTCCTCTGCTAGCAGCAGCGGCCCTCGTGGTGATTGAAATGGGTTCAGCCGTAGAATTGGGATCACATAGGGGGATGGCTGTTAAGAGGAACAATGATTGGCCTTTACGAAGCATATCGTATTCAATTCATAATTCCAAGGACATCGATTGAAGCTACTGCAGCTCTGATTGAATTATTATGTAGCTACAAAAAGGAGAGGAGGTACGGTACGGGTGTGTTTTGTGCCATGACCTTGCAGAGGATTGGTTAGCTGATGCTATGCAGCATTTGTATGTCATCCATGCTCATGTTGTGCAGATTCATAAGTTCATTCCTGATAAGCAGTGATGGATTTATCTGCGAGATACTAAGGTGTGTGTTGGGTTCATTCATTTTGTGTAGTAACTGTGTCAGTATTCCAAATATGAGATGGGTGTATGGTAGTAGAATGGTGAACTTCTGTTGGTAGTAACATCTTCCTCCTCCGAAGAAAAGAGGACTGCCCTCATCGTTCTCGTTTTGATCAGTGTCGGTAATGGAGGATACTGCACTATCCACCCTTATATAAATATTCTGGAAATCTTAAAATATGAAAATGAACTCTTACAGTGACTTTTTTGACAAGGCATACAAAGCTCAGACAAACTTCCACTGTTGCATCGAAGTAGTTTGCATACAAAGAAACCATAAAACAGAGGATGATGTTTAGAGGATGGTCGAGGAAACTTAAAACAGTTACACGAGAGATGTACAATCAGACAAGCCACAAGGGAGAAGTCATCAATCTCCCACTACACCAGAGTGTCCAAGTACTCGCTTATTGTCGAATGCGTCAGGTTTGGGTACAATTTTGCACCATCCAAGCCCCCACACTCCTCAATCTCGAAGTATGTCTGATGTCCTTTTATGAATGCGGAGTAAATGAAAACAAACGGCATGTTATCTGGGTAAGGGGTCTCTGCATTGAGCAACAAACAACTCACAAGTTACATAAGTCCATAAGATGCTTTCAAGGAGGTTCCTCAATAGCCCAAAAGCTGTCAAGCATTTAGGAGGTACCTTTGATTTTAGTAAGAAGTTCCTCCTCTGATACATACTTCTTCCTCAGCTTCTTCCCAATCTTAGACTCCCAAATCTCGATAAGCTCATTCATGGAGTAAACATTTCCAAGCAGCCTCAGATACACAACCTTGTTCAGTGTTCTAGGGTCATCCACTGCGCTGATGGTAAAGGCTGCAACATCACTTTCTTTAGTGAAGACACCTGCAATCACATATGAACTCAACTGTCCAGATATATCCCTGAAGCAAATGGAAATGAGCACTACCAGCATAGATGAAAGGAAGAAAACACGTATGAATCTGTTCCTCTGCTCTTGCAATCAGATCAATGTTTAGCATCGAATCCTCTATTTACAAGCACATTTACTCCTCTTGTTCGAGTTTTGTGGTTGTTTAGTCTTCATGTCAAGTCAGTATAGCTTTGGTTATATTTCTTGCAACTAGACATCAGGTTTTCTTGATACTCTAATGCTCTAGAACAAGTATCTTATTTAAATTTCAAGGGAACAAATTAGCAACAGGTATGTCTCCATCATGTGGAAAATCAGGATAACGGTCGAATCAGTAAAAACAGAAGAAATGTAACCTCTAGTATTTCCGTCTCCGAAAACTGTGACCTCATCCCTTGGGGGTGCCTTCAACCCTGGTTGAACCAGAGAAGGAAGGAGATAGCTCATGAAGAAGTTGCATGATATAATGGTATGAGGAATGCCTTCTGCTTCTATCAGTCGCCGAATTTCGGCTTTTCGTGAATAGAACCCATAGTCCATGCCTGATAAATGCACCTTATCTGCATCTGACCCAAATTCTGAAGGAATGAACTTCTGAAAGGATACACTATTGCAGATGTTATTGCCAGAAAGACAAAACAATTCCATGTATGACATTGATTGGTTCTCAGGATGAACTTCAAAATTTTAAATCATATTTTCATAGGCTTGCATTTAAAACGTTTTCTTTGATCTAATCTTGTATGCCCGTGAACCTCCAACTTCATTTTTGTTCCTTTCAAGCTGCGCTTCTGTTCCGATAAGTCCAATGTTCAAGAACATCACTGGAAGTTGTGGACAACAATTTACTGCCACATAAAGAACTATTTTACATTGCTAACGGTACAATTTCAAAAGATCCCCAACGCTTTCCACCTGAGCAAGTCTGTATCAAAAGATTGGCTTCTAATACGAAATAAAGTGGCACAAATTCCAGTTTCTGGAATCGAAATCCAAAGAGAGCCCTAAAACTTCAGACTTGAACTGAAATAGAGCCAACCTTGATAGACCCAACTTTCTTGATTGCTTGGATCAGCAGCTTCTGATCCAGAGCCTGCTTAGCAGGGAGTGCACAGATCACTACATCGACTCTCCTCAGAGCCTCCAATAAGCTCTGCTCATCTTCCAATGAACCCTGCTCTCGAAAAAAACTGTATTAAAAACATAAGGAGAATGCCATATTTGGCAGGGAGGAAAAGAATCGGCGAGAACGAAACTGCTCCGTAGCAAATGAATTGCAAAACTTATATCGCAGATCTGACAAATAATCCAAATCCAGAGATTACTAACGGAATCAGTTTCCAATTTCCATATCGCAAGTGCAGGTGAGCAAAGAAGCTATTATCGACTCGATTCTTCTGGGCTCGAGATTACAAGACTAAGAGATCTTCTCCTACTAAATTCTTAGAGTAACAAGGTTTATATTTATGTATATCTTGAGCTCAAGGTTCAGCCAACCGACACTCGAGCTTTATACAGTGTCGAGCTCGGAATCATCTGGTACAGCAAAGAAATTGATCATAGTCCTGTGGATCTTGAGTCTCGACATCCAGCTAAGCTGGAGGCCCCGGAAAACCAACGCTCTATCGAGCTCAAAGCATTCCTCCCGGATCCAAGGAAGCGGCAATTCGGTGAAAAGGAAGAGAATAATCTGGGGAGCCGACGGATTAACTACGGCACCAGGAATGATAAGGATGAGCGTGGAACCTTGAGGATGACCAGGCCTGCGTCGGAGAGTTTGCCCAGGGTCCGGGACTTGACGGGATCGGAGAATGCGGAGGGCCGGACGAGGGCGACTGTGGGGTGCAAGGATCGGAGAGCGGCGGCCGCCAGGTGGTGGCCCAGGTTCCCGGTGGCTCCAATTATCAGGATCCTGCTCTTCACCCCATCTTCAGCGGCCATGCCTGGATCCTTCCGTGTCCCGTTACGCAGTGGGATTCTTCTACGCCAGTGGCATATGCAATGCAACGTGGGCTAAAACATGCAGGATCTAAAAATGGGCCTTTCTGTAATTTTATCAAACTACAAGGGCATATCCTGTCATTCCCTAGTCTCTTCCACTATATAAGTAGAGACCGGGAAACCCTAGCAAGCCTTCCGCAGGACCGCGGCTTCCATGGCTCAGAGGGGCTCTTCTTCCCCGAGTAGTTTCAGTTCAATGGGAGCCAGAGGTCTTCTCGTCGGGGATGCTGTCATCCTATCACTGTAGTTTATTATGTATATTTGTACTCATTTCTCTGTGTCGTGAAGGTGCGATGAGGATCAAGAACATCTCGTTAATCTGATTTTCCTGAACGTGAGGAAAATTTCTCTATCCATTCATTACTCTTCCTGAGCACCTTCACTCCCATCTCCTTCTGTGCCGCTCTCATTTCCCCCATGGAAGCGCTATTTCCCTTAGAGCTTTGGCAATCGGAGCCAGACATTATAGCCTGCCTGGGCGCAGCTCCAGAGTCGTACCTGGAGAGCCCGTCTCCCATTTCAAAGGAAAAAGAAAAGCGGCTTTTTGCATTTTTCCTACAAAAAAAATATGATTGATTACTTTAGATTCCTATATTATGATAGGCAGCTGACGAAATCACATTATTTTGATAAAAGAGATACTAAATTATGTTTACATATGAGGGCTTTTCACTTTTCTATCTAGGAGAAGAGGAGACGGTTCTAGTAAAATTCTCTCTGTAAATATGTATCCAATTAAAATGGAGGACAAAACAAGCTCGGTGACCATCAATGGCATTCATAGAAATGCATAACTGGGTCTTAACCTCGAGTTAAGAGGTTCCATGTGGTTCACCAACCAACTTGAGATGGTCATGGTGGATCCGAGGACAAGTAGGGTTTCTGGAAATGGCCTCTTCAAGAGTTACTGCAATGCCAGTAACAGGGCCTCTGCCCCTGCAAATGGTTTGTTGATTCATGGGACCGGGATCCTGCGCTTGCTGTTTTCGTTCAACTTCCTTCGGTGAGGAACGTCATACATGCTGTCTAANAGGGCCTCTGCCCCTGCAAATGGTTTGTTGATTAATGGGACCGGGATCGTGCGCTTGCTGTTTTCGTTCAACCTCCTTCGGTGAGGAATGTCATACATGCTGTCTAATTCTCTTTTGGTTCCTCTTAAACGTTTAAATGCACAGGGCAATGGTCCGAATTCTGCTTATAATTCATAGTGATAGCGACTAAGTTGTCGCAAGTTAGAAGTAGATAGAATGGATTCTTAAGGGAACACAATAGAAATGGCTCGTGAAATAGGGCAGGCAGGAATGAGGGAAATTTGAGAAAGGGCCACATGTTTTTGATACGTTTGTAAATTTCAATCAGCATTTATTTAAGAGCCATCAATCATCATTACACATTAGTTATGGATATACAGTGTCTATGTTCTTGACATCTTCAAAGACCCCCGTGCCCCGTGACTATACCCAGAAAAGGAGACAAGAGAGTGAGTGATTGTTGGCTCACGACATAATCCTAATTTTGACAGGGATGAACCCAGTGATGGGCTTCAGGTGTGACTAATCTGAAAGGAAATCTAGTTCACTGGGAAGAGTAACACGTTTTCGCAGCAGAGATTCAATTGTCGGGCATTTTCTCTTCCGTCCTCCTCTTGGTCTCGACTGGAATTGTTCATCCAATTCCACAAAGTCCCCCTGCATCAATGACCCATTAAGCCCAGGGAAGACAGGATTGGTCGTCAAGCATAAAGGATAAATTCAGAGTAAACGTACGGGAGTGTAAACATGGCACCCGGTTTTCTCATGGTTGTCTCTCACGTGTTTATATGAGAACCTCTTCCCACAGCCGGTGTAACAACAGGCAAAAGGCTTGAGCTTCAGGTGCACCGCCTTCACATGCGTCCTTAGATTTGATTGCTTTGGAAGGCAAACAAGGAACAGTTTCAGCTCATGAAATAAATGTCCGGGTACCTAAAGATACATTGAAAGTTGAAGTGTATGTTGATCTTACACTTGAGAAGGTACGTTGACAACGAGTAAAGTGGCACTGGATCAGCTCCAAATCTCTTGAAGGCTTAGCCTCATGTGACCGGAGATGCCGTTTGATGTTCTTCCTGAGTTGCTTGGTTCCACAGATTTCACAGTCCATGTATTGGTGAGAAGACAAGATGTGGGCTTTGAGACAATCAACATTGCTGAATGATTTCATGCAATCGCAGCAGAAAGCCTCTGTCATTTCAAGTTTAACTGCAGTAGCAGAGATCATTTGAATCACAATTGATACCAAGGTTATTCGATAAGACTCCAAGAACAGTGAAAGGTCTGCCGGGAAAAAGTAAACATACCATGGGAATCTTCATGCTTCCTTAATCGTGAAGCAAATCTGAATACCTTTCCACACCCAACTTCAGGGCAAACATGCTGTTTTGGACTCCCTCTAATAGTGGATGTAGACTCATCATCATGCATCTCCTTCAAGTGCCTCTTCATGTTACCTTGATAGGCAAATGATCTGTTACATCCATCTAAAGGGCACGTGAAAACTTTCCCCTTGTGCTTCAGAAGGTGGCGGGCCAAATGGTCCTTCCTTCTATAGCTTGCATGGCAGTCTTCCACAGAACAAATAAATGGCCTCTGCAAGAAAAAAAATGGCGTACCATCTAAGGGATGGATGATTGAATTCTACAAAGATACCCAACCTACAACTAAATAAAGGTGGACCAGCGCACAAACCTCATGACAAAGCTTGCGTGATTGAGGCTGACTTGATGAAGCTTCTCAGGCGGTCCCCCAACCTGATACTGGTCCATTCAAGTTCAAAAGAAGCAGCCTCTCGCATTTTGGAGTTCTTTCTTTGGGATCCAATGCTTCACGCCATTAACATCGGTTGTATTCAATATACCACACAACTTAAGTATCTTTTACCCTGCACGAGTGTTCACCTTCAGTGGAAATAAACTAGCAGGATTTGCCATGCAAGGACTTTGATCACCATGAAACGTCATAAGGATCAATTCATCCAGCAAACACGACTTTTTCAAAGGGTTGTAGATCTATGACAGCACATCTTTTCCTGAATAACTTTCTGATCAATCAGCTTTCCCCAATTCGGTTTCATGCATGAATGAGACCACTCCACCACTCCTTAGCATTTCAAAGGCCGCTAAACACCGAAAAGGCCGAGATCAACCCAAATAACCATGCCCAGAACATTCTCTTACTAAATTTGAATTAAACCCAAACTCGGTTGCCGCAAATTATTGGGATAGGCTAATACGAACACAAATTTTAAGATCGTTTAATACCTCAAGAGAGTGACTTTGCATGTGCTGCTTCAAATAAGCTGGTTTCTTAAAGGCCGCGCCACACTCTTCGCAGGTATTCAACTCCTTCTCCTTGCTCCTCTCGTCCAAGTCAGCTGATTCCTTATCATTCTCCTTCTCCATCTCCATCTCTCCCTGATCACAAAGAACACACTAAGATACAGCCGAAGCAACGCGAAATCAAACGAACTGGGAACCGAACAGAGAGGAGCTGTAACGAGCTCGCAACGGAGCCTCTCGGCATCCTCAGACTGTAGACTGAATCTGAACGTATTCGGCAGAAATCACTAAGACCGAGGAGCTTCCAGACGGCAGAATTACCTTATGCAGTGCGAGGATGTGAGAGCTGATAAGAGATTTCTTCGATCTGCAAATTCCGCAGAAGTCGCAGTAGTAGCGCCGAATATCCCTGAAAATTGGGCCTGCCCTCTCCCCCACATCTTCCGTCATTACTCCGCTCTCGTCCACCAGCAGATAGAGATCCCCCAGCGGCCGAATCTCGTGAATGGCGACGAGGATGCGGAGGGTGGTAGACTGATTTCTCGTTGGGGTTTTTCGCGGCTGAGGCCTTCAACCACTCCTAGATGGCGAGGCAACTCAGGACAGGGAATATCTGGTTCTGGTGTGTCGCAGCTCATTCATTGTCATTTGTACTGCCATTCAAAATATGCCACGTGTCAATGGCAATGTAATGCTGTATTAAAGAAAACGCGTGATTTTTGGATATTGGCGAAAAGTTGGCGTGGAGAAAATTATGCTGCTGGTAAACAGTTCTCCTACGCCACCGTCAAGGCGGCGGCGCCATACGAGCCTAAAAGAAGCTGAGAGAGCCGCGGCGCGGGGAGAGAGATAGAAAATTCGCTTGGGAATGGAGACGCTGAAGGAAGACGAGGTTTACAGCTGGACGGAGGTAAAGCTGCCAAGCCCGATCCCCGTTGCCACAGAGGAGCGGCAGGCCGGAGAGGGGCGGCTGGGCAGGGACATAGTCATCGCCGTCGACCACGGCCCGAACAGCAAGCACGCCTTCGACTGGGCCCTCATTCACCTTTGCCGCGTTGACGATACTCTCCATCTCGTGCACGCAGTCTCCAGTTGCGAACGTGATGATCCTCATTCAGTATTAATTGCAATCGGCATGAAATTATGTTTGAGTTCGTTGTCGCAGGTTTGGGGAACAAGATCGTTTACGAGCAGGGGCAGGGGCTGATAGAGAAGCTGGCGGCGGAGGCTGTTCAGGTCGCCATGGTACATCGATTGTTTCCCCCCTTTCGCTACAAAGGAAACTGCTCTGTTATGACTTTGCTGCTCAGCTGTTTGTCCAATTTTGGAATCAATAGCACCTGAGAGAAAGCAACTTCTTATTGGAGATGATATTATCAAGTCCACAGCCAGCTCTCGAATATCAAATCTTCAATGATTATGAATTTGCAGAAGAAATGCAATGATCGGCCATTCATCTTGGAATCGGTAGTCTGAATGTGATATTTGGATTGATTGGATTGAATGGAAGTAAATCACCTTTCAAAGTAATCCAATTTCGTACCATGGATTCGGCCCAATTCCCTTTTCATGATTTTTTAGTAATCAGGTCCAACTGTCAAATAATTTCTTTTGCAGCCAAAGAGTTTAATCTTCGTGGCTCTGATGACCCATCTAAATTAGTGTAGAGCCATGAGTAGTCATACAAATGCTGCTTGATGTGCGTCAATCATGTACAAAGTCGGTGTTCCCACAAAAATGCGATTTTGGCAAAGTTTCACTGGGTCATGTATATGATTGACAGCCAAACTTTCCTTTTAATTTCATGCTTCAACAAACAACTAGAAACCGTGAGAAACTGGTCCATTCGTGCCTATTTTCTCTCCGCATTCTGGGCAGACACTCATAATCTCTGCCTTCCCTATGTTTGGATAAAAACTTTCTATTAGAGGATGTGTCTCTTCTATTCTGTGTGTAACTGAATATGACATCCTGATAAAGGTGAGGACTACAGCTCGGATTGCTGAAGGGGAAGCTGGACATGTGATTTGCAAAGAAGCAGAGAGGATCAAGCCTGCAGCTGTTGTCATCGGGACAAGAGGCAGAGGCCTCATTCGGAGGTTCATCCAGATCGTCTCCTCCTCCTCCCTTTTCACTCGCTTAATCGCCTTTTTCTCCTCCATTGGTCTCTCACAGTGAATATATGCAATATGTTCGCAGTGTTCTTCAAGGAAGTGTCAGCGAGTATTGCTTCCGCCACTGTAAGGTGGCTCCTGTAGTAATTGTACCTGGGAAAGGTATTGCTTTCATCTGAAATCATTACACAATCCGTTGAGCAGACACAACACCACCTCTCTTCTACAGGGTATCTAATGTGGTGAATCTGCTGATGTTCTGAGTTTTTGCAGAAGCTGGAGACGAACGGTTGATATAGAGAAGTTGTGAAAGCAGATACTCACAAGCTCGCTGGCCATTGGATCGGTGTTGTTTCTTGATGTAAGGTTTACATCTCTGTGTCAGATGGTTATAATGTCACCTTGTTGGATCCTCTGTAAAGATAATATGTGTTCTTAATCAATACACAAAGTGGGTTGCATCTCCTCCTTTAGTTTGCAGTCCGATTAGATCTTGCTTTTTTTTTTCTTATTATTAATAGAATCATTTACGGATAATTAAAAAAAATCCAATGGCATGAGCTAGAGTTGTTAAACGAGGTGGGTTAGCCTGAAACCGTACCATCCAAACCCGGAGCTAGCACGGGCCGCTCCTAACCGGCTTGTAACGGCTCTTATTAGGTTGAGTAACAGTTACAAGCCGGGTTAACAATATAGACTAGTTGAACTGTAATTGATATGTACCATTAACCTACTAAACCGGTCTGGAACTGTTATGAAACCGAATTGCACTGATCTGGATTGTGAACTATTGCTCTCAGATCTTTCAAGTGTTGTAATCTCTTACCATTTGTTAAAAAATTAATGGGACAAATGGATTAAACATCCCATCAAAGCATTGGTCACCAATCACATTACTATTCACTCAAATCGGAAAACAATGGGATTTAAAAAAGAAAAAATGGTTGATAAAATATTTATTTAAAATAATTTTTAAGAAAAATAAAAAGGTGGACTGTTTCAAGAGTCCAACGGACGGTTAATCCACCTATTTATAAATGATTTTGGATTGGTTTATATTTGACTGAACTACGTCTTATCTGAACCGTATTTTTAACAATACTAGCATGAGTCACGTTGTGCATACAATAAAATCTCTCCCTGCCTTCCAAATTGGAGATTTCACGGCTTCTCTGGTGCACCAAACCAGTTTGAATTTGGTTCACATGGTTCAATACCCTTTCTCGTAGAGTTCCGATTTTAAATTTTATGAATAGGAAAAATAAAGATTACATTATTTACAAGAGAGTGGGGACGGAACCCAGAACTTAGGCTCAGCTAAGACCAATTCGACATGAATAGTCAGTATGAGTTTGAGCTGGATCGTCACATCAATCAACGAGTAAAACTCTCATATTCGTACATTTCCTCCATTGACGTGATCCTAATCCGAAATGGGATGACCGGTTTGTTTTAATGGGCCTTTTGCAAGCTTGGCCCAAGGAGTCCAGTTTAACGGGCTGGCTTTGAGTCCACGTGAATATCACGTGATTCGGCGGCGCCCCCATTCCGTCCTCCTCTCCCCGTGTCGGCCTTTTCTCGATTCAGCCCCCTCGATCTCCCTCTTTGACAGAGCTCGTCATCCTGCAAGACCCTTCATTCGCGCCGAAGTTTGGCTCCACCTTCTATCCGTTTAGGGTAAGAGAATCCCAAAATATTCGTATTTCTGATCCGTGCTGTATGTGCTCTGTAAACGTGCAGATGACTACGCTTCTCCCGATCATCTGATGTCTCATTTGTCAGAGTCTCATTTATTATTATTATTATATATATGTATGTACATTTTTATTTCCGGGGATTGACTTTGAGCTGAGATTGTGGGATTTCTTATCGGCCGTCTCCTCTGTTGTATCCGTTTATTTGCCGATGATGGGAGTACTACTGAAGCTTCAGCTCCTGTATTCATTGCCTTGATCTATGGAAACATTCGCCATAATGTTTTATTACGAGAGGAAACGTGCTGCAATCGAAAAAATTGGCCCTCTGTGGAACTCTTGTGAGTTAGATGGTAGTTGGTGGGTTATAAGTATTAGGGAGATGGAGAGGCTTGTGTTAATGTCATTCTTTTTGCCTTGCTGCTTGCCGATTCCTCGATGGCCAGCATTTGCATTTCATTCATTAGATTGCCAAAATTGCAATAAGTACACACAAAATAAGAACTTTTTGTATCATCATTTTGGGTCCAGAAGTGATATTCGCTCCAAAGCAAGCCATGCTCAGACTAATATGCGTCCTGCTCCAATATGAAATTAATTCATATGTTACGTTAAATAAGTTCTTTTACGTTTTACATTCTTTACATAATGATTTTTTCTGGTGGTAGGATCCTCTGGCTAACAAGCAATCCATTGACACAGTAGAATTTGTGTCTTCTATGCTATTTCTGTGGCATCATGTCTACAAGGCCAACCTTTGTTCTGTTATTTATGTTGCTTCAAATCACTGCTTAATCGGTGAACTGCCCTGACTTTATGTTAGGTCAATAATTAAATTGAACGTTGGATCTTAGTTTATGAGCAGCTGTATCATGAATCCTACTTTGTCAATTACATGATAATGTTGGTGTTATCTTTCAGTCATGACATTTTTAGCATTGATTCCTGGCATAGGGCAAGGCATAAGCGGATGCAGCTTAGCTACAAGTCAGGGCTTGTACCGACTATCTTTGGTCCTGGAAGTTTTCTGGAATTTCGCCAATCTTGATTTGGCGATTTTCACTTTTGATGTATTAGATATATTAACTTTAGGGTCAGGTCAGTCTTCTGAGGGTGTCTGATGAAATTCACTGACCCTAATGCAAAGAAATCATTCAAAAGTTTCACTTCTAGAGTCGATTAGAGCTTTAAATCCACTGATGAAAGAACATTCCACATGTTCATTCACCTCTGCTTCATTGGTAAAATGAATGTCTCTTCTAACTGAGGTTTAGCTATTCTAATGTCTGCTGACAGAGCCTTCAGTTGAATGCGGATTGGTAGTTATAGCTTAAGCTTTTCCATTGCTCAGTTCCTGCAGTCCTGCTGCACTATTATCTCCAACAAAGTCTTGAAAGGACATCTGAACAATTTTATCTCTTGCACACTGTCAGCCAGATGGAAACACAGAAGAACTCCTCTCCTGCCAGAGCAAACAATCCAATGATCACATCATGTCGAAAAAAGAAAAAGGATGATGCAACTTTTCTGGAGGATGTGAAGGATCACATCGATGAGTTTATCAATGCATCTATGGATGAGCACAAGAGTTGTTTTAAGAAGACTGTTCAAAAGGTATTTTTTCTTCTCCTTCCTATTTCAAATCAGTCTTTCACATTTTACAGTCTTCATCATATTAATATAGGTACTTGATTTGCAGATGTTTGGAATGTCCAAGGTTGTTGCTGAGAGGAGTGCTGCTGCTCAGGAAGTCGAAAGCTCACTACCACTTAGGACAGTGGTATCAGAATAGAACACATTCAACTTAGGATGGTTTATCTATAAGTTTATATCTTTAGCAACTACAATAAACCCAAGATAGCCTCTGAATGGCTGTCTAAAGTGGGGCACAATTGATACTCTGAAAGCTGCTGTTGGATTGAGTACATGTAACCAACCTGGGGCAAGATTTCATCAAAACTCCAATTAATGGATATCATGATCGGTCTGTAGCCTGTCCAATATATATGCGGGGCTGACCAGCGTGTAAGCTAGTGGCCCTGGCCCAAGTCTGGTGCACTGAGGTTCTGCTACTGATATGTATTTATGTGGATGTGCTGAGTCCATGTCGATTTCAGTGGCAGGACATCGAACAGATCATGTGATCTCTAAGATTATCACTTGAGCCAATCTGTCTTTCAAGATGATGACTCCAGAGTCTTGAAAATTAACACAGCTGCAGGGCCCTATGTTTCTGCCCAAAACCAGTCGGTGGTACACGGCCATGAATTTGGTTGGCGCTATTATTCTTGCCAATACAATGCTAAGTACATATCAAAAGGCTGAATGACAATTCATATTATCAAAAAGAGATGATTCTCAAACCGAACTCGAATCATGCATCGATTTTCTTTGCGATTGCAGTGCCCCGTTTATCGACTGCACGAACCCCAATACCTGAATGAGTGAATCAGTCAATAAAACTGTTCCTCTCAATATGGGTCAGGAGATTGCGGAGCGTTTGGAGGGATGGCTCAGAGGCACGTGAAGTCTCGAACACTGAGAGGTTGGTGAACCAACCTACCAAGCATGACCCAAGATCCTGCCCATTGACTCAGATTTTAGCTTTTTGATGATAGTTAAAACCCCTCGAGCTCTCGGTTCCCGACCTACTTGGCATGCGAAGATTAGAACAACAGTTCAAATGCTCGAGCTCTCAAAGAATTCACGTTGTCAATAAGTTGCAATTCGGTACACAGTACAATTGTAGCATACTGAGAATAACAACGGCCTGCTATCCATAGCCAAGTTTCTACTAATAACGGATGGTATGCTACCCACAATAGGCTCTCAACTGCAGAATAGCATTTCTGGATTCAGATAACTGATCAAACTGATATTTATCCCAAAAATGGGATCAAGCTTACATACAAGTTTTTAGAGTAAAGCTCCACATCGATAAAAGTAAGAAAGAGAATAATATGAACATGAAAGGCTTGGTTTTTGTCCCCACTTGGACTCGGCCACTTTTGAATCAATTAGAAGTTTCTGTGTTGTATTAGAGCGAATTACAGTGTGGTTGATACATTGCCAAACTTAAGAGTGCTGAAGAGAAAGGCCACTCAGTTGTGCCTCCCACCAGATTATAGAACAAAAATGTTCGGTTTATGGTCAGCTGTCGGAGGTGAGTGTTTCAAGGGTAATGTGGAAAGTGTTACCCAATTTTTACGAGAGATTAGGTGTTGATAGTAGGATCTCGCATTAAGAAAATGTGAAAAATCCTTTGAAGGTGAGAGGCTGGATTTTCACCACTTATCAGCTTAAACACTTCCACCATTATGAGTACATCACTTTACCAGCTTGAACACTTTCCTGACATTGAGAGGTCAGCCACTTGCCTTTCCATACAAGGACACTTCAGCTGAAACGAAGGAAAACAGATAGGAGGAGGTGAGTGAGACTGATTAATGACAGAAGACTGGGACAGGACAATAGCTTCAAAGGCCAAATTGGCCTCTGCTTTTTCAGCTGTTTGAGCCAATCTTGATGAGGCATGTGGGAGATTGGTGGGTCTCCCCTTCTTGTCTGCATGTGCATATGCATAAAAGTTTTAGGTAGAGTTCGTACCATGGGAGGATGGCGCTCAGATCCTCATTCAATGGTGGATGAGATTAAGGGACAGCAAAGACATCTTCTACTACATGGGTAGAGCATTTATGTAAATGCCTGTGCATCCTTATGCTAGTTTAATGTTGCAAGCAAATACTGAATGTACTGTAGTCATATTTGTTAAGTAGAAAACATTAAACAGTTGCGAAGTTAACCACGAAGTGCAATGCAGTTTGGCATATTCTACTCCGTGATAAGGATTCGATATTGTATGCTTAGTAACAAGAACAGGGATGAGTAAGCTCGCTTCTTCCTTCTCCGTCATGGGGCTCTCTGATTCACTGGAATTTCAAGTTTTTCATCCTGCAATGTAGGCAAGGGCCAGAAAATAGGTTACCAGTGGAGATAATTACAACAGGTAAGAGCACAAAAATGATGCAGAAAATGTCATCTTTTCATTTGTTGTGTGAGAGAGAGTATTTCCAAGTACATGAAGTTGATACGGACCTCTTGAGCTCGTCGTCTATCGATATTGCTCCCTCATTACTCTCTCTACCCTTTCTGTACTCGGGGAACGGAAACTGGCCCAATTCGATGTGCCTCACGTCCTCGACAAGTCGGTCATAATGCCTCTTGACATCATCGGGGGTCTTGCTGCCCCCGACCGCCTTGGCAATGTTATGCCAGCGGTCCGGAGTTTCCCTGTCATAGAGTGCCAGAGCCCTCTCGAAGGCCTTGTTCTGCTTTGTAGTCCAACCCGAGCTTGATCCCATCAGCGTCAGGAGTCGAAACAGAAGAGAAGAAATTATGTTCAGAGAAAGGGGGGAGGAGAAATGGCCTTCGCTCGTGGGTACTGTAGAAGTGTATATAAAGTTGTAGGTCTGCAATGGAGTTGGGAGTTCTTGGCCTTTATAAGGGTAAGTGGTAGGGGATGATAGAGAGATTTTGAGCAGGATGTGGACCAGTCCCAGTTGGCCTACAAATCTCCTACACACAATGTTTTTCTGGACTTTACCTCCTTTTGAATCACTACTAATACTCAGGCTAAATTCTCTTTGATGGGCTATGCATTGGAGGGTGGTAAAGAGGAGCAGATATTTTTCTTTTAAGTGAAACCTTCTTTCTTGTGTGCAAAGGGGATTCTGCGCAGATCTTCCTCCACTCCTTGTCCTGTCCTCTTTCTCCATATATGTCCAGAGTCTTAGGTCGGTCAGGTTCAAAAAGCTATGAGACTACATTACTTCATTGTCCCCACCAGCCCGACTCGATGTTATTACCCGAGCTTAGCAGACGATGGGCTTAGCCGACAGCATCGCAAGAATCTCAATGGGTTACTTCTTGGATTCCCGTACGTGTAGTCATGCCTATCGGCATCATCCCAAAGGTAAGCTGAACATGTTCGATAGTTCTTTTCAAATGGTCGGTCATGATAGAAAACCGGGTTATCCTTTGTTCTTCTCCCACTACGAGGAGTGATCTATTGCCTTGTCCTTTTCTGTCCTGAACAACAACGTTCCAAGCATTTTTCTAGAGCTGCCCAAAACGAACGGGCACAATGATTGTGTGTGTTAAAGTGGGTCAGTCTTTGGGAAGGGAAAAACCAAAGACGATTTGTAACTCTTTATCTTATTCTTTGCACTAAGAACACTATGTGTCACTTTTTTATTGATGATGTCTGCACCTCAGGCACACTGATGATTGAAGATTCGAAAGTTTGGGGAAGTGAGTGCCGTGCCAGCATAGTTAGGTTCGGGTTATATCATGCTGAGTTTAATATGGTTTCTGGCAAGCTTTGGAAAAAGTTCGGCTGTCATTTTGCTGAGAGACCATATGATTGGTGGAGGTCTATCTAGTATACAGATTAGGATCAATTCTCAGTCCCAAAAAAAGAGAGAAAAAAAAAGGCAACGGAAGAAAGAATCACGGGACAGAAAGCATGTTTCTCGAGCTATTCTGGATTTTCAATCTAGGGACCGTTAAATGTCTTCATGGGGTTCGGCTGCGATTCGACCTAGTGTCAAGGTAGACCCTTGGCAATGAGACTGAAGAGCTAGCTCTCTCTCAGGGTCGGTTTGAATCGGCCAACTATCGATATCTTGAGCTTCAACCAGTCCATCTCCTTTCCTAAGCACAATCATATTTGCCCTGTCCCTGATGACAGTGTATGGAAGTGGCAAGGGAAAAATAAAAAACTATTGGCAAAGTTTATGATCATAGCGAGGGTTGCAAAGGCACCCATAAGCATAGAGTAATCTCTCTCTCCCATGTCTGGCAACGATCCGGATCCGGGGTCGGCTCTTTCGTCCATCTTGGATTGATGGTGGCTTGCAGCAACCGAGGGATGGAAGAGGCTCACTTGGACCTTTCCTGCATCCCATTCTCAAGCACGCTTTGCTTCTGGTGAATAGATGATCTCTTCCTTCAATGAAAGATCTCGTGGGCTTCCGGTGGCCCATTTGTGAATGATCTCTATTGGCCCATTATGGAAGAAGCCCATGCACTGCGTTCCCTTCGGCCCAGTCACAAAGGGCCTCTCACCTCCAGGTGCGTGCTGCTTATAGGGGTGAGCATAGATGG
This sequence comes from Sonneratia caseolaris, assembly GCA_900006705.1. Taxonomy (NCBI): domain Eukaryota; kingdom Viridiplantae; phylum Streptophyta; class Magnoliopsida; order Myrtales; family Lythraceae; genus Sonneratia; species Sonneratia caseolaris. Next base: position 953,347 of record CXYZ01011926.1, on the reverse strand, counting down.
GAACCTCGAGGAGAATCTACCGAGGCACATTCTTGAGCCCGATATACTAGAATCGCTACCATGGCTACACGATACCCTAAAACTCGATTTCACGGTAGAAACTAATCTGGGCCGTTCACACTGACGTAGACAGCGACACGGAGCGATAAATAATGGAAGCGGGCCCCATCCCTATTGTGGGGCCACGCCGCCTACAATCACATGCTACACAGATAATGAATCATTCAGCTTGAATCTGCCCCTGACAACTTTTGAATCCCGTCGCGTACGAATATCCTCCCATTACCTCTCGTGGTAACGATAGCTCCAATTACAGCGCGGCATATGCCAAAAACATTCGCAGAGTCACAACACTCTGAGCGCTGAGAAATTATGGCAGTATGGTCCCAACACCGTGTTGCTGTCCAATGCCCGATTTGTTCACGGAATAGAGAGATTTCCGCCTTAAAATTCAATCGTAAGTGCAAATGAAGCCCGGAGGGAAATTGCAAAACGAAGATCTATGTTTCTTCATTTCGAGCGATTTTTGAAGTAACACAATAGAAAGCCATCGGCACAGTAGAACACTCGTTAACACGAACCATTTGCATCATCACGGAACGACTAGTAGCGAAAGAAGAGAGAACCACCTACGCACAACATAACACCCCGAGATACAATTCTCAGGTAGCCTAAACAAACAGATCTAATTCCTCCAGCTATTATCGGGTGCACCGCCACCGCGGGAGTACCTGGACCCACCGTATCCTCCATCACCGTACCCACGGTCGCGGCCACCACCGTACCCGCCGCTGCCACGGTTGTACCCGCCACCGCCACCACCCTCGCGGCGCCCTCCGCCATATCCTCCACCACCGCCTCCGCGGCTGAACCCGCCACCGCCGCCANCACCCTCGCGGCGCCCTCCACCATATCCTCCACCACCGCCGCCGCGGCTGAACCCGCCGCCGCCGCCGCCGCCGCCGCCACTGCGAGACTGGGCCTCATTGACGGTAATGTTCCTGCCGTCGAGATCCTGGCCATTCATCCCCTCGATCGCGTCCCTCATGGACTTCTCGTTGCTGAAAGTGACGAAACCGAAGCCACGGGATCTCCCGGTCTCCCGATCGTTGATAACCTGCAGGTAGATCGACAAGAGAACCTCAAATGAGCAACTCTCACAGATCAACTAGGAAACTGTGTGTATCGATTCGATCTCCGTCTCTGATAAAAAGATGAAGATGGACGTACCGATTCGAGTCACAGTAATTAAAGATCAGAACAGTAACACAGTAGAGAGAACATAGTATCAAGTAACACAAACGGATCGGATCGGAAGAGCAGGATCTCGCCGGATCCGATCACCGCCGCGTCAAACGGACCTTCGATTCGAGGATCTCGCCATAGGCACTGAAGGCTTGCCCAAGGGAATGGTCATCGGTGGCCCAAGCAAGGCCACCGACGAAACAACGGTACTCAACATCAGCAGAGGCCATGTAGCTAATTAAGGACGAGACTAGGTGAGAAAGAGGGGAACAAGGCAAAGGAGGCGAGTATGCGATATTATTGTGAGGAGGAAGGGTGCGGTTTATATAGAGGTTGCTAGGGTTTGGGGGGAGGGTGCGCAGTGCGCACATCGGGGTTAATGGAGCCAGCTGTGGTTACTGAATAAAAAACAGGCCGTTGATTGAGGGGGGAGCGTTTGGCTGCGAGAAGGGCTTATCCCCGACGCGAGCTTGATCTCAAGGAGAGGTAGTGCTTATCCAAACAGCTCCCACACGAGTAGCCACGGCGATAAAACTAGAGAATTCCCCTCGAGTGTGCGCGAAATTCAGGGACAGGCATAAGAGCCAATCAATTTTGCACCGTGCTTTACGTGCTCGTTCCGAGTACAACGAAGCTTACCTAAGTTGGTTCTCTACTGGTCATTTTGACGCTTGAACCAAGTTGGATGTCAATGCTGGCCGGCCGGCCGAAGTAATATATGACCACCGAGCATTAATTATTACACATAAATTTTCAATTGATTAGTCGGGTTACCCTTTTTAACGTTGCCTTGTCGTAGTTTAGTTGCCTCCCACTCATAGCTTGATTCTGATTCCATCATTAGAGACTCACCTTAGATAAATAACGTCGTGCACATTGAAATTGAAAAACGGAATATTCAGATGAGTCATAGGTCACCTCTCAATTGTACGCGCGGGCCGTGATCACGTGACCCTAAAACAGACAGATATTTTGACTGAAATATCTGGGGGCATGAATTACGATTTTGACCCTCACGCTCCCCCCAAATATATATATATATATATATATATAGAAAAGGGAGATTAGGTAGAGCCCACACATGATGCGGCGGTCATGGTGGTTCGCTACAGATTTTCTCCCAACGGGTAAACAGCACATTGAAAAGAAAAAGCGAAACATGTGATATCCAACCTTTTCCAAATGCCAAGGCGTTCAATCTTTGTTAGAAAAAAGCACAATCTTCCAGGGATTTTCAAAATAAAGTCAAACCGATCAAAATTTTCCTTATTCCTATCAGGAATGCTTCATCAGGTATTATTGAGTACCCTCTTGAATCATAATTTGCACATGCCAATTCATGATAGTCTTGGGACACACACACAAATTGATAACCATAAAGGAGAGGCTGGCCGTATTGACCAAATTGTTGAGGCCAGGAGTGTCTCATGCAACCTCACTAAGGATTTGATGGGCCTATTTGCTTGGGTTCACTAATCCAACAATAAGAACATGGCATTCCTATCAGCTTCGGAGGCAAAGGTGCTCGAAATAAAAATAACACAGCTCTTTCAGATAGATGGCTAAGACCCATCTCGACTAGAATCATATCCGCGTAGCTTGAAGGTGAAAGGAAAAGCAGCAGGGAAGAGCAAGCCCAACTGACATGGGTCAAAACAATAAATCTTTCTACAACTAATTCAAGTATGCAGCAGCTAATCATTTGTGTGACATGATAGGAGTGATGATGCGATAAGGTTAGAAGCATAAATTGCCCGAACCAGCAAAGGGCAGCATGCAGCAAGTGAAGAGATAGGGAAGGCTTACCTCTCTAACTGAACCAGGGAGGAGCAGAAGGCAAGGCAAGGAGAGCTGCTGCTCCCTGAAGTCCACAAACTTAACATTATAGCTACACCCTTATAACAGCGAGTCGTGAAAGCTGTAATTATAACAAATCACATGCCATGCTACCTGCACTGAGCAAGTTTGCTGTATAAAAACTTTCTTTTTGACATTTTGTCTCAGAATGGTCACCCAAAAATTTGATCCTTCAATTAAGAATGCCCAGAAACCTACTCAATTCCAAGACGGCATATCAGGTTTCTCTTGATGAGACCAAGATCAACCTGTAATGAGAATTCAGTGTAAGTTTCCAGGGTACCTGTAAGAGGAAGGACAGACAGGCATGTCCAATAAGAGTACCTTGTGTCCGAAGAGATCACGGACGTTATCAATCCCATAGAGTATCATAGTTGGTCTGGTCCACAATAAACAAATCATGAGAAGTTAACCCCATCAGAAGAAGTTGATAACTTGATACAGCAGTAGAATTGATGCATCACTTGGTACAGGTTTTCTGAGAACTGATCGTCTCCATGAGCTCTCTTACTATTCTAAAAGGGATATTTTGTACAAAAAATACATATTTTTCTTCCCACCACACTAAGAAAACGAGGAAAGCAAACTTGAGAAGATTTTCCATAGTGGTGGTAAAAAATGTATTCTGCATAATGTTGTAGTGGGCTAGGCTACTCTGAAACTTAAAAGAAGAAGCACGGCACAGTCTACAGAACCAAATGGTTTGGAATCCTAGACTTTTCCACTCCAAAGAAAGAACACGTTAATCTTACCTTTCGAGGGACAACCCCCAGGCAATAACACTAACATCCTCTGGGAGACCCATTGGAAGCAGCATTTCGGGCCTAAACATGCCAGAGTTTCCAATTTCCACCCATTTCTTGAAGCCTTCATGATAACTGATAGAAGATGATATTTGGTATCAAGTCTTCCCACTTTTATATCATTGTCATAATAAAGAATCATAAGCAAGCACAGAACCTAGTCACCTGAATATCTCCATGCTGGGCTCAGTGTAAGGATTATAAGCAGGCTTGAAACGGAGGTTTGACATGCCTGAGAACAACAAATTGGAACAGAGAGGATAAGCAGGGATTGCTGATGACCACCACTTATTTCTGCCGTTGTCAGAGCAAAGATTTACCAAGTCGGGAGAAAAAATCATGAAGGACCCCTATCAAATCTCCAAGAGTGAGACCACGGTCACAGACAAGACCTGACACCAGATAAAAATGTTGATAAACCGCAATACACTGAAAGCACAATATTTTTTATTCTTTTCTTTTCCGCAAGTAGATTCTATAACAGCATATTTTGAGCTAAGAAAGCTATTAATCCAAATGTTGCTATCTTTTAATAATGCATTGCATCCATACAGGAGCATGTAAAATTTTTGGATTTCCATGAAAGCATTCCACCCTCTTCTTTTCCACTTTTAAACCTGAACCACCTTTGAACCTTTTTTTCTTTTTTTGGTAAGTACGTTTGAACATTTTAGAACCTCAAGGACCCTATCAATATATCACAAATTTGCTCAGAAGTCATACATACGCTTAAAGCCTCAATTATAATTCAAAAGTCATTGGGAATAGCACTAACGGAGATAAGAGCCTGTCCAATATGAATCATACTAGAAAATAAAACTAGATATACCTTCTATTTGGTGGAATTCTGCTAGATGTGTTCGATCAACGGCTTCATTTCTAAAGACACGGTCAATTGAAAAGTACTTTTTAGGTTGGAATGGTTTCTGTGGAAAGGTAAGAAAAAACAATCAGTTCCTCCAATCCAAAGGAAGCAAAGAGTGCCCTTCCAAAAGCAACTTGATTGTATGAGCTTTGAAGGTGTCCAGAAATCTTCAATTCAGGTCAAACTACCTTCCATGAGACAGCAGGCAATTGAATACTAGAATACTCTCTATGGGACAAGAAAAATCGAAGTAAGGTACAAATCCTACCTGTGCTAGCAAATAAAGCATCCGGGAAGAGATAGCAGTTGTGTGAGTCCGTAGAAGGTTCTTATTTGCATCATCCCTTTTCCACTCATATGCATATCTTAATTTAGGAAGAAAAGCAGTATCAGCCCCAGAGGATCATCAGAGGAAAAACTGGAGCAGACACAATGGACTAGAAAGACAAGTATACCCTCTTGATCCATAGCCACCAGATTCATGAACTCTCTTAACCCGCTGAACATAATCTTCAGGCAATTTCTTTGTCACAGAAGGCGCTGCATGTGCAGATGCCAAAATTAAGATAAGCTGAATGTTATATCTCTTAAATAATTCTGAAAAACACACCTTGTAAAAAGAATGTATCATGGGAATCGCGAGCAGGATGTTGTTGTGGTTGGAACAGAGCATCAAAATTCCAGAAGCTGCACATTGACCAGAAATGGGATGTGAAATGGACCTACTACGAGACAGAGGAAAGAAACTATAAATAACAATGGGCAAAGTATTTATTTTTTCCACCAAGTGTATTCCATTGCTGGAGCTCCACCATGCCTTTAGAGTTAACAAGAAGATTTTATAGCTTTGCATGATAAAGATAAAACTCATGAAGATATCTATTTCCTGTGTGGTAACTAGGCATATGAGATAAAGGTCTGAAGTGCCAGGCATTCAGCAAGTACATGGACATGGATACAACAGAAGCTATTCACCACTGAAGAGCAAAATTCATGGTGAAAAGAAGAGCCCTCTGTCTAACAAATTCTAAGCAGCAGATGTTTTAAATTTCATATTTAATTGCAGTCATACATTTTTTTTAAAGCATGTCATCATTCAACAGAATATGCGTAAGAACACATGTTTCAACAGACATTTTCAAGCATCTTCATTAATCATATATGCAGAAACCTCTATTTATACACAGACTTTACAGTTTAAGATGCCAATGCTTACTATATTTGTCTCAGGTCCAAGTCAAATTTTATGACTCATAAAAAAAAAAACCCTATTTTAAAGGTTGGGATAGCATTATGGCAGACCTGCTTTCAACAAAGTTGTTCGTGGGCATCTCCTCAAAACTGCAGTCAGCAGGAAAACTAACTTAGAATTTAAAAAGCATGATAATGAATAGATCTAACCATCAATAATAAGCAAGGATTTTCATCACCAATGTGAATGGTCAAAAAGACTTTGTCAAAGAATAAGCTTACCCCATTTGAAGAAAGATCATTTTCAACTGCTGGCGCACCTGCAATCGATAAACAAGAAAGCAAGGGGATCAAAACAAGAACAAAAATTCCTCCTGTTGAGAACTATAGCTAGGAAATATAGCTAACAATGTTTAATGTTTCGAGGGAATTCAGAAAGGAATTAGTGCACTGGGCCAACTAGCTTTTCTTCACCAGACACTCAGAAAGTCTATTCTTTTACCACCTGTGCTCCAAGTAGCATAGGAGTTGAGAGCCCTGTATAGGTATAAAGTAAAACTATTCTAAGAATGCAAAAACACAGAAAAATAAGTCCAATAATGAATGTAGGATAATAGCTTAGACTAGGAGGCAATTACCTGCCGTTCTATTAAAGATTCTTTTCTAGCATTAGGCAAAAGAAGGATTTTTTGCAAGATCTGTAACTTTTAACAGTTTTGGAAGGTATTTATCAGAAAAAAAAAAATTGGAAGGGCAGAGGCAAAAAGTAACAGAGAAAAATTGAATACTTGCCTTCAGGAGGGGATGTAAATGGCCACCTTCTGCTGGCTGACCCTTTGCACAGAAGTTGTACTCTTTAAATTCTAAATCCTTCCAGTCACCTCTATGTCCAATATAGTAAATAATCAACAATTTCTGTAAATAAATTAATAACACAGAAAAACCTGTGGAAAAAGGAGACCTAGCACACAGACATATCCAATCCCACATGTCAATCCTAAAAAGTATTGGTATTATTCAATCATCAGAAAGATGAAGCCCATTCTCTAACATTTTTCACATCTACATGATCAAAATATGGGGACACCAATTTTTGTCATTAAGTGTGCCTATCTACACATTGGTATTCTCCAAATTTAGAAATATGAGCATGACAAGCTCCCTGACAGAGATTACAGACAGCTAGCATCAAGCACCAGATAAACACAAGGTACTTAAGATTAATCCTCATCTTTGGAAAATATGAATCTATCATATCTTTGCAGTCTTGTAACAAGAATTGCAGAATTCAGGTACTTAATCCATCCATGCCTCAGATTTAACATTATCCTAGGATGATATACCTTTGCATATTATCCCAAGTTAAATCAGTTGCAACCTTCTTTCTCTTGGGAGCATAATTGGGACCTTTCTTCACTGAGTAGCCCTTCCAAATCCTTCAACAACAGTCAACAAAATATTAATAAAAATGAATAAAAACCCCAAAAACAGGTGAAATCAGAAATTTTGCACATTTCCATTGGATGATGAAGCTTGAAAATTCTTAGGTTTTGCTGACAAACCAAGTCCTAGAAAGACCAACCCAAAACAAGAGATTTCAGGAATAGACTATATTACTGAGGAGCAATCAGCTTTCTTGATTTGAGAAACACTTAACCACTATTACATAAGTAGACAAAAACTTCTAAATTATAAGCAGAAATGACAAAGCCGCTATGAATTATAGAGGGAAATGAATTACAATTGACCACCAGATTTATGAAAAAGGAAGTACTTCTACTAAGGCCATTCCTCGCTAACTCAATTCTGTGAAGACAGTAACAACAAAGAAAAGAATGGTTTAAATTGGAAAAAATAAATAAATTTCTTTGATAATCAACTGCATCAAATTTATGAAGATCTCCATGAAACTTTTCTATTTGAAGCATATGACAACAATCCTCTCTCCATCATCCCCATTTGTCCCCCATAAAGTTCTGCACACCCTAATTCTCATCTTGGGTTCTTCCATGCATGACAAGCTGATATTACTGTCTCTCAATCCAAATTCTGAGATCATCCTTGACAACTTGAGTTTTGCTTCACTAGTTTATAGACAATTGAAGAATTCATTAAGGTTCAATCAAGGAAAATAGACAACTGAATGCCCAAAATTAAATGTTGTTAATGGCACCATATCGATTTAATAGTCTTGACCAGTGACAAAACCATATTCAGCTGCTTATCCCGGATCTTACAGTAAATAAATGCAACTCTCTATCACAAGTTACAACTCTCTTGCACTACCAAAACAGCCTAATTGCAGATACCAGCTATCATTCTTCTTTAAAGTCATTATACATGACCTAAGGATAAAAAGATAAATTTGCAAAATAATCACGATACTATAAAGGAATAAACAAATATAAAACCAAAAAGTTAGAAAAGAGTCAAACTAAAAAAAGTGTTAAAATTACCTTCCCATCTTTTATCAGTATATGCACATTTTTCACCTGATCCTCTGCATGTTGAACCTACAACAAGGAATTGTCAAAATGAGCAGAAATTTTGTGACATAAAACATGAAGTGTTGAGGTTACTGCTTAAAGTTTCATTTCATTGCACCATACATTCTATATCAAACAATTTTAAGTTTATCTCAACAACTGCTGCATGTAACACTGCACTAGGACCTGTAACTTCATGAGAATAAGACCTAAAGATTATAATTACAATGGAAAAGGAAAATCTGATGAATGAAGTGAAGTTGAATATCCAAATTAATCAATTTATCACCCTTAAGAAATAGAAAATGCCTTCATGTACTGGCAATGATCATTTGAATATATGTCTTCAAGCCAGACTGGCAATAACCAAGCTTCATGAATGTTTAAAAATGTATGGAATCATAACATTAGCATATATATGAAAAATCTATTCCTTGATAATAGAGAAAAGCTACTTAAATCAGAAGTGCATCCAGAAACAGCATCAAGTGAACATCACTTCCTTTCCTCATCAAACTCATGCGCAATACTCAAAACTCATAACGGATTACTACTGTAAATAGAAATAACTGAAATGGATTCGATTTCTAACTTTACTTTGAGAAAGCATGCCAGCAAAATTCACAAAAAGTTTAACTGTTAACCTTTCTGGATATTTGTTTGCCCATATCCACCCATTTATTTTTTGCAGCCTGCGAACACCCTATCTTGAAAACTGATGGACCAAGATTCCTCTGCAGGCAAATATAGAGTCAGCAACAATTTCAAGCAAAAGAAATTCTCAAATACTATCAACTTGAGTAACAAGAACAAAGAGACCCAAGAGATGAAATTGGGAATTTCCAGATTAATAAATAGACTAAGACCTAGCCGATCATGTAAAAAATGGAAATAAAATCCAGGTGTTGTAGGAAACCTGCCATAAAGAACAAATTAGCATGTTGATGCACTATTCACCACTTCTGCCATTGCTCGGGACAAGTGACAGAAATTACCTGCAATTCTTCACGTGATATACCCTCTGGTGGTATAGCCAAGAATAGTTTGCATTTCAGGCGATCCAGCCACAGCATATGTCTTGCCTTCCTCGGTAAGTATCCATGTTTACCTCTTAATATCCTGCAACATTTCCACAATAATAATAATAATAATAATTAACATTAATGAAGTGAATTAATTCAAATATCCAAGTATGATGGTAACAAGGGCACAAAGGTCATTCTTTAATAAACAAAAACAGATCACAACAGCAAGAATTGCTATACCAGTACAAGAGAGATCTTTATTTGCAAGCGGAGAGGAATAAGCTTTATAGATCAAGCAGATGAAAAAATGAATAAAAAAGGGAACTATGTTGCAAGAGAAATTATCTCCCCAGCTCAGATACTCCATTTTCATGCAGATATTCTCCAACTTAGATGCTCCTTCATGCCTCACACAAGCTTATGAACTTGCTTATGTTAGGAGAATAACTAATGGTAAAGTAGGGACAGACTCAAAAACTTATCTTACATATGTTCTAATGCATCCATAAAAGAAGGAATATCATATAGACATTGTCAATTTTGGCTGCAATGATAGAATGTCAAGCGGGTTGCAGACTGAGACATGAATGTTTTAAACACAATCGACATGTTTCAGTAAATGCTCGTGGATAAGGTTCCACCACTGAATTATTGTCTAAATTCATCACATCATGCAATTACTGCCTCGTGAACTCCAATATCTCCGTCAAGACAATGCACAGCCGAATAAAAGAAGGCCATTCCATTCGATGCCATCAGGAATTTCTCAGTTAAGAACGCAAATACAAGCTCCAACTCAAACAGCAGCAAATTTCACAAAAGCAATGAGAATTTAACCGATTCTGCGGCGAGAAGTCGGGGGACAGCATTAGAGCAGCACCTCAGCATCGATATATCTGTAACCATGGAGGCTCTTGATGACATTGACGACCTTCTCGTGATCGAGCCCGCGATCCGCCGCGAACTGGCCGGAGTCAGAGATCTCCTCGTGATTCTCAAGATAGCTAAGGATCGCCTCTTCCTCCATACCCAAGCGCAAGCTCCTCCCGTCGCTCCGTTCAGCTTTTGCTTTGGAGGATGTCCAGGCCTCAGCGCCGGCCAAGTGGAACTGAGCACAGCTAATACGTTCTCGGCGAAAGAGCCTTCTCTTCCCGTCGGTTTAGGGTAGAACCCGGATTGCAGGTGAACGACGGCGCAGCGTGCCAGACCACGGTTGCTTTGCGCCGGTTGGTCTTTGTGAGTGGGCCCATCAAACCGGTGAGGGCAGTCAGTTTCAACCGCTGAGGCGGTGCATTTCGTCCCCCTAAGGCTAGGCTCGAAGATACCACCTGCTCGTCCCGATGGCCGGGCGGGTCCGGGTTTGCACCCTGCCTGATCGAACCGGTTCTATCTATCGGTTCACTGATTAGTACTTCAATTTTCAATGGAAACCCTAGCTTCGGTCTCTACTCTGCTCTACTGAACAGTTCCACTCTCTCCCCTCGGTGATCTGTTGTGCACATCTTCGCAGCTCCTTCCCACCTCTGCTTCGACGCAGCTATTGCTCGACCGAAGTGACACAGGTGCCTATCATCATCCCATTTTATTGAAATTTATGGATCAATTGACGTGTAGTGTGCATTTTCTGCCATTACTCGATAGTCCTAGCTGGAGATAGATCTGATGTTTCTCCATTTTTGTGTCTGCAACTGCTAACTATTGTTCTACAATTTTCCTCTGAAGGGCTTTGAGGTGCCCTCGAACCTCTGTCCTTCTGTGTCTCCATCCAAGGGCTAAACATCGCAGACGGAGAGTGTTTGCACGTCTTTTTCAAATTTCACCGGGAATTGTTTGAACATATCTGCGATGTTTTCTTTTTCCCAGTTACCCCATGTTCATGGCTCTGTAAAATGTCTTTTCCTGCTTGGTTCTTTAGCCTTTTTCCTGTTCGAGAAACTTCCCGTCGCAGGGTACCTAGACGAGTCTCATATGGAAAGAAAAGATTGAGAAAATGGTACGAAATAATCTGCAGCTCCCGTTGTCTGAAACAGTTGGCAGTTGGGACTCCCGAGTAGTGAATACTTTACTCCATCTTGGTGTTTTTCTCTGTTACGAATCCTAACAACTCTCAATGGGATACTTGTATGTGCTTATCCTGATATATGCATGACCAGTTTCGGTATTTGAGCCGCTGAAATGATCTATGCTTTATTAACTTGATCAATGTGCTGTCATATTACAAGAAAACTCCAGTTTTGGACATATTTTGGTTTGACATTCATAAAATTTCTACTGTGGGATTCTGCATTTGTTGATACTGCCCTACTGTATTGATTTATTATCATTCTTCTCTTCTTGCAGCCTTTTCAGTAGAGAGATGGAGGAAGACGCAAATGTAAGTAATGTTACAATTTGCTAATCCCTATTGCTCTTAACTTTTCACCAAACTAGGGCACATTAAGACGTTATTACAAAGCCATTCTAGTAATGGTCACCTCTTATTCCATTACCAAGTTTTTCCATGTACATGTTTGCCCATGATCACATACCTTTGCCTCTTGCTGCTTTTTAGAATTATTTTTTACCTACATATTACAGATGGGAAAATTGGGGCTGGATGCAAATATTTCTTGATTTTGATCTAAATCTTCCCCTTGAAGTACTTCATAGTTATCTTGTAGATATTGTTGGTTTTGCTTGGCCCAAAAAATGGAAGTTGTTGCTTCTAAATGGTATAATGCATCTCATGAAGTGAAGTTCAAAATGTTGAATCTATATGTACTTTCCACTTTTTGGTTGAGACAATTGAAGATCCTGTTCTAGATCAATTTAGAAGTCATGAGCTCGTAATGTCTATCTTCTGTTTTCTCGAAAATTCTGTCCGTGTACATGTTTGATCCACCAAATCTTCCTTAGAAGTTGTTTACTGTAATCGTACTATCTTTATTAGCAGAAGTTGTTAAACATTGTACATCCTTTTAAATATTGTTATGATCTATCAGTTGAAGTTATACTGAAGAACATCTTATGGAATTTCTGTTGCATCAGCCTCCTTGTCATGCCAGGATCTGGCCATCTTCAGTTGAATTTTTCATTTGTCAATTGCATGTCTATTTAATGTATGGGCATGGTGAATAGATAATATTCAACAAGTGTTGCAAATTGCTTGCTTGGAGCACTTGTACTTATGTAGACCTTAAATTACAGACTACTAAGAATGAGGAAGAGGAATTCAACACAGGCCCCCTCTCTGTCTTGATGATGAGTGTTAGGAACAATACGCAGGTAAAGTACTTCAATTCCCTGGATTTTTCTTCTATGAATTTTCGGGGCCTTGAGTTTTGATTGTTATAATATGGTCAGTTTTTATCAGAGTTGTATGTATTGTTGAGCTAAATATTGCAGCTCAGGCTTAGCTTGAGTACTGTCTTGAAACTCTTGCATGAAGGAATAATTTGATGATTGGAGAAAAGTTCATATCAAAGTCTTAAGATTCTGTGATAGTTATTTGTTCCATTGGTCTTTGTTTAATTACTATGGGAAGATCATCTGTTTATATGTTGATGTTGCTGCTTGTGGCAGGTCTTGATTAATTGTCGGAATAACCGCAAGCTCCTGGGACGAGTGAGGGCCTTTGATCGTCACTGCAACATGGTGCTTGAAAATGTCCGGGAGATGTGGACTGAGGTGGCTGTTCTTTTCACTTATGTATCACCCAATATTGACAATATTTGTGGTCACTTCTGCTGTCTCCGATTTCATTTGGTCAGGCAACTTCTTCGTCTATTGCAGGTTCCTAAAACTGGAAAGGGCAAGAAGAAAGCTCTCCCTGTCAACAAAGATAGGTTCATAAGCAAGATGTTCCTTCGAGGGGACTCTGTCATTATCGTACTCAGGAACCCGAAGTGACTTGCTAGAGACCTACGTTATCTCATCTATCAGTCAATAGATGTTTAGATGTTGAACTTATGTTGCTTGAGCAGCTGTAGTAGACTTGTACCTTCTTGTGATTTGCCTTTTGTACCTGCCAAGATTATGTTCTGAGTGATGGATCATACTTTTCTTCTGGGGGGCTAAGTCAAATGGTGATGGATCACACTTGTGAAGTCCATTACAACTGATGGATCATACTTGTGAAGACTCAATATTGCCTTGACCCAAATATTAGCATACCACATCTCTTCTGTTGTTGTTTTATCATTGGTAATATGGCTTAAAACATTACTTGCCAATAACAAACAATTTTATAATTATTTTATTTACATTTGTGAAAATTCACAATAAATTTTATTTTTTATGAATAATTTAATATGCTTATCGAAAACAATTATTTCATATTTTGACTTTTGATAAAATAAGATCTTATTATAGATGAAAATTAATTGGATTTCCACCGTAATCTTAATATTTCCTTTCAATCTGGTAATATTAGTAGCTGATTTTCTTTTTGTGTTTTTGAAAATTATCATTGATAATTGTTAATTCAACTAATTACAAAAATGGATCGACTGTATACTTACTCTTGAAATTATAAATTCTATTAAAAAATTATAACTAATTATATATTTCATTTGTTTATTTGAATATGTTCCATTTATCTATTTAAATATAAAGAATTTAATAAAAAAGTTAGTTTTTTTAATTTTATTTGATAAAAAATTATATTTAATAATTTAATTGCACTTAAATCAATATATCTAATTAGTTTATTGGGATAATATATATATATATATATATATATATTGTATATAATACAAGTTAATGTTTATGTCTAGTATTAAAAATAAAAAAGCAATTCATTGAAAATTAAAAGGAGAGAGACACCATACACGTTCGATTTTGTTGACTATGTTTGACAATATCATGATGTATTCATGTGCATAGCACAAGCAGGAACAGACCAACGATCTTCAGGGTTCATACTGAGACAATGGAAACTTCAGGGCCCAAAAAAATATAAGTCGAGACTCAAGAGGACAGCCTTCAGGACAAATTAGTCTTAAAGCAAAAATTTAGGGTGCAAAATGTAATTTCCTTAAACATCTTCGCCTGTGTGAGGAGTCTGTCCTGTCCTTCTTCTTCTTCTACAGCTGCTGCTAGCCCCCCTGGTCTATCCGAAGCTCTGAAAATGGCTTCCCTCTATGGTTCATCTTCGGCGGCGGCTTCCACTTCCTTCGTTCCCAGATCAAAAACCCGGACATGCGAGAAATTGTTTTCTCCGTTGGTTGCTTCACCTGCAAACGTCGCTCCTCGGTGTTTGAGGTACTTGTTGCTGTCTCATATCAAGTATGTTTCTTTCTCACACTCTCGTGCAAATTTCTGCTGCGTGGAAGTGTACTTAACTTTGAGGTTTCTTTGTTAGGGTGATGGATTGATTTCTTCGAGTAAGAGGCGCTAATGAATGATTGATCAGTGTATGCATGTACAACAACTAATTTATCACTAATTTGAACAATCGAGTCACTTCATTAGAGATTGGTGCAGTTCTACTGCTGTTGGTGGATATTATGTGTACTTAAGTATTTCAAGTTCGTCTCTTTGTAGTGATGTTCTGTGAGACTTACAGATTCTGTCTCTCTGTTTTTTAGGGTTGTTTCGTCATTAGGGAGAAAGGAATCTCCTTACAGTGGCATTGCACCAGGTCTGCTTTATGTCCATGGCCCTGCTTGGAGATTTGGTCTGATTTATGTGTTTCTGGTCACCTTGGCTGAGAAAATTCTTCATNATTAAGACGTTATTACAAAGCCATTCTAGTAATGGTCACCTCTTATTCCATTACCAAGTTTTTCCATGTACATGTTTGCCCATGATCACATACCTTTGCCTCTTGCTGCTTTTTAGAATTATTTTCTACCTACATATTACAGATGGGAAAATTGGGGCTGGATGCAAATATTTCTTGATTTTGATCTAAATCTTCCCCTTGAAGTACTTCATAGTTATCTTGTAGATATTGTTGGTTTTGCTTGGCCCAAAAAATGGAAGTTGTTGCTTCTAAATGGTATAATGCATCTCATGAAGTGAAGTTCAAAATGTTGAATCTATATGTACTTTCCACTTTTTGGTTGAGACAATTGAAGATCCTGTTCTAGATCAATTTAGAAGTCATGAGCTCGTAATGTCTATCTTCTGTTTTCTCGAAAATTCTGTCCGTGTACATGTTTGATCCACCAAATCTTCCTTAGAAGTTGTTTACTGTAATCGTACTATCTTTATTAGCAGAAGTTGTTAAACATTGTACATCCTTTTAAATATTGTTATGATCTATCAGTTGAAGTTATACTGAAGAACANTTTTAAATATTGTTATGATCTATCAGTTGAAGTATACTGAAGAATGTCTTATGGAATTTCTGTTGCATCAGCCTCCTTGTCATGCCAGGATCTGGCCATCTTCAGTTGAATTTTTCATTTGTCAATTGCATGTCTATTTAATGTATGGGCATGATGAATAGATAATATTCAACAAGTGTTGCAAATTGCTTGCTTGGAGCACTTGTACTTATGTAGACCTTAAATTACAGACTACTAAGAATGAGGAAGAGGAATTCAACACAGGCCCCCTCTCTGTCTTGATGATGAGTGTTAGGAACAATACGCAGGTAAAGTACTTCAATTCCCTGGATTTTTCTTCTATGAATTTTCGGGGCCTTGAGTTTTGATTGTTATAATATGGTCAGTTTTTATCAGAGTTGTATGTATTGTTGAGCTAAATATTGCAGCTCAGGCTTAGCTTGAGTACTGTCTTGAAACTCTTGCATGAAGGAATAATTTGATGATTGGAGAAAAGTTCATATCAAAGTCTTAAGATGATTCTGTGATAGTTATTTGTTCCATTGGTCTTTGTTTAATTACTATGGGAAGATCATCTGTTTATATGTTGATGTTGCTGCTTGTGGCAGGTCTTGATTAATTGTCGGAATAACCGCAAGCTCCTGGGACGAGTGAGGGCCTTTGATCGTCACTGCAACATGGTGCTTGAAAATGTCCGGGAGATGTGGACTGAGGTGGCTGTTCTTTTCACTTATGTATCACCCAATATTGACAATATTTGTGGTCACTTCTGCTGTCTCCGATTTCATTTGGTCAGGCAACTTCTTCGTCTATTGCAGGTTCCTAAAACTGGAAAGGGCAAGAAGAAAGCTCTCCCTGTCAACAAAGATAGGTTCATAAGCAAGATGTTCCTTCGAGGGGACTCTGTCATTATCGTACTCAGGAACCCGAAGTGACTTGCTAGAGACCTACGTTATCTCATCTATCAGTCAATAGATGTTTAGATGTTGAACTTATGTTGCTTGAGCAGCTGTAGTAGACTTGTACCTTCTTGTGATTTGCCTTTTGTACCTGCCAAGATTATGTTCTGAGTGATGGATCATACTTTTCTTCTGGGGGGCTAAGTCAAATGGTGATGGATCACACTTGTGAAGTCCATTACAACTGATGGATCATACTTGTGAAGACTCAATATTGCCTTGACCCAAATATTAGCATACCACATCTCTTCTGTTGTTGTTTTATCATTGGTAATATGGCTTAAAACATTACTTGCCAATAACAAACAATTTTATAATTATTTTATTTACATTTGTGAAAATTCACAATAAATTTTATTTTTTATGAATAATTTAATATGCTTATCGAAAACAATTATTTCATATTTTGACTTTTGATAAAATAAGATCTTATTATAGATGAAAATTAATTGGATTTCCACCGTAATCTTAATATTTCCTTTCAATCTGGTAATATTAGTAGCTGATTTTCTTTTTGTGTTTTTGAAAATTATCATTGATAATTGTTAATTCAACTAATTACAAAAATGGATCGACTGTATACTTACTCTTGAAATTATAAATTCTATTAAAAAATTATAACTAATTATATATTTCATTTGTTTATTTGAATATGTTCCATTTATCTATTTAAATATAAAGAATTTAATAAAAAAGTTAGTTTTTTTAATTTTATTTGATAAAAAATTATATTTAATAATTTAATTGCACTTAAATCAATATATCTAATTAGTTTATTGGGATAATATATATATATATATATATATATATTGTATATAATACAAGTTAATGTTTATGTCTAGTATTAAAAATAAAAAAGCAATTCATTGAAAATTAAAAGGAGAGAGACATCATACACGTTCGATTTTGTTGACTATGTTTGACAATATCATGATGTATTCATGTGCATAGCACAAGCAGGAACAGACCAACGATCTTCAGGGTTCATACTGAGACAATGGAAACTTCAGGGCCCAAAAAAATATAAGTCGAGACTCAAGAGGACAGCCTTCAGGACAAATTAGTCTTAAAGCAAAAATTTAAGATGCAAAATGTAATTTCCTTAAACATCTTTGCCTGTGTGAGGAGTCTGTCCTGTCCTTCTTCTTCTTCTACAGCTGCTGCTAGCCCCCCTGGTCTATCCGAAGCTCTGAAAATGGCTTCCCTCTATGGTTCATCTTCGGCGGCGGCTTCCACTTCCTTCGTTCCCAGATCAAAAACCCGGACATGCGAGAAATTGTTTTCTCCGTTGGTTGCTTCACCTGCAACCGTCGCTCCTCGGTGTTTGAGGTACTTGCTGCTGTCTCATATCAAGTCTGTTTCTTTCTCACACTCTCGTGCAAATTTCTGCTGCGTGGAAGTGTACTTAACTTTGAGGTTTCTTTGTTAGGGTGATGGATTGATTTCTTCGAGTAAGAGGCGCTAATGAATGATTGATCAGTGTATGCATGTACAACAACTAATTTATCACTAATTTGAACAATCGAGTCACTTCATTAGAGATTGGTGCAGTTCTACTGCTGTTGGTGGATATTATGTGTACTTAAGTATTTCAAGTTCGTCTCTTTGTAGTGATGTTCTGTGAGACTTACAGATTCTGTCTCTCTGTTTTTTAGGGTTGTTTCGTCATTAGGGAGAAAGGAATCTCCTTACAGTGGCATTGCACCAGGTCTGCTTTATTTCCATGGCCCTGCTTGGAGATTTGGTCTGATTTATGTGTTTCTGGTCACCTTGGCTGAGAAAATTCTTCATCGATGTGCCCTTCTAATGGCTTTAAATCTATTGATCATTGGATTGACAGCTTTACTTCCACGTGGTGTTGTTTGTTTCAGCTTGACATGTGTAACTCTTAGTGATAGGACAGAGAGTTTGTGTTCTCCTCTAATGGCTTTATAACTAGTGACTATTGGATTGCTGACTTCACATTCCTCTGATGTTACTTTATCTCAGCTTGATGTATGTAAAATCATAGTGATAGGAAAGGGAGTTCATGTTGTTAATTTTTGTGCTAAAATTCTACTAAGGGATATTGCAAGGGGTCTTAAGATTCGTCTGCATTTCCTTTGATAAATCTATGTACATCACATAAAATCCTTAAGAAGGAATTTCACATCATGTGAGCTGCTGCTTTTCTTTTCTCCAATTTATCAAGAGCATACGTGGTTTTAGGAGTAAGTTCATATTTTGAATATGCTCATATTCATGTGTGTGCAAGGTGAGTAATGGTTTGCTATTGCTGTTGCAGGGTTATTTCATAAGTCGCATGGATTACCTAATAAGCTTGATAGGAAGGATTTGGGTGATTCCCGTCAGAGGTGAATTGCTTTTAACATTTTGCTTCAGTGTGCTTTCTTTAGATTGCTTGCACTGCTCATTCCATAGATCTTTACAAACTTTTGACAAGAAAAGGCAATAAAGCTAAAGGGGAATGAATGATGGTGTTAGGAAGATATTTTAATTGCCATGTCTTATGTGCAGTGATGGCATTATAGTAGCTAAAAAGGGAAATCCTCCAATTATGCCAGCAGTATTGACTCCAGGAGGACCATTGGACCTCTCAACAGTATTGTTCCGGAATCGCATCATCTTTGTTGGGCAGCCAGTCAACTCACAGGTGGCTCAGCGAGTTATATCACAGCTTGTAACTCTTGCAACCATTGATGAAGATGCAGATATTCTGGTCTGGGAAGTAAATTCTCTTCTAAATTCTGCAAAGTAGCGTACGGATCTCAATTTTGCATTCTGATTATGAAGTACTCCTTTGGTTTCAGATGTATCTAAACTGCCCAGGTGGAAGCACCTATTCAGTGTTGGCAATTTATGATTGCATGTCTTGGGTAATATTTTGTTCTGGCCACTTCATTAAAATCCTTTCTGTCCAACTAAAATGTTCAAGAGCTACATAAAATTTGTGTGGGATTGTAGAGACCACAAATAACAGCCATCAAGAAGGATGGAGCTGAAAGAAAATCATAAAGGCTTAAATTATTGCTTCAGAAAAGATATATTTGACTTTTTAGATGTGGATTTATTTTTCATTGTTCTTTATCCTCTTTTAGAGCATTTACACTTGGAATACTCAATCGATACCTCCATTGTGCAGATCAAGCCAAAGGTTGGAACAGTGTGCTTTGGAGTTGCAGCTAGCCAAGGAGCTCTTCTCCTGGCTGGTGGAGAAAAGGGGATGCGCTACTCAATGCCTAATGCCCGAATTATGATACATCAGCCACAGAGTGGATGTGGGGTATGGGTTTATTTCTATTTGGTTAGATCTTTAGTGGAAGAGGAACAGTCATGCCATAATGACATAAATGAATAGTCGCCCTTTCGTACTCACTTCAGATCTATTTTCCTTCTCTGGAGTATATCAAAGAAAAGAAACTTCATTGAAAATATTGGTAGGCTCTTTTTTCTTTTTTAAGTATTCAATAAAGAAAATTCATTAATATCACATCAAGTAGATGCATAAAATCATATGCAAAGAAACTTTAGCTATACAAAAACATGAGCCTACTCATAAATCACTCACGAATACTTAACTCTGAGAACCCCCTATACATTTGACTATACCAAAAGTGTATATCCCATGTCCACCTCTCCATAAACTGAAAATCATTTGTTTCTACCCACTCGAATGCCCTCCTATTCCTCTTCTTCTACACATACGAAAAGATGGGGAGTGGTATCAACCTAATGAATTTATTGGTAAGCTCTTTTATTCAAAAGAGAAAAAATGACTAATGCTGTCCTTCAAATCTTGCGGATATGAATTTGAAGTTGCCAGAATTATCTTAATGTACATTAATGATTTGGATGTCAATGCTATTTTGACTTACTTGCAGCAATTTTTTTTAGTACTTTTACAGGCATTTAAGAGAAAAAGTAACATCTTTGTGGTTTCCTGCAATGAGTTGCATATTGTTAATACTTTCAAAGATGAAAAAATTGGTTATGCTCATGTCCTTGTAGGGCCATGTGGAGGATGTGAGGCGCCAAGTAAATGAAGCAGTTCAATCCCGTCATGTAAATCTTTTCCTTAGTTCACCATGAAAGTTATCAGCATCTTCCACCTTTTTGATTGACCAAAAGGAAACAGCATATGTTATCTGCAATCTCTTCAGTTAATGGGTAGAAGTTTCATTTACTTCTGCTCAGAAACACAGTTCCTACAATTTATACTGATCTATTAGCTGGTTTTTGTATTTGGCTTTACTTATTCTCTGGTAAAAAAAAAATGTGATTTGTCTGGCAGAAATTTTTGCATAATGACAGTCATCTCAGATTTTAGCATCTGATCTGATGCTGTCCTGATCCTTTGGTAGAAAATTGACAAAATGTATGCTGCATTCACTGGCCAACCTCTGGAGAAGGTGCAACAGTACACAGAAAGAGATCGTTTCTTATCAGTTTCAGAGGTAACATTTACTCGCTCTGATATCATTCTTGTTTTATGCTTGAGAAAAAGAACCATGAGAAACCTATTTTTTGGCCCAAGTGAAACTTTCTTTGATTTACCAAACCCATAAAAATTTGGAAGTTAAGCATTGGACTTCATCATATAAGCAGGCTGATATTTTTCTAGCACTCATCAGTTGTATGCCTCGCTAAGCTGGAGTTCTACTGTCTTTGTTCTCACTATACGAAGTCCCCATCGCATCCTCCTNGTTTTCATAAGGTTTAGAATTCTATGCCTCGCTAAGCTGGAGTTCTACTGTCTTTGTTCTCACTATACGAAGTCCCCATCGCATCCTCCTTCATTTGATTAGCACCGCAGATTATAGGATGTGACAAAGTTTCACATCTCACTTGACCTTTTATTTGTTCCCTTTTTTTGGTTATCCTCTGACATTATCAAGCACTCAAGGGAGCTAATTTCATCTATTCATCCAGGCAATGGAGTTTGGCCTCATAGATGGAGTCCTTGAAACGGAGTATTGAAGAGTTGAATTTTTCTGGAAACAATTGGTCTCAGCTTCAACAGTAAGATCCTAGGTGCCGTACTGAGAAAGGGAGGATAAGTGTAAACTGGGCTAAATTCTTGAGCCCAAAAGCATTTCAGACGATATTTAGTTCCTTTCTTCCTGGTTGATTTACTTCTGGTGTGATAAAGGGGGCATAATACGGTGATATCTGTTCCATTTATGATTATGAATTAGATTCCAAGGAGAAAACTCTGTGCACGTTCTTAGAGGGTTATGATCCATCTATAGCTGTCACAATTGAGCATTTTATCAACTGATGCGTGATCCTGAATATAAGCAACTGCTAGAGAAATGACATGCCCAGAATCTATAGAATATTTAAGTACCCCCTGATTACATTTGCTCATCTGTCCATGAGTGTACATGGTGTCTGGCAAGTATCCTGCGGAAGAGATCCCAACAACGAACCACAAGATCCCCGTGGAAGAATTAGGCAAAGTCTAACTGAGAATGGCTTTTCATCAAACATGAATAGAGCTTACATCGCTTCCCCTCCACATTTTAGAACATTCTTTGCTAGACACAGGACAGCCTCCTCCACATCTGCCACCTTCCTTGGTCGGCATCTCGAGGTAACGAATGCTCCTCCTTGAGGCACAACAGGGTCGAGCCTTTTCCTTAGGAACAACCATCTCTGAAAGGAATGGTGGCATCGGCCGATGATATTTCGGCATGTTTTTGAAGGACTAAAGCAAAAGTACCAAGTGAGAGAGGTCGAACGGAACATACCAGCGATCTGCTGTTCCCACCATCCACGTCGATCCTATTCCCCTATAACAACAATAAATGGGAAGTCCTCTGGATATGAGAGCCAGCAAGAGCGGATACGATCCGTACATTTTGCGAAGAGGATCTTGAACATGTCTTGAGAAACTGCCCTATCGTAGCTGACATTTGGAGGAGCATTTAAGTTCTCCAATCAAAGCAAGCCTCCTTCATAGTTGGAGTACATGAATGGTTGGAAGTGAATGCATAAGCTTATGAGCAGCATGTATCCTTGAATCCATGGAGCTCCATTTTCTTATACACTGTCTGGGAAATATGGAAATAAAGATGTGTCATATATTTTGATAATGCGAATCCTAACCCACAACTAAATAACAAATGTGTTGAGAAGACTCGAGAATTTGTTGTTTTGCAAGTTCAAGCTAACAAGGGAAGGAAAGAGGAAGTCCTTATTAGCCGGATACCTCCAAAAGATCCATGGATGAAACTCAATTCCAATAGAGTAGCAGATCAAGCATAGGGCAAGGCGGGCTCAGGGAGTATTATTCGAGATCTTGTTAGAAAGTGGGTTGGAGAAGGCATCCGCTACATAGGACAGGCATCTAGTCTCGTGGCCGAGCTATGGGGGCTAAGAGATGGCTTGTTCTTGGCTAAGTATTTGGGAATAAAATTTTTATCTGTGGAACTTGATGTACTAATAGTAGTGAATTGTATAAATGGATCAAATTTTGAAAATTTATTACTGAAATCTCTAATTGATGATTGTAAGAATTTAACCAACACTTTCGAAGGATTTCAAATTAATCACATCTTCAGGGAACGAAATAGAGTGGCAAATTTTCTAGCAAGAATGGCAAGGGAATCTAACCTTCATCGGGAATGAGTGATCTTTTTTGAGGAGCCACCTGTAGAATTTCATAACATTTTAATTGATAATATTTTGAGCATCTACTTTGTAAGAAGCGTAAAGATGAATACAAATACTGTAGATTAAACACTTGATGATACTGATCATATAACTCTTTCTTTTGTATAACCCCTTTAAGTATTTTTGGTTATTAATATAAATTCCCCATCCTAAACAAAAACAAAAAAACAAAAGTACCAAATGAGAGTGATCGAGCATAGCATGCCGATATGCTGTTCCCACTATCCACGTCGATCCTATTCCCCTATAACAACAACAAAGGGGAAGTCCTCTCGATATGAGAGCTAGCAAGAGCGGATACGATCCGTACATTCTGCGATTACTTCACGAGAGGTCGGGGTTGCTAATGTTGTCATGTTTTTAATTTAGATATAATTTATCTTTTTCCATATTATTGCATTAAATATATTTTCAAATTTTTGCCGGAGGCTTGCTCGAAACGCACCGTTTCGGCCCCTGTTTGTTAAAGGGCGCCGGCAGATCCTAGCCGCGCCCTGCTCTCGTCCTCCCCTCTCCTTTCCTCTCCTCTTCATCACCTCACCACGGTCCCCGTCGGTCCACGGAGCTCTCTCTTCATTTTCAGTTAGCTCAGCAAAGACTCTGACCCCACAGTGCACCTGCCTCCTCATCTGGGTCGGATCTCAGTGCTTCTTCTCCTCCAGCAATGGCTCAGCCTTTCGTGAAGAAGGACGATGATCACGACGACGAAGGTGCCCTTTTGGTTTCCCCTCTCGTGCTCGATCTGATCTGCTCTCTCTTCCTCGGATTGCTTTTTTTTTTTTTGTCGGAGGAATGTCTCGAGTATCCCTTCTAGATCCGGCTGTCTGAATTGTTTCCAGGAAGGGGACGGGTCCAATTGCTGGTTTCTCTAGCTCGATCCGGTTTAATTCTGATTCATCTGATCATCTCGTATTGATCAGAATGTTAAATCCCGATAGTTCTGCTTTCTCTACTGAGCCGCAACGGAGAACTCGAGGACCTGTTGAAGATAAATGATATCCATGCTTGAACATTTCTTTAAACTGTCAGAATCTGAGTGGTGCAGTTGGAAAATCTTAGAAATTTAATTTAAAGGCTTTAAATCAAGCTGGTAGTAGATGTACTGGTGTCTTGCTGGTGGACTGATGGAGTGTTATTAGCAGATTACCTGCCGTATTGCCGTCAGTTTTGCAAGCTATATTCTTGTGATAGAGCTTGCTGCTTAATGTGATCGGGAAAATTGAATTGTGCAGCTGAATACTCTCCTTTTCTTGGAATCGAGAAGGGTGCAGTTCTTCAGGAAGCTAGGGTCTTCAATGACCCTCAGCTGGATCCAAGACGGTGCTCTCAGGTCCTGGTCCTTGCTGTTTCTGCCATTTGTTTTCCCTCTATATACATTTGCTTTCATTGAATGTTTAGCTTCACTACATTGTTTACTAAATTTTCAGGTTATTACAAAACTTTTGTTTCTGCTGAACCAAGGAGATACATTCACAAAGGTCAAAATCTTCAATCTCTTTTTGCACTGGGTTATTAAATCCAGTTCTGCTGTTTCTATGTGTATAATTTTTGATAGTTTGCAATGCCTTTTACAGATTGAAGCGACAGAAGTATTTTTTGCTGTCACAAAACTTTTCCAGTCGAGAGATCTGGGTTTGAGGAGAATGGTTTATCTGATGATCAAGGAGCTTTCTCCGTCTGCAGATGAGGTTTGCTGCTGCCCTGCTCAGACTTTTGCCACTCATTCGAATCTCTAAGTTGACAGCAGATATGTGCTTTTAATATAAATGCTTGGAATTCATTTGTTCTACATGCAGGTAATTATTGTGACAAGCTCTCTCATGAAGGACATGAACAGCAAGACTGACATGTATCGAGCAAACGCAATTAGGGTCTTATGCCGTATCACAGATGGAACCCTTCTCACTCAGATAGAACGTTACTTAAAGCAAGCAATTGTGGATAAGAATCCAGTAGTTGCTAGTGCAGCTTTAGTTAGTGGGATCCATCTACTTCAGGTTCTCTTGAATTCTTGTGAGCAAAGATGTGGCTACCTTAACATTTTCCAGAAGTTCCCCCTTAATGTTTGTCTTGTATATGTAGACAAATCCAGAGATAGTAAAAAGGTGGAGTAATGAGGTTCAGGAAGCTGTGCAATCAAGGGCAGCCCTTGTACAGTTCCATGCACTGGCTTTGCTGCATCAGGTCTGTTCCACCTTCAGTTCCATTTCCACCACTTCAAGCTTCAAGGGATATATGTACATATAGTTATTTAAGATAAATTAAACTCAGGATGATGTTATTAATGTCTCTTTCAAGCCTAAAATTGTGGCCCCATTTACACAATTTGTTATCTTATATGAAGTTTGATTACAAAAAGCAGTTGTTTCTGTGTTGTGGTTTCTCCTACTGTTCTTTCTTGCTTACACCTGACAAGATTCTATAGTAATTAAATTTCCCTTCAGATTTTCTGGATATGCTTAGGAAGTTGGTCAAGTATACTCATTTCTGTTTCAGGCAACTGTTGAAGAGTTCATTTATGAAGTACATGTTAATAATTATTTGATTTTCCTAACAATGCTTTAAGAAGTATTATCCTCCTGGTAAATTGCAGATCCGGCAAAATGATAGACTTGCTGTTAGCAAGCTAGTGACCAGCCTAACCAGGGGAACTGTTCGGTCACCTCTGGCCCAGTGCCTCTTAATTCGTTACACTAGTCAGGTATGACTGCCTTGGAACTTCTTGTCTCTGCTTAGAATGGGGAAAAAAATCTTCATCCGTCATATCTCTATCCAGGTTATGCGCGAGTCAGCTGGTAACGCACAAACAGGAGAACGGCCATTCTATGACTATCTTGAGAGCTGTTTGAGGCACAAAGCTGAAATGGTGATTTTTGAGGCTGCCAAAGCTATCACAGAGCTCAATGGCGTGACAAACCGAGAATTGACTCCAGCAATTACAGTTCTCCAGCTGTTCTTAAGTTCTTCCAAGCCAGTATTGAGATTTGCTGCTGTTCGCACTCTAAACAAGGTTAGTTTTTCCCTGATGAAAAATTACTGGAGGCACCTTTTCTATGGTATATTTTGAAAATAGGCACTTGGTGAACTTTCGATCTTGTTTTGTATGAGTGTAAGGCTGATATAAAAGAGTTAATGTCTGCATCGTGACTTAGTATAACACTCTACAAAAGTAATCCTGGTAACTGGAGTCAACTGATGTAATTTCATTTTGGACTTCCCTTGGGGCATTTACCAATTTTAAGATTACTCCATCCCCTTATTGCTACACTAATATCTTTATTGTTGGTTATGGATTATCGATTTTGAAATTAGGGGTTTGTCTAAAATAGACAAAAAGGAGCATCAAGAGAATGGTTATATTCATTTCTTTCAATTTTCCTGTATGGCTCTGCTTAGTTGGACTTCTGCGCCTCATCCTTATATGGTATAGGGTTGATTATAAAGTTAGACCCTGGTAAATGTTTCTTTTTATTAATTTATTAAGAGGAAACCTGGTTGGGATAAGTCTGGATATCAGAGTGCTACTTTACCTCTTTAACTTCATGTGCATGGATCCTTACTTTGAACAATTTGTGAAATGACTGAGGGTCTTTTATCCAGGTGGCAATGACGCATCCAACGGCAGTAACTAACTGCAATATAGACATGGAGAGTTTGATATCTGACCAGAATAGGAGTGTTGCCACACTTGCCATTACCACACTTTTGAAGACTGGAAACGAATCTAGTGTAGATCGGTTGATGAAGCAGATAACAAATTTCATGTCTGATATTGCAGATGAGTTCAAAATTGTAGTGGTGGAAGCCATAAGATCATTATGTTTGAAGTTTCCCTTGAAGTATAGATCCCTGTGAGTCATGTGGCTTTTTACCGTTTCTCTTTTAAACTTGGCGATTGCACACTTTTCTCCTGTCAAGGGTCAGTCATTATTCTTTCTGATATTTATTGGCAGGATGAACTTCCTGAGCAACATCCTCAGGGAAGAAGGTGGATTTGAGTATAAAAAAGCAATTGTAGATTCAATTGTCATCCTCATTAGGGATATACCTGATGCAAAAGAAAGTGGATTGCATCATCTTTGTGAATTCATTGAAGACTGTGAATTCACTTATCTCTCAACACAGGTTGCTTTACATATTTTGTCTTCATTACATCTTTTAGGAGCGATAGGATCTTCGCCCCTTTAGTTCTTAAGATTGATTAATTACAACATGCTGCCAGATTCTCCACTTTCTTAGCATTGAAGGGCCCAAAACGTCTGATCCGAGCAAATACATAAGATACATATACAATCGTGTACACCTTGAGAATGCAACAGTTCGAGCCAGTGCAGTAAGCACATTGGCGAAGTTTGGTGCCATGGTTGATTCGCTGAAGGTACCATCAAGTTATTCTCATATGCAAATCAATAATCATGAAACTGACTTATGTTACTTACAAGTATTATGGAAACTCTGATGCAGCCACGTATTTTTGTCCTTTTGAGGCGTTGTCTGTTTGACAGTGATGATGAGGTTAGTTCCTATGTGAAACACTAATTTAGATGGGAGATTATGCAAGTTTTCTGGTTATTGCAACTGTTCTTCACACTGTGTCTCTTCCTAAGCAGTCGGAATCTTCAACATTTCTTGTAACATATAAGCTCTGATTTTACTCTGCTACTGCATATGCTAATAAGTGCAGGTTCGAGATAGAGTAACTCTCTATTTGAATACACTTGGTGCTGATAGTGCGGTTCTTGAAACTGGTGAACCTGCAAGCGAATTCCTGTTTGGATCATTTAATGTGCCACTGGTCAACTTGGAGACGAGTTTGAAGAACTATGTAAGTTTTTTAAGTTTTAGTTTTAGTAGTTTCTATTTCTGTCTTTTTCTCCTTTTATTAATTTTTCTAGCTTTACTCTTATTCTCTTTGTATGCAGGAGCCCTCTGATGAACCTTTTGATATTTCGTCAGTGCCTAGAGAGGTCAAAGTTCAGCCTCTTGCCGAGAAAAAAGCACCAAGTAAGAAGCCAACTGGTTTGGGTGCTCCTCCCACTGGGCCTGCTGCCACAGTTGATGCATATGAGAGGCTGCTTTCATCTATTCCAGAGTTCTCCAGCTTTGGCAAACTCTTTAAGGTTCGCAGACAGCTCTCTTTGTGAGAATGGCTTCAGACAGGTGGTAGCCTATTTTGTGTTTATGCTGATCCCAGCTTACTTACAAGCTCTGCTTTCATGTCTTTTGGCCAGTCATCTGCACCTGTTGAGCTGACAGAGGCAGAGACAGAATATGCAGTTAATGTGGTTAAGCACATTTTTGACCGGCATGTTGTGCTTCAATACAACTGCACAAATACAATTCCAGAGCAATTGCTGGAAAATGTAATGTTGCTTTCCCTTCATGCCCAACTGCTTACTGTCTGGATCTTCTTATGCATTATGTAATTGAATGGGATATCTGCTTGCTGCCAGGTCACTGTCATAGTGGATGCTTCCGAGGCAGAGGAGTTTGCTGAAGTTGCATCCAAGCCTCTACGATCTCTTCCTTATGATTCACCAGGGCAGATCTTTTTGGCTTTTGAGAAGCCAGAAGGAGTTCCTGCTGTTGGAAAATTCTCCAACATCTTGAGGTTCATTGTTAAAGAGGTAAATATACTTGAATTTATTAATCTGCACTCCTCAAGTATCCTTTAATAATTGTTGTTTTAGATGTATGTAATAAATTGTTTTCATGTAAAGGTCCTCTAGCTGATCCTTGTCAACTTGAGAGAACACCGATCAGCTGCAGGCATTATCCGTTGCTTCTTGTTGCTAATGGTGTGATGACATATCAGGTTGATCCATCAACTGGTGAGGCAGAGGATGATGGTGTGGAAGATGAGTATCAGCTTGAAGACCTTGAGGTGGTTGCAGCAGATTATATGCTAAAAGTTGCAGTCTCCAATTTCCGCAACGCATGGGAAAACATGAACCCTGATAGTGAGAGGGTTGATGAGTACGGTCTTGGACCAAGAGAGAGCTTGGTTGAGGCTGTTAATGCTGTCATCAATCTTCTTGGCATGCAGCCCTGCGAGGTATTTTATTTACTCTGATCGTGTCTTTTCCCGTGTCTTCGTGGTTTTTATGTATAAATATTGAGAAAAGCTGC
The DNA here is from genome assembly GCA_900006705.1 of Sonneratia caseolaris. NCBI lineage: Eukaryota > Viridiplantae > Streptophyta > Magnoliopsida > Myrtales > Lythraceae > Sonneratia > Sonneratia caseolaris. Next base: position 923,840 of record CXYZ01011926.1, on the reverse strand, counting down.
TAAGATCCAGGATAACTATGAAATTGATAATTAGTGGGTTATGGGCCTTCACAAGTTTGGAAGGTCTAGGATGAGTAATGATAAATCTGCCTCCCTGGCCTTGCTAATCGTGAATTTCTATACTGGAAACTTGCACTTATTATTCCCTTGTATCTTACCTGGCACTTGCATTGGGAACTTTTCATTACTTAAAATCTTCATTCAGAGCTTCGAAATGAGTGTCTTCCTCTCCTGACAAGTACGACCGGCTCTTTGTTCCTTTCCATGCCATTGCCTCTTCTTGTTCCTTGACATCTGTGATGGCCGTGACTTTCCATTGACTTCTCCTGGTCCTTTTTTGTTTCAGGGTACAGAGGTTGTCCCAAGCAACTCGAGGTCGCATTCCTGCCTACTCTCTGGTGTTTTCATTGGCAATGTGAAGGTCCTTGTTCGGCTGTCATTCGGGATCGATGGTCAGAAAGAAGTTGCCATGAAATTGGCCGTTAGATCAGATGACGAGAACATCAGCGATTTAATCCACGAGATTGTGGCAAGTGGATAGCTTCCTTATCCATCTTTTACTCGGTTTTGCCGTACTTATTTTCTTCCACCCTCTTGTAGCGATGATAGAAAGGGCAAAATCTAAGTCCTCGACAATGGGATCCCTCTTTATAAGACAAATTTACTTGCGAGTTATGGCTGCGGTGCTTGTTGAGGAATGGCACCTGTAGTAGTGTGAACATCCTGGGATGAGGTTCTAGTCAAACATTCTTTCTGCTGTATTGGCAACTGATTGTCACTTAGAACGGGAGATGGAATACGTATGCACATTTTTGCTCCTTAATCTGGACTTGGTTTTCACACAAGGTTCGGTCAGTAGTGGCACTGGCTTCGNTTCTTTCTGCTGTATTGGCAACTGATTGTCACTCAGAACGGGAGATGGAATACGTGTGCACATTTTTGCTCCTTAATCTGGACATGGTTTTCACACAAGGCTCGGTCAGTAGTGGCACTGGCTTCAGGTTTGATCTACGGGTTACATTTCGAGCAGGGTCCTGTCTCTTAGGTTCGACGCGACCTTCACCTATTTTTTGGCACTGTGTGATTGGTTTTAGTTTATTAGGAGTAGCGTTAGCTGATCATCTGCAGAGGGAAGAACCGCCATGACTGTCAAAATGACGATTATCTACAGCTCTCTCTCTCTCTCTCTCTCTTCATCTATGTAGGTAGGAGGAGAAGGGAAGATCATAGATGTAACAACTTCGATACAGAGACGTTTGAGCCACGGGGGTCTAATATCCGAACAACTCTTAGACCGGGGCACCAGTTGCTGCATACCCTTCTCCTGTAAGGTGGTCACAGTTAGTCGGTCTCACATATTTTGTGATTGATCTATTCTATTAAATTAAAACCACTCGGTAATTTTATGTAATAAAGTTCATGTGGAATTGGTGTTATTTTGTGGGGACGTTGAGAGCCGAAATGGCTTCCCGGTATCAAGAAGAGAGGCAGGCAACGAAAAGGAAAGCTGGCTGGCTCCCTCCGGCGATCATTCGATTGTGGGCTTCGTCCGGATGAAAATAGCCCAAAAGAACACACCGTAATTACGTGGGCCAGCAGAAAGTTCTATTATTAATTCCAAAAATGAGTGTAAATTACTTCCGTTGCCGGGAATCGAACCCGGGTCTCCTGGGTGAAAGCCAGATATCCTAACCGCTGGACGACAACGGATTTATGAGGATTAGTTCAGTATTATTCATGGTATTAACTATTCCCTGACTTATTTTAACTCCTCCCTGTGTCTCATCCATCTTGCAAAATCGAGGACCAAAATCATTGGGATGCCCAAGAAGACTTTCCGGTGGGGTAGAAAAACTGAAGTAAAAGTCACAGAGGGAGTTGAAACTTCCATCTTGAGCTGGTTCCACAGATTTTAGTGATTGATGATGGGAGGAGACCTTTTTTTTTTTTATTTAAAACACGGTGCTAAAATTCGACCCTTTTACAGGTTTACGAGCCTTACTCCGTAAGGAAAAGGATGAGAGACTCCTCCCGCTTTGGATCCATACAACAACAAATCTTCCCCTTGAAAAAGCATTTAGACAAAAGAAAAAGAAAAACGTTACCCACCATGACCAGACCACAAAACATACATACAGAGAGGAATTATTCAGCAGCTTTAACAGCAACTCTCCTTCCATCACAAATTTCTCCAACCCCAACACAAACATCGGCAGGAAGATCTTATTTTCCTTCTTCTTTTTTCGTTTTTAATATGGTGTGGTGGGGAGGGAAGAAAAACGAGAGGAGGAGAAACGCCTCCCATCCTCATCACATACTATATATATATAATGGCTCCCTCCCCCGCCCAACCCCATCCATGCACATGATGTAGAGAGGATAAGAGAAAGGATCCTTCACAAACCTAAATCTATAGTGGGGCATCGAATCCACGAGCACTCTCTCCTCTTTCAGGTGCTTCCACCACCAGGATACACGCAACCATTGTAACCTGTAAAGAGGTAAACGATAATCAGAATCACCTTTAACTGCCACGGTGGAATATACTTTATCACCACAAGGATCATCAGGTTCGAGGATAGGATATCAGCAATCTCTCTCTCTCTCTCTCCCTTTCTCTTTTAAAAATCCAATAAACAACCAAACAAACTCCTCTTTTGTCGTTGGCAACGATCCATAGTAGTTAGTAACAATGAGTTTCCCTCAAAATGAAGATGCAGTATCTATGTGTAAAGTGGGGGGAAGCTTTCGCCGTGAAAGAGACTCACTTGGATTGTTCAATGTGAATGTAGCTGTCTGTGAGAAATCGCAATTCCATGGGTTCCTTCCTGAAGTTTGGAAGTAGAGGTTCATGGCGTAAGCTGCGTGAGATGCGACAGTGTTCGGCTCAAAGCAAGTGCCTCCCGGTTGAATTGGACTGCAGTCAATGCCATGACCACAGGCATAGTCAAGACTTGCTTGCAGCTGATCATTGGGAATGCCCGACTTGGGAACACACCAACCCAGAGAAGTCGGCTTTGGTGATGGAGTCACCGGAGTTTTAGTTGCCGGGGTCTAAACACCAAGAAGAAAGCCAGGGTCGTTCTCAGAGATATATATATTATCGCACAAGAGGAGAGCCTCAAAGTCAAAGATCTCTCAATAGTTATGTATGCATCAAACCACATGCAACAATTCTTCCATGATTATATGTACATTCCCTTAGTCTAGACTATGAGNTATGCATCAAACCACATGCAACAATTCTTCCATAATTATATGTACATTCCCTGAGTCTAGACTATGAAATATGAATAAAATAAAAAGAATGACGTTTTCTCCCTATGCAATAAAAACCCATTCAAGTAGAAAATCTATGAGCTTTGTTCTAGAACACACTCATCTGATTAAACCATTTTTCACTAGGAGCTTTTTGATAACAATGAATTTGAGATCAACACTACTCGACTGTCATGATTGATCGGGTCCTAATATAATATTTCTGGAACAGTTCCAAGAAAGTAATTTTCCCCCATTGTGTTGAAGAGCTTTAGAGAAAAGGCTATTCCAGAATCAGATATATCCTGTTGCTGGGAAAAGGATTAGAAAATCTCAGGTGGCATCACCTGACTACTTTTTGATAGACCAACATCGTATATCATTGTCAGGTCGGGCTTGTAAAGCCCAAATGATCTCTCAGAGGCAGGTCCAGGCTTCAGATCCTCATCATAAAGTGCAAAGATGTATGTCTCCACGGACTTCCCAGGCATCAATGGTGTCCCAACCATTGACCTGAGGTGCGAAATGAGATTCCCATTGTAGGCCTTAGCATTTTCAATGCTGGGCCCCACCTCATTGGGGTCGCCGTTGTAGGGCCAACCAGTCTCTGAAACCATGATCTCGATGTCCTTGAATCCCAGAGTATTGAGGGCAGAGTGCACAGCATCGACCTAAGCAGCACATATATTATCATTGTCAGGTCACCCACTTCAATCACTAGCACAAATATGCACAAATGCTATGATTATCTTTCTTTTTTAGCATGAGTTTTCAAAATTCTTCTTCTTTTGGATCAAAATAATTTGACAGTGTGTCCCAAGTGGAACCCAACTCACTGTGAACTATTGCAGTTAAATCCAAACTATTAGATTGAGCTTGCAACAGAAAAATACTCTAAAAGGACCTGCTATAGAGGCATCCCATGTGTTTGAAAACAAATGATGCAACAAGCAGACAATACTGTGTTGCATTAAAAGATGCTGCGGATACTAGATGATGAAAGCGATTCGTAATCAGCACTATTCCTTTACCAATATCAGACACCAAAATCACAATTTGAATCAATTAAATCACCATCACCACAATTTTTTGTATTTTACTATCCCAACAAAATCTAGGATATTGACATTAGGTGGTCCCTGTCCTGTTCAACAACTTTATTGCTTTTAAGTCCATTCTTGTACAAGGGCTCCTGCAATGATTTGAGTCGCCATAAGCTGATTGATTTTATATGTAAGTTATCAATGGCCAGCCTGTCATCAAGCACCTTATGTCACATCAAGTACATCTCTGTTGGATCACAATACATGTGCTGATACATTCTTGTACAACGGTTCATGAGCCAACATTCTTCCCGGTGCTAGTGCTTGAGGCTTTGAGCTATAAGAATTATTCATCCATATATGGTTTATCGACATATTGATCTTAGCCATTTCTACAAAGAAATTTACCCAAAAAAGCAGTCCATCTTTATGCTGAGAGGTTAGCTAGCAAATTAATAATAAGAGGAAGGAGAAAAAGATGTAGGCTGCCAATGATCGTTCTAGGAACAATATATTATCCATGTACTCACCTGAGCATCAAACATGTTCATGTACTTGATCCCAGTCACCGAGTCAACCCTGCCTGAGTTAGGTTGAAAGAGGCAGAAGGCCAGAGTATCGGGTCTTGGGTCACTCTGGTAGGCAAAGAATGGATAGGGGTTTATGGCAAGAGGTGACCCATTATCCTGCTGGAACTGGAGCAGCATCTTCATCATGTCATCATGGGCAGGGTTGAACCGGCCCGAGGATGGTGGGTCAGATTGGATCAGCAGAGACATGGAGTGTACAGTGGAGACCCTGACCTTGCCTCCCAATGAGGCTGCATTCACGGCCCTCTGCATATTCTGCATCGCAGGGAGGAGCTGGGAGATCAAGCCCTCGTCATTGGACATTAGAACCTGGAACGTTTTTGTAAGTCGAAGTTAATCCATTTAATTGCGATATAAAGAGATTGGACCTTAATCCACTCTCCAAAATTGAGTTGAATTATAAATGTGAAAACAAGCAGACAGCAATCACACTACCAGCATAATCTTGGGTAGCACAATCAGAACAACATATACGCATATACACACACTAAACATCAATGAGTTATGCATGCTGTAACAGTTAAATCATTGTCTTTCAGATAGGTCATTCGTATGAAAATAGAAAAACAAAAGGACAACAAAGCAATGTGACCCTTGGAAATAATCTTTTGGATAGATCATTCCTTGCAAGAGGGTTTCATTAACATAAGATTGATTCTTCCTGGGTCAGTGGCCAAGCCATCAATGTGAGCCGACCACCGTAAGTTTGCCAGCAGTATGTCTACACTGGCTCAAATCCAGCTCACTCCAAGGGTTCGCGGATCCACCTCGAAATGATATAGAACATTCATTCTTCTTACATTCCAGCTAGTAAGAATAAAAGAAAAACTTCTCATGTATCTCTATCACTTTATCTGCTCTGTTCTATTTATTTTTTCATACGATGATCGGTCCATAATCTAAGTATTGTGAGGGGAAAAATCCATAATTGGAAAGCTCAGTTGGAACTTAGGATCAATAAGAAGATACAGTAGGCATCTAGATGGAGAAACAAGGTTTTCCAAAATTAAAATTCAGAGTATTTTTTTATTTTTAAAAATAGAAAATCGTCTCCCAAAGACTCAACCTTGGAGAAAACGAGAGAATATATATATATATAGCAACTTTTGTTTTTAATAATCTTAATTGGATATTCTCTGAGCTAATCAATACCACGACCTTCAAAGGATCCCTGGGGAACGGAAACCGAAAGCGACGGAAGAGATTAGGTAAAGACGCGAACCGACCTCGTTCCCGACTGTAATGAGGGTGATGTTACTGGCGGGGTAGAAAGGGAGGACGTTCGAGTTGACCCATTGAGTAGCCGAGTTGGGGTCGGAGGCCAGCGCCGGAATATCCCCGTTGGCTGATCCGATGACGATCCCGACGCCGGTGCCGGCAAGCGCCTTGATGATCGCGGGGTCGGCGCCGTACAGCCTGACTTTGCGAATGGATGTCGACTGCAGGAGCTTCGCGGTGGCCGAGGGAGGCGGGAGGTTGTCCGCCACTTGGCCGTAGTTCACACCGATGAACGGCTGCGAGCCTGCGCCAGGGAGTAACTGTAATCAGTCCATTTCGTCACTGAGCGGGGTACAGATGACAAAATTATTGCAATATCAATCCAAAAACAAGAGCTCAGGGAGCTATCTACTCTACTCAGTTCACATCCCGTCGGCCGAACTCCGACGGCGACTCGGCGTCACCGAGTCAACTCGGTCAGTGGACCATGAGTCGAGTCAAGCCAAGCCAAGCCAAGCCCAGGTCTAGAAAAAAGGAATCAAACCAAATAACGCCCACGAAGAAGCAATTAGACCATCCCTATCGGGACGCAAGCAACAGGCATGGTGAAGACGACTGTAGTCCCGTCTCGTCTTCGGCCATCGACCAGCGGCCGTAAAGGGGGAGCAAGAGCTGAGAATCAAAAGAAGCAGAAGCGTTAAAATGAGCTGAACTCACGGGCGAAGTGGAGAGCCTGCAGCCACAGGGCGAGAATCACAAGTGCTGGGCTCCGTGAAAGGGAAGCCATGGGAGCTGTACTCGCGGAGCTCTCACACCACGGTGCGAATCGCTGATACGAGTGGGTTTTTCAGAGTGTCCTGAGGAGGAGAAGGGCAAAAGCAAGGAGGAAGGCGGAACTCTANCGGTGCGAATCGCTGATACGAGTGGGTTTTTCACAGTGTCCTGAGGGGGAGAAGGGCAAGAGCAAGGAGGAAGGCGGAACTCTGCACTATATATAGGGGAGAGAGCAAAGAGCATCAACCAACGGTAAGAAAAGATGAGGCTGACGAGTGGAGTTGTCCTCTGCCAGTGCCACCAGCTTCTCACTTCCCAGGCCTCAGCACCTTTCCAGGGAAAATAATAATAGTAATAATAATTAATCGCATATTGATAATAATTCCACGAGACAAGAACAGTATTAGGCAGAGAGAAACCTCGTCCCTCTACGAGGAAGCGTAGGCGGTTCGAGGATGCTTCTTTTACGTACGTACGTTCGTGTCGGTTTTGGAACGTTGGCTCCGCCGGGCAGAGGGGTATTTTAGGGTTTTTACTCTGTGGTGGTTGGGTGAAGGAAGCGAATGAGCGTGGAAAACATGGGTGTTTGTATGTACCCTTCCGCACCCTCGACGGCTCCAATCCTCATCCCTTCCTTGCTCAATGAATAATATCTTTTTTTTTATTTTTTACCGTACAGTATTTTTAAGCCAACCAATGCGCACATTAAAAGTCGCTTGCAGTCGAGCCGGCATCTGTGGAAAAGTTCTTATCGATCATTTTAACCTAGAATTCGGATCACCCTTTTGGAAACCTAATGAGGAAACTGTTAATCCAATCCCAAGTTGGTTGCACAATAAATAATATCATCATCATCATCAATATATGAAATTAAACTTATGATTATCGGTATAAATCAGTCGAGGTGATTATTAATTCCACTTACTCCCCTTAAACTATAAACTCTCATCAATTTGCATAACAACAAAATTTGATATAAATTAGCTTGATTCATTCCTATCTCTATCTCTCTCTCTCTACTTTTCTTTTCTTTTTTTGTGGGGGTATGAAAAGAATTTTCAACATGTGCGTGCGTGTGTTCATATAAGATGCTCGATGGTAGTGGATGGATACTATTCCATGTTCTGTGCACTCCCCCGTACGAGACAGATGCAGAACTTTAGTTAGGTATTAAGATAACTTAGTAAAATATAATTAAATTCAAATAAATTTTACATAACCTTGGATTGGGGGTGGGGGTGATGCCTCTCTCTTGGCCCCCCCACTAAATTCATCCCCATGTGATCTGTCTTCTTAAGAACATGTGGCGATGAAAAAAGAGAATATATGCCTCCAAGGTGAAGTGGTCAGTAGGACTATGGTTGTGTGGATCCATGACCAGCCTGGGAAACTGACTCTTCATCATCTCTAGACACCCACTCCATTCACTGCAATCAATTAGCATCCACGCCCATAATTCCCTATTCTTTTTATTTTTTAGCATGTCTCACCAACACTGAGGTAACATTTTTCAACCATCCATACTTAACTAATCCGTTGATCGCCCCGGATCGCACATTTGACATGGCGGATGAGGCTCCCAAGGGGAATGTTTGTGTACACGAAGCCTAGAACTCGAGATTTCCTTAAGTGGCACCGAGCTGCTTAGCACTCGGCCCAACCTCCCTTGGTCATAATTCCCTATTTGAAAATGACAAATTTAAGAGTTAACTTATTCATTTAATTTATCTTTTTTTAATAATATTATAAATTCAAATTTTATGAATTTGGAGCATGCATGAATATTTTTTTTGTTTTGCTAGTCAATGGAAAAGTCTACTTCAAAATTAAACTAATAATGACTTATTGAATTTTTAAATACGCTAACGTATGGATGTGATTAGCTTTGTTTGGCTCGTGAACAATCGTTTTTAACCAAAATAAGTTAGTTAAAACGATTCGACATCTCTTCCCATTCAAGTAAAGTTTTAGATTCGAGTCGTATAAATAAAAAAAACTGCCGAGTACTATATATATCTTTTTCTTTTTCTTTTTTGAGAATTCCTTTTTTAAGTGGAAAGAGTATTTTTCTTTGTACTGTTTAACGAGTTATTGCAGTCTTAATGTGTAGGTCCACTTTCGATCTGATCCATAACCGTCCGTGCCATCATTGACTCACGAAGACCAAATGGTAGCCTTCTTTTTTTCTTTTCCACAACCAACCTCCCCCGCGTAGCTACAAAGCAACCGCTCTTTCTTCCCCGTCCCCACGACCGACCTTTCCGANACAAAGCAACCGCTCTTTCTTCCCCGTCCCCACTCCTCCCAATCCCACGACCGACCTTTCCGGCCCAATCCCTTTTCGACTTTTGGAGAGACGACAGCAGTAGATTTGCAGGGCAACGTCAATGCTCCTATGAAAACAGCCAGGCTCGAGGAACACGTCCTAGATCAAACGACACAAGTACCGACCGGCTAGAATAAGACTGCAGGATTCGGTTCAACGGTCACGCGTCACTCTCTCTTTGATACGCTTCGGAGCGATTCGAAGTACGGTGATGCAAGAGGATTGGGTTCGTCTGTGTCCGAGCGGTCACTTCCTTGTAGAGTCGCCATCCATGAACGACCGGGAACGTGGAAACGCAGAGCGCCGCAGTTCAGACCACTGACGGATCCATCTCCGACTAGGTAATAATGCAGTTCAAACCCCACCGGCTCGGCCTGTATATCAAGTAGAAGGAGAAACTCGGAAGGAAACATCCATGCATTTACCCCTGAATCGGAACGTGGTTCTTGATTGGACTACTGGGACCTTGCTCGCCATCCTTGTCAAAGACTCCAAAGTTTCATCTCCGCGTCAAATTTAATGCGACCCCGAAGAAGACGAGTGGACAGGAGAATAGGAGGTAAAAAAAAAAGAAAAGAAAAGCCGGTAGTCTCAAGTTAGAACACACGGAAATAATTGGTACATTTTTTTTATTGGGTCATTCACTGAATCAATTATGGAAACAGAAATACTTAATTGTAAATTGATAACTAAATACAAGGACAAAGTATTCTAAAATATATAATATCTCTTACACCCTCTCTCGGGACAATTGTCTTGCATGATGAAATAATTTAAATTTTAGCATTTGATCGAGATTGATTGCAAGTGCGTGGCCTCTTCACCTAATCACAAGGTAAAAATTGACTTTGAGCATCTTTAGTTTAAAGGTCAAGAAACAACTAGCGGGCTCTAGGCTTCTCACCTTTAGAGTTTGGATAAAATCAACTTAAGCTTTCCTTCTTTGACCGTAGAGGCGGCGATAAACTTGAGTATTTGCCCCATCCTCATTGTTGCATCAACTGCTCGTCCGTCTTGCCTGGATTACAATTTTTGTGCAATAGGCTATCTGATACATGGTAACTTGAATGTGGAACATACTTGAGTAATAGATAATTTTTTATTGAGTAGTTCACTGAACAAAATAAAAAACATGCGCACACACACATATATACACTATATAGGAATTACAAGGTCTACGAGTTTTGTTACATCCGGGCTTCTTTGTGCCCACGAGTTTGACCCATCTGATTCTTAACCATCGGAAAACCGGATTGTGTCAGTGGACACGTTTACGTCTGTCCTAAAAAAACAATCTTGCTGAGTGTCACACAAGCCAAGATTGAAAGAGCAAGTCGACGTTGACGGGTTCAGTTTCAGTGGCTTTGCTTTATTCAGTTAAGGTGGTCGGTGTGGCCTCGGCTAGGCTGGGCAGTGTGTTCGAATTACAGCCAGACGGACAGTTTTGTAACCAATCCATGCGTCTTGCTCTCCCTGATCTTCTTCCGGCAATTTGGACGGAAAAGCAGTTCCAGACCGTTGTTTACTGTGAAACTGAAAAGCCGCCTCCAGCAGAGCTCACCGTCATCCTCGACCAGTGCATAAAAGTGACCTCCATCGGAAGAGAACCGGGTTTCCATTAATGAGAAGTGCATTTCATATGTATACTTCAGTAAGATAACATGTATATTTACAAGGCTTCTTTATGTGGAAACTAAACAGAGCTACACTATAAAGAAAGAGCTATTACATAGAAGAAGAAGAAGAACAGTAGACGATGGAAACTGTATACGCTTATGTTTGCAGATTCAAGAATCATATAGCTATATCTCAGAGTAGTGGAAAACTTATACGGTGAAAAATCACAGGATCTCAGCGGCTCTGTTGGCTTAAGGGAGAGAATGGCTATCATCTCCATCGCAATCTCTCCTCCGGGCTGCCAGCAACATACTTGGAGGGACGTGGAATCTTGCTGAGTTCAACTGCACGTGAAGGAGGGGGATCTTTCTCTCGGGCTGCTCTGAGTTCCTGCAGAATATGAACCCATACGAGCAGAGATAAGGCTAATATAACACAGTACTAGAACGAGCTTCAACAGGAAAAGGATTTTGTTTTTTTCACTGATTGTTGCTTAGGAGAAGAAATAGTTAGAAGAAGAAAGCTCGGAAACAATCCATGATTCGATATATGCGGGTTTTTTAACTTGTAAACAGTAACCATGGGTCAAGTAGGAACCACGGTTCAGAAAACCAGTAGAGCAGCAGCTGAATTTGGCAACCATGTTTTCGTCGTGGATCAGGAAATATTTAAATGGATATATGAATTCCTAAGGATTATAGAAGAACTTACGGAGCGGAAAGGGAAATCATCAGTCTCGAGCATATGAACAATTTGGCCCATCTTTGGTCGCTTACTGGCGTCCAAGTCTATACAGCGGAGACAGACTAACAGAACTCGCTTCAGGGTTCTTGGGGAGGGCTGAGCCGCAATCCGAGGGTCGACAATTTCCTCCCCACGATGACTAGCTACCATTGCTTTAAACCAGTCAACCAGGTTCATCTGAGAAATACCCAGCGAAGGCATGATATAGTAGCAATGTCGATATAACATGGCACTTAATACAGATCTACCATGACATAAACTTTTACCTCCCCAGCTGGTCTGGAATAATCAATAGGACTCCGTCCACTGATTAGCTCCATAAGTAGAACTCCAAAACTGTAAACATCGCTCCCTTCATTAAGCATGCCAGTGCTCGCATATTCAGGTGAGACATATCTGGTGAGCACAGACATGGTAAAGAAAAGCCAAGGCCATTAGCCACACAGGTAGATCAGCTAAACATTAGTTGATACAGAGTAAATTGTAAAACAGTTCTTTCTTAAGAACATACCCAAAAGTGCCCATCACACGGGTAGTCACATGAGTTGCCTCAGATCCCAATAGTTTTGCCAATCCAAAGTCTGATAACTTTGGGTTCCACTTTCTATCCAGAAGAATATTGCTAGATTTAACATCGCGATGCACAACCTTGGGTTCCAATCCTTCATGCAAATACGCTAATCTGTGGAAGGAAAATGAAAGGGAAACGATCTTAATGCAAAACAAAAGGCGGATTCAGCAGCATTAGCCTAAAGTGACAAATGTTCTCCTGGCAATTACAGAATCTGGATTCTCCAAACATAACGATCAATATTAAGCTACTCTGTACATAATTCTATCTAATAGTTAGGCGTTAAAAGGTGCAAAATTTTGAACTTCAGGATACTAAAATGAAATTCTAGAGATTGCTGAAAATTTTTCAAATTGTTGAGCTACTTTTCGGAATGACGTATCCCATAGAAACATGAGCTTATCACATCCAATAAGCTTTTTCTGGAACATAAGAGGACCCTATAAGAAAAAGTCTCTTTTAGACTTCTTATAGGGCAAGGACATTGGCAAGTGATTCTCAATCTGTTAGTTCTATGACAAACAGGGCCGTGCATGATAAAGATTGAGCAGCTTGGGGTCACAGCCTACAGTAGATCAGTAAACATTTTGGCTATGGTTATTAGTAGGTCCATGAAAGTATTGCAGGAGAAAAAAGAAGGATACCCCTTGGCCGTTCCAACTGCAATCTTCATTCTAACTTCCCATGTAAGAGGGCTGATTGGCCCAACATCGCCATGCAACCACTGCTCCAAATTTCCATTGTCGATGTATTCATACACTAGCATCCTGATAAGGCATAACAGTTGAAAAACAAAATATAAATCTCATCAGAGTTCATCTCATTCACAAGGGAAGCAGATGCAGTAGAGGAAGCCTACCTTTGAGGACCCTCTGCACAGTAGCCTACTAGACCAACCAAATTTTTATGTCTTACTTTCCCAATGGCTTCTACTTCTACTTTGAACTCCTTCTCTGCCTGACCCCTACATCATCAAATGGTCGAAGTTATTAATCTATAGTTGATCAAATCATGAGGCTATGACAACCTTAAAAACCATATGATAAGAATTATTTTCAGGATTCCATCAGCAGAAATAACAAGATGACAAATTATCTGGTAGTGGATCAACTATTTTCTCAAGTTGCAGTTGTATGGATCATATACTCACCTTACTGATGACAAGCTCAAGAACAACGCAACCAGGGTCAACATCCGATTAAGGTGCCACTTAATCATTTTTCTCTCTTTTCTAGTGACAACAGACTAATGGACCGTATCTAACAAGAAAAACATTTGATATGCAAGTAACTGGTTAACTCTTCTACCAATATGTCATCATTCTTGTACACAATATAGACAAGTCCCCCCACACACAGAAGAAACCAAGATTAAGAAGAAGGCAACGTAAATGAAGTAATTCTTGTGCCAGCAAAACTTAAGGGAAAGATGAGAAGAACAAGGAAGCCTTTACATCCCGCTAGATCGTTCATCAGCTTAATCAAATGGCTTATAATCAATCAATTATGTACGATAAGAAAAAGAATTCAGCGGTTTTACAATACTTAATGAACCGTTCAGACCATAAAATTTTCCGGAAGAACAAAACAGAGTTCGAAGCAGGGCAACTAGCTGCCATTATCATTGTGCACAAAATGTACAGCTATCGTGCTATTATGTAGTTAACATTAAGACGCCACCACCCCATTGCCGACACAGAACCGGCCATCATTCTACATGACGGTGCCATAAGTTACTTTGTCACATGCGTTCTTTATATATATAACATTATAAAAGACAAATAAAAAATTTAAAGTTATAGTAAAAACACAAAACCATAATCCACAGACATCGTCCTAAGAATTTATTCATTATTATCGCCAAAATTTTGAAAATTAATTAAATTATATAGATAAATTCAGCAATAGTCAAGGCAAACAATTCCTGTGTTGATCCAACGACTCTACGATGGGAGAAGCAAATCACGTAAGGCGCTCGCTTTTCGTTGTTATCTTGTTGTTGGCGGAAATCTTCCATGTGGTTTCTAAGGGCTCCAGATCTCAACAAGGATCATGGATAACTGATACACCATAGCAAGGTTTCTAATAATGTTGAGGTTTAGAGCGACCTTCTATCATTGTCAAGATGGGCCGAACAATTGACGTCTCTGCCAATGCTCTGCTGACAGCAGAGCTCCCAGCGAGAATGCGTTTTTTGTAAAATGGATTTTCTGGGAAAATGCTTTTTTTTCAGAAAAGTGGAAACGGACAGGGAGTAGTTTCCTATTTTGCATACGTACTTCTTATTGAGGAGGTTCTTCACCGCAGCTACCGAGCCATCGGGCAAGACTCCCCGGTACACGACGCCGTAGCCTCCTTCTCCGATGACGTTCTCCTCCGTGAAGCCCTGTGTCGCGATCTCGAGCTCCCTCAAGGTGTACCACCGGCCCCACCCGATGTTACCCTGAGCATCCGCCGCCGCCGCGTCACTCCTGCTACCACTCGACACGCCGTCGCTCTCTGCGCTCTTCTCGCCCTTCGCAGCCCCAGCAGGCTCGGTGTCATCATCAGTCAACCCGCACCGCTTAGTCTGCTTCTTCTTGTTCAGATCCACAATCCCGATCTTGACCTCGCCCTTCACTCTGTCCTCGACCGGATCCTTAACTCCGATCTCGGCGATCTCCTTGGAGACAAGAGGTATCGAGCTGGGTGCGCGCTTCACCAGCACCTTCCGCTTCTTCGAGCGCCGGTTGCGGCAAACACAGCAGAAGCAGGTCACAAATAGTACGGCTGCGACGCAAAGGAAGAGCCCGCCGACGAGAGCGAGCAATATTGGGCTGAGGAACGGCGGCTTTGAGCTGACAGATACTTCGGAGGTGGAGCGGCGGTTGCGGGGTGCCGGCATTGTCTCCGGCGAGTAGACGGAGTGTTGGAAACTGAGCTTCCTCGGGGTCAAGACNGGGGGGGGGGGGGGGGGGGGGGGGGGAGGGAAGCGTAACGTTGGGGAGCGTTTGTTGGGTGATGGAAATGGAAATTTTAAAAATTAGAAATTAGAAATTGCATGAA
>CXYZ01011926.1:856582-901605 GCA_900006705.1 Sonneratia caseolaris | reverse complement strand
AATTTAAAAATAAAAATAAAAATAAAAACATACTATAATATACTTATTTTATTTTACTAGACTTATATTTATATTTTATGTTAAATTTGAGACTAACATTATAACTATATTAATGATTTTGATTATAAATCATAATTAAATTATAATATTCTATCAATTTATTGGAATATTATATTATTAATATTATTTATTAAACATACGGTTCAACCCATTGAATCCCTAGTTCGACCCATGAACCCATACATTGACCGGTTCTCGACCTGGTCCAGTTTTAAAAACTATGGTTTGAATCTCCCTCACGTCTCCCCTGTATTTTTTAGTTTTCCATTCTTTTAATTTAAAATTATTACATATGTCACTGAGCCAATACCTACGCTATATGGCACATCATGAACCATTAATAATATTATTAAAAAATTAACGAAATATATTAAAGTGTAATATATTTAAAAATAAATAAATTACACAATTATATTTTAAAATTTTTAATTAAAATATTTTATATAAACAGTTGAATTTACGCAACTTTATTTTAACAAAAGCTTGCGTAGGGCCCAATCCTCGTCGTGGTGGGAATTGGACACGTGCCAACACATATATGACGGAAACGAGAGCAACTGTTCACGGTTGACCCTCCTCGCATCATGACCTGAGCGAACAAGTCAAACGTAGGTCCTCCACACGTTGTTCTGTCGCAGATGAGACCCGCAGTGCACTCTTACCCGCAAGTGCGGGAACTATTTCATAATCCACGATGTACGGAAAACGGATTTTGCTTAATTAAGCCGTTAAACGGTCTGACGTTCCTCCTAAGAATGGCAGCTTCCGATATCGTTGAGCACACCGCACGGGCCGCCTCGTCTCTTGAAGGGCTCCCAAGAATCTGATCATTAAGAGCAGTCCGAAAGGTCGAATGCCTCAGGCTGAAAACAGCACTTCCCATCCCAAAGCCAGGATTTCAACTCAAACGTGGCGATGATCTGATCTCCGCTTTAGGCTGTCCTGTTTGACGTATCCATACAGAGTGGGAGCACCGACCATGGGATCACTCACCATATTCATATCTACATAACCTTTTAAGAAATTTTGGGTCATTTTAAATTTAAAATTAAGATTTCTTATAATCTTTTTACTCTCTTTTTCTTGGCATCCTTTACAGGCTAATGGCATCATTCTTCCTCGTCAGAAAATTGAAAATTCTTTCTTATTTTATGTTATTCACAGATCTGGTCTATAAATAGTTTGCAGGGTACAAGCAAAAGTCGCGGAGGAGGAGGGTATCTCGTCGGATTAGTACGAAGCAGACATGAAGTCTCTGTTAGCTCTTCTTCTTACTGCTTTCTCTCTTCTTCTGGTAACTGTTCTAAATGAAACCCGCCGTGCTGTCGATTGAAATTTACGAGTATGGGACATGTTTGCGGTCGTCCCTTGCTCGGTATTAACCGAGAGTGCGGTAGTAGTATATATATCCTCGTCCGAGTGCTGTACTGATCGATGTTGTTCTTTGACAAATTAAACTTCGCAGCTGTCCCGCTCGAGCGACGCGAGGAAAGGCCCTGCAGCAGAGGAGTATTGGGAGATGATGATGAAGGGCGACCCCATGCCGCAGGCCATCTCGGGCCTCGTCGTTCGTAGTGGGGATCGGGAAGAGCCCTCCGCTGCTGTCGTCGAGGAAGGCATCGAGAGCAGCAGGTCAAGGTTCGTGAGGGACTTCGACGTCAGGCCCAATGTCATCATATATCACAACCACAAGACTCGAAAGAACGAGGAGGAGGGGTTCTTCGACGACGGCACCGCGGGTCGACCCTGAAAGAAATCGGTCGAGCTCGCCGGCCCTTGGCCCTGTAGAAGAATACGAAGGGAACTCGCTTAGATGATAATCGTCAGGGTGTACGCTGTTGTCTTCTGTTCTCTTGTTTGTTTTTCGGATGTGTTTGTTTCTCCTGTGTGGGGTTTCAGATTGTCTGTGTGATCGCGAGAATGTTGTCTTGGTTTGAAGCTCTTCTTCTGCTGGGTTGAACGCTTTTCTGCATGAGGCTCTCAAGCTAGATACGGCTTCCAGGTTTTGGGCCGACGAGGATGGTCCAGCTGGGCCTTCTGTAAAGTGAAAACCAAAAAAAAAATCTGAAAAGAAAAATCGATTTTCCAGCCGACTCTCAGAACTCGCACGTGATGTATCCGCGATCGGACCAAACGACGCCGCAGAGGCTCCGACCAGGAGTAGCCCTCTCCGGACCGGGGGAGGGCGGGATCCGACCAACTCGAACGGAAAAAATAGCGTCGGGGAGAGGCGTGTGTGTGTGTATTTTAAATTAGGCTGAAAACAAAAGAAAATTAAAATAACTGTAAAAGCCCAGGGAACGAAAGCAAGTTATCGAGCTCTCTGTCTTTCTCTCTCTCGCTTTTCACCGGAATGGCTTGCGAATTAACGGAACCGACGAGGGCGAGGCCGCCGTTGCCAGCTCCTGAAAACCCTAATTCACCCCATCCCTCGACCTCTATTGATGGTCCTTCATCTTCCTTCAGGCACGCTGGCAGCCTCATTTGAAGAAGGAGTGCCATGACTCGATGCATGTCGTATCGGCTCCATGTTGGCTGATCGAACAGCGTGACTGGATCTTTGAGGATCCTTGGCGGAAGATTTTGGCTTTTCGGCGTTCTGGTTGCGTTTAGGCGGAGGTTTTTTCTCCCATTTCTGGGGCAATGGAGTCTTTGATCGAGCTGTGCGACCTGACCGCGCGGAATCCGGCGCAATTCTCCGACAAGCTTGTCTGGATGTGCAGCCGGTGTCCGCAGCCCGACTCCTTCGGCGGCGAATCTCCTAGGGTCTCGTATTCCCAGCTCCATGCCACCCTTGCTGTTACCCGCTTCCTGTCCAAATCGGACTCTGCCTCCGATCATAGCCCCAAGTCGGCGGTTCTCGATTTTCTGCGTTTGATTCCTTCCTCTTTCAGACGGTCATTTTGGCCGCAATCATTTAAGAACGAATCTGTTGGGTCTTTCTTCACTGATTTCCTTGGATACCTCTCAAAGGCGACAGAATTGTCTCCAGAATTCTCCACTGAAGTGGCTGAACTGGTGGGAGACATTATCATCTCCGCAATCACATCCAGTGGAGACGATACAGGGATTTCTAGGCTTTTCTTGCTTTCTTTGTCGCAGAATTTCCCGCCAATTTTGTCTTCTGATGCAGATAAGCTCGTCCACTGCCTTCTCGATCAATTCACTACTCCAGTAGTGGTGCCCCCGTCCCCTAGAGGCCTAATACCGCTTACTTCAGAGCTATCTTCATCATCACCGAGTTCACCCGTCAGTGTTATCACTAATAGCGTGAATTTACAAGAGGTTTCAAGTCCAATTTTAGCTAGCCAAGTGTCTGCTGGGTCGGTCAGTGGAGCAAGTTTGGGGTTAATGGATGATACCCCTAGTGCGTCCTCCTCCAGGGTTTCAGGGTCCATGAATGGTGAAAACAATTCTGGGATTTACGATAAGGTGGCTTTGTTTGAGGAGTCGTCCTTGGAGAGTTTGGAGAAGCAAGAAATTGCTTATAAGTTGATCACTCATATTTTAGATAAGGCGAGAATAAATCCTAAGTTGTTGGAGCAGGTAAGGTTAATGTCCAAGAAGCATGTACAGTGTGTTCCTGCATTTTTAAAGGTAAGACTTNAATGTCCAAGAAGCATGTACAGTGTGTTCCTGCTTTTTTGAAGGTAAGACTCTCATGACACAAATAATGGAGGTCTTCCCATTTTTTAATGCACTTTTCTCTTTGTATCTGTTTTTCTAATAGGAACTCGAGCTTCTAAGGAACTAATTCTTGTTGTCTTATTGCTGGTACATTGAAGAGATTACTGATTAAATGCAGAATGTATTCGATGTTTTTGATTCCTGGCACCCCAAACTCAGTCTCCACTGACGCAGCTGGTAGAATGTTTAGCTAATCATTGTTGACTGGTTACATGGACAGATAAGGAAACAGGAGTGGAATGAGCAGGGATCCCATTTGAAAGCCAGAATTAAAGCAAAGCTATCATTTTACCAAGCAGTTGCTAGGTTGCAAATAAAGTGTTTGACTTCACTTGATTCAGATGGAAAATCTTCGAAGAAGTTGTGGCTTGAGGCTCTTGTACTGTTTACTGAAGCAGCAGAGGCTTGTCTTCTATCTGTTTGGCAGAAGCTTAGAAGGTGTGAAGATTTATTCAGCTCATTGTTAGAAGGCATGACAAAAATTGCCGTGACCAAGGGAGGTCAACCTCTACGTGTTTTACTCATTCGCCTGAAGCTCCTTGTGCTGACTGCATGTGCGCAGGTGCATTTTTCAGGACAGATACCATCATTTATAATTCTTTTTGAAATATTATCATCATTCATAAAATTATTGTGCACATGTTCCTTCTTAACAATATATTTTATATATAACATAATTTTACAGACTATTGCTTTTGGCAGGCAGATACATGGGCTGGCAGCCCAGGAACCATGGTTGATAGTGCCATGAAGACAAGCCAATCACTGATCAATTATGGCTGGAGCAGGGAGCGGGCTCCTGTGGACACATTTATCATGGCACTGGCAGCAAGTATACGTGAACGAAATGACTATGATGAACAGGTTATTTTTCTTAGTATGAGCTTATCCTCTGTTTTGCCCATAACTAGCTCAGATTCTTTGTGTGAACCACATCTTTTATTCTTACATACTTTTTATTTTCATCCAATTGTAGGTTGAGAAAGAAAAGCAATCAATCCCTGTGGTGCAACTTAACCTGATACGATTGCTGGCAGATTTGAGTGTCGCTGCTAACAAATGTGAAGTGGTAGATATGATATTGCCTCTTTTTATTGAATGCTTAGAAGAGGGGGATGCCTCAACTCCTGGTTTACTGCGACTTCGGGTATTAAACCAATTTCTGTTAGACGATTACTGGTTGCTTGTGCTGTTAAGAGCCTATCATTTATAACATAATTTTGATTTGTAAGATGCATTTTTCAGTGGCCTCTGTTATATAACTATTCATCATAAAAAATGGCTACTTAAATTCCAGTGGTACACATTCTGAACCTTTTGATATTGCATTTCTGCAGCTGCTTGATGCTGTGTCACGTGTAGCAAGTTTAGGTTTCGAGAAGTCGTACCGTGAGACTGTTGTTTTGATGACAAGGAGCTATTTGAATAAACTTTCGACTTTGGGATCTGCTGACAGCAAAACTTTGGCAGCAGAAGCCACTAAAGAATGTGTTGAGGTACGTAAAATGTTCTGACCTGGGGATCATCTATTGTACTAGGACTAGTTAGTTGAAAACATTTTTAAGGGAAGTCTACTGTGTGGCTGTGCTATAGACTCTTCCTGCTGGATTTCTTCTGATTGCAAGTCATCTTACCAACCATAAGCTCCGCTCAGATTATCGGCATCGCCTTCTATCTTTGTGCTCAGATGTAGGGTTAGCTGCTGAGAGCAAGAGTGTGAGGTGAGATTTAGGTTTTGTTTGAGCTGTTGAATGATATTATTACACCTGAGAAAAGTTTAAATAGAATTTCCTCTGTCCTTGATGGATTGTGCCCTTTTCTTTCCCAAACCATTTTCTTTTTGGATAACTACCTGAAAAACATGCCTATTCAACTCTTGCAGGACGGGAGCTGATTATTTAGGACCTCTACTTCCAGCTGTTGCAGAGATATGTTCAGACATGAATCCTACCGGAGATGTAGAACCATCACTTTTGAAGTTATTTCGCAACCTGTGGTTTTATATTGCTCTCTTTGGACTAGCACCACCTGTAAAGTCTACTCAGATGCCAAATAAATCGGTTTCTACTACAACAAATAGTGTGGAAAGCATAAAAAACATTCCCCTTCATGCTGTGGGTGGCCCTTATATGTGGAGCGCAGAGTGGTCTTCTGCTGTTAAACGTATAGCTCAAGGAACCCCTCCCCTTGTAAGTTAATTGGAGAGTACCTATGAAGTGCACTTCTACTGGTATATTTAAGTCAGAGTGTAGTTTAACATTAAAAAATAGAGGTCAGATGCAATTTTTGTATTTCTCTGAATTCCCTACTAGTGCCCTCCATGTTTTGTTGCAGGTAGTAAGTCTGGTCATTGATTTAATTTATCTTCTACTCTGCGTCATGCTTAAATCCTTGAAATGAAGCATTCAAATGCCTCTCAACTGAAAGGATAACCCTGCAGAGGCCTGAATTAAGATACCTTCTCTGTTCTGGATGTGGTGGTGATGTAAAACCTCCACTTTTTGCGGTGACAGATGGTTGACTTTAGATTTTCCATTTTTTTATGTGCTGTTGAACCTTTATTTGTCTTTCCATGTTGATGTGATGGATCCACAATATAGTATAAACATCTGAAGTTAGTCGCATCTGACATTTAACCATGTTATTTTCTAGGTTGTTAGCTCTGTGAAATGGCTTGCAGATGAATTGGAACTCAATGCTCTTCACAATCCTGGAAGTCGTCGGGGGTGTGGCAACGNTGGAACTCAATGCTCTTCACAATCCTGGAAGTCATCGGGGGAGTGGCAACAAGAAGGCTGCTTTGAGCCAGAGAACTGCTCTTTCTGCTGCTTTAGGAGGGAAAGTAGAAGTTGGTGGCATGAGTACAATATCAGGTAACTAAATCTATGTTATCACAGTTGATGTGATGCTCTTGTTTTACTTTTAGTGCATTTGCATGTAAACATGCCTTTTCTAAGTAGAATTTAAGACTTGCAAAGAACTAGATAGTAGGATAGATTCCACCTAGACAGTGTTTTCTTTTTTGGTCTAGTGTAACGTTCTCTCACTTTTGCAGGAGTGAAAGCAACTTATCTTCTTGCTGTAGCCTTTTTAGAAATTATCCGTTTCAGCAGCAATGGTGGGATTCTCAATGGAGGAACAAGTTTGACTGTTTCCAGAAGTGCATTCAATTGTGTATTTGAGTATCTAAAAACTCCAAATCTTATGCCAGCTGTGTTCCAATGTCTGACAGCTATTGTACACTGTGCATTTGAAACGGCTATAATTTGGCTGGTAATTTGTCTTCTATTAAACCACAATCTCTCTTATTTTTGTATTGTCTACTAGTTATTTTGTTAATCCTTGAAATGAATGCCTACATTATATTTTTTCATAAAATTGTGAGAATTCCAGTATTTTTTGTTGTCTACCTGTCAGATGGACAGGGTAAGATGAACCAGTTATGTGGTGAACACTTTTTTTGGATGTTACATTCTTTTGCCTTCTTTGGTCAATAAATGTGAATTTGTCTTCCTCAGCATTTTGACTTTTGGTTATTTGTTAATCCTTTGTATTTTATAGTAAAGTTTCTCTTTCTCCTCATCTTTTTTCTTTTTCCTTATCTTAGGAAGATCGAATATCTGAAACAGGCCATGAAGCAGAGATGCGGGACTCTACTGTCTGTATTCATGCTGCTTTTCTCATAAAAAGTTTGTCCCTGAGGGAAGAATGCATTCGTGATATTGCTGTGAACTTGTTGACACAGCTTAGAGATAAGTTTCCTCTGGTAAAAGTTCATTTTTCAATATTTTTGCATTTTTTAACATATTGTATTTGTTTTTCCTTGTAAACTCACTATATTGAGTGATGTGTATTACCTCAGGTTCTTTGGAATTCATCTTGTTTAGATTCGCTCATATTCTCAGTGAATACTGATTCATCTTCAGCTCTTGTCAATGATCCTGCTTGTATAGCAGCTGTTAAATCATTGTACCAAAGGGTCATCAGAGAGTGGATTGTTAAATCACTTTCATATGCTCCATGCACAAGCCAAGGTCTTCTTCAGGTTAAAACTCATGTTCTTGGACGCTGAATTGGAGCATAATGTTTGTTCATAGTTTTTTTCCCTCTCAAATTTCTGTGTTGCTTTCAGTTATCACTGATCATGTTGTAGCATAACACAAGGCTTCCCAATCCCATGCGTTATCCCAACTCCTAGCTAGGGGTGAGAGTGCAAATTAGTGGGAAATTGACTGACAAGATCTCCTGTGCTTAGTGATCCATGATACCTTTTCTCCCTGCTACCAGTATCAAATCTTTTTCTTTCTTGGTTGAAACAACCTACACGCAACTCGTTATTGATGTAGTTGGAGTAAATAATTGTGATCACTTGATTACTGTCATTGTCTTATGCTGATGTTGAGGTACTGCTAACACCTGCTTTCCTTGTACTCTCCTGACCTTTAGGTTGTGCTGATGCCAGTTTCTGTTGAAAAGAGAAAGTTCTTAGCCACTTGAATGATGAAATTGCCTTGGGTATTCAATTTCTAGGTACTTGTTCTGATTTCTGATGGATAGATCTGCTTTCGCAGGAAAAGCTTTGTAAGGCAAATACATGGCAGAGAAATCAGCCTGCTAGAGATGTGGTTTCTCTTCTATCTGAAATACGGATTGGTACTGGTAAAAATGACTGCTGGAATGGCACGCGAACTGCAAATATCCCTGCTGTCATGGCAGCTGCCGCTGCAGCTTCAGGGGCAAACTTAAAGTTAACTGAGCCCTTCAACTTCGAGGTGCTTAGTACTGGTATTGTCAGTGCAACAGTTAAGTGTAACCATGCAGGGGAAATTGCGGGCATGAGAAACCTGTTTAGCAGCTTCGGTGGCTTGAATACAGGAAATCCATCAACACTTGGTATGGGTATCCAAAGGTTGAAATCTGGAATATTTCAACAGCCACAGATTGAGAATGATTCCTTTGATAATATTGTGCTTACGAAGTTTGTTCCGCAGCTCCAACAGTTTGTGAACATGTATGAGAAAGGTGGGGAGTTTGAGAAGACGGCATTTCACGAAACTTGTTCACAGGCTACTGCCTTCCTTCTATCGAATTTGGTAATTTACAAGACAATCTGCACTCTTTGGCATATTAAAACATACAAAATAGAAGAAACTGTCTTCACTCATGCTTTTTTATTTCCTCAGGAGACTAATACAAAGTCAAATGTAGAAGGTTTCTCACAACTTCTGCGCCTACTTTGTTGGTGTCCTGCCTACATTTCCAGACCTGATTCAATGGAGACTGGTGTTTTTATTTGGACTTGGTTGGTCTCTGCTGCACCTCAACTCGGCTCACTTGTCCTTGCTGAGCTTGTTGATGCTTGGTTGTGGACAATTGATACAAAACATGGTCTTTTTGCATCTGAAGAAAGGTACTCTGGTCCCAGGGCCAAACTGAGACCTCACCTTGCCCCAGGTGAACCAGAGTCATTGCCTGAGCATGACTGTGTTGAACAAATAATTGCCCATAGATTGTGGCTGGGTTTTTTTATTGATCGATTTGAGGTATGGACCTCATTTTTCTTCTATCTTTGGAGACTTGGTGTTTCTTGTTCAGTAAATAAGATCACATTTTTCAGAGCTCAAGGGGGATGTTCATGTATATGTTTATCGTCCTGTATGTTGTGCTTGGCTTGTACCTCTTTTTATGCCCTAAACTGCTTTGACACTGCACTTCCTACTAATTCGGTGTGCTCTGTAACTTTCTTCAAAGTATCCCTCTTCTTTGCTCTCAAATAAAGCAGTTGACCAACATTTTTAGTGCCTTTGATAGATTTTGTGGTGTTACATATAGTTCGATAAAATCTTGCAGCACTCTCAATGACACCCCATTTTAGTGCTGTGAATAAGTTCCTGGACTTATTTTTATGTTTCAATTTTTTTAAACCTTCTGTATATAATCTGATTTAGCTTCCTAACTTTGGACTCTAAAGCGTACCTTAAGCTTTTTTTCATCTTCTTACCCAATTCTTTGGAAAATATTTGTCCTCACATCTCCCTTGTAAGTCAAATTTCAGTTGCCAGTCTTATATCTTCCAAGATAATCATTTACTTGGAAAAAAATAAAAATTGGATAAATTCCTGTGCTTATCCATTCAAAATTGCTTTTACTTTCTCCAATCAAATCACAACTGTAATCTACTATTTCAATACCACCCTTTCTTTTATTTCTCTGTTGATTTAGAAGAATTCCTTTATGACATTTCTAAGGCTTATGTACGATCTTATTTCCCCTGATGATTATTTCCTATATTAGGTTATCCGCCACAGTAACGTGGAGCAACTCTTGCTCCTTGGTCGCATGCTGCAAGGAACTACAAAACTCCCTTGGAACTTTTCACGACACCCTGCAGCTACTGGTACATTCTTTACTGTAATGCTTCTTGGGCTGAAGTTCTGTTCGTGCCGATCTGAAGGAAATTTGCAGAAGTTTAAAGCAGGACTCCAGTTGCTAGAAGATCGAATATACAGGTGCAAGTGTCTTTATGTTCAATTTCTAAATCCTATATTCCTGGGTTTCTTTAGTAAGCTGGGATCAATGATTGATTCTGAAACAAGTTCAACTGAAGAGATGATTAATCCAATCATGTTGCCTAATTATATTTCTTGAAACTAATGGTGAAACCAACTTGCCCAGTCAAACGTTGGAAAGTGGATCTTTTCTTTCCCAGTTTGTTTTATATGTTTTCTGCAGTAAAATAAAACTACTATGTAACTGCTGGGTTAGTAAGTATGATTGTATTACATTGCACTTTATTTTTCCTTCCTCTAAGATGAGTTGAAGAAATGGGATTGTCAGCCTTGTTTTGGCTGGGCTGCAGGAGTTTTTCCTCAGTGGGATATGTAGCCTCTGTTTGTATATGGAGTAGATTGGTCTTGTCCTGATTGAGATGGTTTCTTCCTCATAACCCAACTCTTACTAAACTCTATGTAAATAAATAACTAGATGGATCCCTCAATGAATACAGATTGTTATACTGTTCAAGTTTCACTGTAAGCTTTTTCAGCTGCATATTATTATCTTAATTTTTTTTAAGAATCATATATTCTCTGCAACTTTTAATTGCCAACTGCAATGGAATTCCCTTGTAAAAGAATTGCAGATTTCTTTAGATATGTCTGCTTATCAATTTAAATTAAATTTTCCTCGATATCTGAAATTTCTGTTTAAGTTCCCTTTTATATATTCAGTTTCCTCCAGAATTACTTGCACTTTCTATGGATTTATAATTCTCACTTTCCAGTTATTAATTCATAATGTTAAGTTGAACCACTGGGCTTCTTGTTTTTGGGCTCGACAAAGGGTTGAGTTTTGAAGACAAATTTAACTGTTCTGCGATCTATCTTGTAGTATATGTGCTATTGCATCCCTGGAATTGGGTTTGTTTTAGTTCATTTTCTGATTATGTAGAAATTGCTGTATTAAAAGGCAGACTTTTGTTGGAAAATTTTATTAGTTTTTATTCTATCAAGAGCATTTAGGACTTGGATTGAGTAGATATCTTCTTCAAGTACATTGTATATCATTATGGGCTGAAAGTGGTATTCCCACATGTTGCAGGGCTTCCTTGGGTTGGTTTGCTTATGAACCTGAATGGTTTGATATAAGCGATATGAATTTTGCCCAGAGTGAGGCTCAATCTGTGTCCATATTTGTTCAGTTTCTCCTCAACGACCGAGGAGATTCGATTCAATTGAATACTAAAGGATCTGGACAAGAAAATGAATGCAATTTTATTGATGTGGTAAGATGCTTATAATTACTACTTCAATTAAGTTAAATATGACATCCCAAAACAGTGTTTATGGTCCATATGTACCTTGAGTTTCCTCTTTTCTACAATGCAGAATTACAAATGTCATCCCATCTGGGGTCACACGGAGAATTATCCTGTGGAAAGGGAGAAGCGGAAGCAGCTGCTTTTAATGTTATGCCAGCATGAGGCTGATAGGCTGGAAGTTTGGGCAACGCCCACCAACTCAAAGTGTGTTTTTCTGTCGATTAGAAATTTCCTCTTTTCTCATTGATGTTTAATATGTTTCTACCACTGCACCGGTATTATCGTAGTGTCTTTTAATAATTCCACTAATTTGCAGGGATAATGGTTCTCGACCCAAAATTAGCTCAAACAAATGGATTGAGTATGCCAGAAGTGCTTTCGCTGTGGATCCTCGGATTGCTCTATCCTTAGTCTCAAGGTTTCGTGCAAACACTCATCTGAAAAATGAAGTAACACAGCTGGTTAAGGTGAGTTTGTCAATAGGCTTAGAGATGGACAATCATTATCTTGATGGAAATAGAAAGAAGAGATACAAAACTCTGAGCATTTCATTTTGCACGCATAATTTTCCTCTCCTTAATTCTTCATTTCTAGAGATGGTGTGATTTAATTACAGTATTGTTGTTATGCTATTATGGCAATGAGGAGCATTTACTCTGTATAGTATGGATGATGGAGTCAACATATATCTAATGTTAAAAATCCCTGTCGGTTCTTTGTCCCCCTTTTTCCCTTTGTGTTTTTGCTCTTTTTTTCCTTTTGAAAATTTCTTTCACTGTATCTATCCAATCTGATGAAGTATTTACTAGAAATCAGAGCATTTACCAGGCATAGTCTGAAGCATCTTTTGTGCCTGCAAACTTTGCTCCCCTATTTACATTAGAACACTTCTTTTTGTAGTCCCACATATTAGAGGTTCGCACCATACCTGAAGCATTGCCATACTTTGTCACACCCAAGGCAGTTGAAGAGAATTCAGTTCTTTTGCAACAACTGCCACATTGGGCTGCTTGTTCAATCACGCAAGCCCTAGAGTTCCTTACCCCAGCATACAAGGGCCATCCACGGGTCATGGCTTATGTTCTCAGGGTGTTGGAGTCTTATCCTCCAGAAAGAGTGACATTCTTCATGCCCCAGCTGGTTCAGGCCCTACGATATGATGATGAGGTGAGCAGGCTCCATGATGGCTTCTTTTGGACCTTCCTTGGTTGCTTTGTTTGTTGATATTGGATGTTAGCTGCTTTTGAATTAGAAACTAAACGGACTTTCCAGCACTCTTGATGCTGTGAAAGTCCGGATCAATCACAACTTACTTGTACATGGGGAGCTCTTATTTCCTCATTAGGGGTTCGCGAGATTATTTTGCAATAGCACATCTCCCCTCTCAAGCCCTAATCCAACTCAAAAATGAAAAAAAAGATGTATACTAGGAAAAGTGGTCCATTATTTTTCACAAGAATAGGCTTCTTCTATGGTCTTTTTCTTACAGGTTGCTAACAGTTATATTTCCTTTTGGCAAGAGAAATTTTTGAAAATTCAGCCTTCGGCTTTTGTTTCTTTAACATCATGAAGCTAAAGAGCGTTTCCTCACTGGACATTCTAATCCAGTGCCAACACTACATCTTATCTCAATTTGGTCATTTTGCAGAGGTTGGTAGAGGGTTATTTGCTTAGAGCTACTCAGAGGAGTGATATATTTGCTCACATTTTGATTTGGCACCTGCAGGTTAGTGAGGATTCTAGTCCACTTTGAAACCATTTGTTACCAATGAGGAATTTTTTTTTCATCTTCAATTCCAAAAGGAAATGATTGGATTTGCACCAATGGAAACCATAAATTCTTTCAATGTGCAACTTCACCGACTGACATACATGATTTATTTGATTTAATTCTCTTTATTATGGTAATGTGCAGGGTGAGACTTGTGCATCAGAACCTGGGAAAGACCCTATAGTTAATGCAAAGGTATGGCTACATCTTTCCTCCTTGCACTTAAGGTCATAGGGCTGTGCGTTAGTTTGTGCATGATACCTGCGTCATCATCAAGCTTGGCGGAATTTAAACATATTTACAGTAATATGAGTTTACCATTGATTTGCTCTCAAATGAATTAGAGAAATAGGATGTTGACAAATATGTTCATGCAGAACTGGTTAGCTGACACTTACATATATATTTTTTCAGAATGCTGCTTTTCAAGCTTTGCTGCCAGCTGTTAAGCAGCGCATAATTGATGGTTTCAATCCCAAGGCCCTGGACTTGTTCAAGAGAGAGTTCGATTTCTTTGATAAAGTCACATCAATTTCTGGCATGCTCTTTGCATTACCAAAGGAAGAACGTCGAGCTGGTATTCGCAGGTGACTCCTCATCCTCACTCTTCCTATAGTTCTGTTATTGTTTGGTGTCCACCCCTCACCCAAAAAAAAAAAAAACGAATTGCACCTGTTATTGTTTGGTTATTTATGGATCTGATGGTTGAGGGTGTTTGGAACTTTTTTCCCCATCAGGGAATTGGAGAAAATTGAAATGGAGGGCGACAATCTCTATCTACCCACTGCTACTACTAAACTTGTCAGGGGTATTCAAGTAGACAGTGGAATACCTCTGCAATCAGCAGCAAAAGTCCCTATTATGATCACATTTAATGTGGTTGATCGTGAAGGTGATCCTAATGATATTAAGCCCCAAGCCTGCATGTTTAAGGTGACATAGTCTCTTTCTGAGGCAGTTTGTCTGTGAGTTTTTCATCTCTTTCGAGGTTTGATATGACATAATATTTCCCAATCTAGGTTGGAGATGATTGTCGACAAGACGTGCTAGCTCTTCAAGTGATATCACTTCTGAGAGACATTTTTCAGGCAGTTGGGCTTAATTTATACGTATTTCCTTATGGTGTTCTCCCAACCGGTCCTGAAAGGGGAATTATTGAAGTGAGTTCAGATCTTCCTTCGAACTTGGGATTAGTTGTCCATTTGTGCCATTGCCTGGTGAAGCTTTCAACAGATCCAGGTTTTATGAGTTCATGGCAGACAAATCCAAATGATATGTATTTTTCCCTATTCCGTCCTGCAGGTTGTTCCCAACACACGGAGCAGAAGTCAAATGGGGGAAACAAGTGATGGCGGTTTGTATGAAGTCTTCCAACAGGATTACGGGCCTGTTGGCTCCCCAGCTTTTGAAGCTGCTCGCGAGAATTTCATCGTCAGTAGTGCAGGTTATGCAGTTGCTAGTCTGCTACTCCAGCCGAAAGATAGGCACAATGGCAATCTTCTCTTTGACAAGTATTAGGCCCCTTTCTCTCGCTCTCTTTATCTCTTTATATCTTATTCCTCCCTCTCTGGAGTACTGACTAATTGAACCTTGTTGGTTTTTAAAAAATGCAGTATGGGGAGACTTGTGCACGTCGATTTCGGCTTCATTCTCGAAACTTCGCCCGGCAGAAACATGCGTTTTGAGAGTGCGCACTTCAAGCTGAGTCACGAGATGACCCAGCTGCTTGACCCGTCAGGAGTTATGAAGAGTGAAGCATGGCATCGCTTTGTGGGGTAAAAACAGCAGTATTTTCCACCGCCTCTCCCCTGAAAGAATGCTCCAAAAGCAGAACCATTGCCCTGAGCTCTGAAGCAGGACTAATTGGGAATCTTAAGAATCTTAATTGTAACCCCAAAAAAATAAAAATAAAAACGATTTTTTTTTTACTTATATTCGGTGATTCTTCGCCTTCAATCAAGTGAAGCTTTTCTTGAGTAGTGGTTTCCATGCACGGTTCAGTCCAAACATCAATTACGTGTTGATTGAAAACCCCAATTCACTGTTTTCTCTACCTTGTGTCTTTGCAGGTTGTGCGTGAAAGGATACTTAGCCGCTCGTCGATACATGGATGGGATCATAAGCACTGTGCTGTTAATGGTAGACAGCGGCTTACCTTGCTTCGGTAGAGGAGACCCAATCGGCAACCTCCGCAAGAGGTTTCATCCCGAGATGAATGAGAGGGAAGCTGCCAACTTCATGATCCGAGCCTGCATCGACGCATACAACAAGTGGACTACTGCTGGCTATGACTTGATACAGTACTTACAGCAAGGCATCGAGAAGTAAATCCTCTTCGTCCAGTTAAATGTAACTACCGTAGGCGGTCGATTTTTTATTTTTATTTGTAGCTACCAGTTTTCTTTTCCGAGCGCTTGTAACAACCATAGAAACGCTGAGCTCCATTCTCGGCCTATAACAGTTCGGTTCCCTTGTCGGATCTGTACAGTAACAAATCTTGTATCGAGCTGTTCATATACGAGGAGTCCGTGATTTTTCGGTGTATGGATTGTTTTCCTTGAGAAGAGCTNAGCTGTTCATATACGAGGAGTCCGTGATTTTTCTGATTGTTTCCCTTGAGAAGAGCCGCCCGGTCGATGCTACCTTCTTTACTCTTGGAGGGACTCTGTTTTCTTTTCTGTAGGTAGAGATGGATTTGGAGAGCTCCCGGGTGATTAACTCTGGGAGTTATTTTCTCTGTGACTTGAGAGTCATCCCCAGCTCCCTCGATCTCACAAGCGGGTCGATGTGGCTGGGGGAGTCCTGGACGAGATCGCCAGCTACCTGTCAATCTTTCTGCCACTTCGTTCGAGCTTCGCTAGGCTCGTGAAGCCGACTAGCCGAGCAGACCATTATATCGTGCCAGGGGAACTCCAGCTGAGGCTGAGCGGCTGTCCTGTTTCCTCCAGCGAAGCAATCGCAGCAATTTCGGGCACAGCAGGCGGTAAAGAAATGGGACTCGGAGACAAGGTGAGGTTATATCAAATCGGAGCCCGATGGTCGCTTGGAGTAATGATCCCCCGAACGACCCGGCAGACCGGAAATGATGATTTCGGCCGCAAGCAGCACGAGTTTCGTGGTTTTTAACCACTGTAATTTGGCTTTACAAAGCCCTTTTCATCACAGGGCAACAAGGAGAAGCACAATGATTCCTCCTTGGAATGGTCTACAGATAATGCACGGATTCCACCCAAACCTGCACGCACACGGCAGACGAGCTGTTGGGCGGAGTTCGTTAGTCGGCCGGCCGGACGGACGGTCCGGTTCTCAATAGTTTTCGGGAAGGAAAACAGTTGGGCAACCGGTCGAAGGGAAAGTGAGGAGGACCGATCGAAATGGGAAATGCCAGGGGGACAAAGGGCCAAATTCAATCAATGATTGGACCATACCATGACCATGGAAATGGAAATGGAAATGGAAATGGAAATGGAAGGAGCTTTCCTTACCCATCACAACTTCAACATCACCTGGCTCCCCATCCCCCGCAGGCCTCCCAAAGCCGCCTCCAATGAAGGGAAGAAGTGAGTGGGTCCCATTTCCATGTCGTCCACATACTGAAGAAGCAATCCGATTTGGAGGATGAGGTGAGGTCCCCATCTTCCCTCCACCCGTACTTAGGAGGGCGACTACTCCGGCATGGTAGTGATCCGACACCCAGAGGATTTTCGTGGTGGTGGTGGTGGTGAAACCAAAAGAAGCCACTCGATTGGGGATCCAGTTGAGAATAAGATAAGGAATGAATTGTGAGACTGTGGGTTACGGCTTATGGCTCTTTCAGCAAGACAAACCTTTTTGGGTGGGTGTGGGGGTATCAAAGATTTATGGTGCCAAACTGATCTTCTTTCTCAGCCCAACTGACATTTTTAGAGATCTCGCCTCAACAAGCGTGCCCTTTGGGTAAGGATCTCTGGATGCCACCCGACCATGTAAATGATCATCCGATCGTGCTTCGTACGTGCACTGGTAACCGAGTCCAATTTTTATCGAGTCATCCGACATCCTTAAATTATAAATTTCCTTTCGTGGATGGAGAATTCTTGGTAGGAAGACTGCTGATCAGAGTGGATGGCAGTGCCGACAAATCATCAAGTCGATGAACACCCTCCCCTCACTCACCCCCACCAGCTCTCTTCTAACCTCTCATCCATGAAAATGACCCAACATGTAAAGGGAACGTGAAAATACTAAGTGGTCCGTTCTTGTAATTTTCATCGTTCTTTCTTGGCATGTCCCCGCAATGCTGAGCTTTCGGTGGTCTTTTCAACCCAATGTTTAATTAATAATGTATTACTATTACTTTTAACTTAATAATTAATATATTATCGATTTAACTCTTATATGAAGATTTATTCTTTCTTTTAAGGACTCAGTTTTGAGTCCACGAAAATGAAATCGAATAAGTAGAGATATATCATTGCAGTGATGTGACTAAGGATAAATATGTCATTTTAATCGCTTTTTTCCCATAAATTTTCTTTTTCCTCCGAAAATCTCCCCTTTTTTTGTTATTACGTTTTTTCTTGATCATCGTAATCGCTATATAACCTTAGATTCTAGGTAGCTATACTTACCGTAATGCCCTTCCCTAACCCTGCTTATTACCGTTTACACCCTGCGCCACCTGGACCGCGCCGTTACCACCAGTGGCGCCGTCAACGTTACCGTTAACCGCCCTCTTTTCCTCGGCTTCGAGCTCCATCAGCGCTTTCCTCCACCGGCAGTACTTCCCGAAGACTTTCTCCATCTCCTCCAGCGTCCTCCCCTGCGTCTCCGGCATCATCGTGTAGAAGAAGGCCCAGGCGACGGAGGCTATGGAGGCGAAGAGGAAGAACGCGCCGCCCGTCGTGATGGCCTTGGAGAGGGAGAGGAAGCTCATGGAGAGGACGCCGCTGGTGACGCGGTTGACTAACACCCCGGCGGCGCAGCCCTGTGCGCGGAGGCGGAGTGGGAAGATCTCGGAGCTGTAGACCCACGTGATTGGGCCCATCCCGATGGAGAAGAAGGCCACGTAGGACAGCGTGGAGAGGATGCAGAGGACGATGGCCCACATCAACTTAGAGGAGCTGTGGTCGATTATTGTCAGGCAGGTCCCCAGGGCGAAGAGGGAACCGATCATCCCGCCGACGCTGCTGAGGAGCAGCGGGCGGCGGCCGACGCGGTCGAGGAAGAAGGTGGCCACGAGAATGAACAAGGTCTTGACGAAGCCGACAGCGATTGTGGCGATGAGCTTCATATCGGAGGAGGTGATGCCGGCCTTGCCGAAGATCTCCGGGCTGTAGAGGACGACGGCGTCGATGCCCGACGACTGCTGGAAGAAGTGGATGCCCACGCCGGCGATCAGAATGTGCCTCACGGCCGGTGTAGGGTGCAGGAACAGCTCCCTCCAGACGCCCGAGCCCCCCTTCCTCTCCTTTGAAACCTGAATTCATCAAGTGGGACCCCCAAAAAGGCAATCATTATTTTGACTGTTATTTATGTTTTTCTATTTTATTATTTCTATTTTTTTTGTTATGTTATAATAATACAGGGTGAAGAGCCAATGCAGCTGTACTCTCACGGCCTTACCTGAACGATTTCGTCTTCACACTCCGGGGGGATTCCGGCGGCCTCCTTAATGTCGGCGAGACGCAGCGCCGCCTCCTCCTTGGAGTCGGAGGTCTTCTGGAGGACTCGCTTTGCCTCCCCAAGGCGGCCCTGCATGACGAGCCACCGAGGAGACTCTGGCATGGTCATGATGCTGAACCCGATCAGCATCGACGGGATTGCTGCAATCCCGAGCATGAACCGCCATCCGAGGTGCAACGGCAGCTTCGAGAAGGCGTAGTTCGACACGTAGCCGAGGAGTATTCCGGCGTTAATGAAGACCTGAAAAAACCATGTCATTTGTTGCTTTTCTGGTCATGATCTTGTGTGATACTTGAGGACCGAGAAAGTCCTGCCAGGAGGAGAGAAGAGATACCTCCGGGAATGAAGTGAGGAAGCCCCGGGAGGAAGCCGGGGCCACCTCTGCGGTGTAGACGGGAGCGATCATGAGGGCGTAGCCGACGCCGACGCCGGCGACGAAGCGGCCGAACATGAGGAAGGCGTAGTTGGTCGCTAGGCCCATGAGGATGGCGCCGGCAAAGAAGATGCCCCCGGCTAGGACGATGGTGTAACGCCGGCCGATCCAGTCGGAGGTCCGGCCGGCAGCTGCCGAGCCGAGGAGCGAGTAGACGTTGAGTATCCCCATGAGAACCTCCTTCTGGACGTAGTTGATCTTGAGGTCTCTCTCTATGAAGATCGCCGCCCCACTCATCACACCAATATCTGTCCCAAAAATGAAATTTGTTTTTTTTTTACATATTCATTTTTATTTCAATTTTTTTTATAAACTTAATTCACAAAAAGGAAAAAAAATATTTTTCAAAATTAAAGTTTCTTTTCCTTCAGATTCCACAGTTCATGGAAGAGTTTTAAGCAAGAAATCTTATTTTCAACCCATCCCGACAATTAATAAACTCCAGAGAGAGATCTCAGTTGTTCTTCGTGGTCAATTCATAAGAAGAACACTTCCTACGTTACATGTTCATATCACGGGTCACGCACCGTAGCCGAGAAGGATCGAAGTCATGGAAGCCAGGATGGCACAGGCGAAGGCGTACTTGTTCCTCTTGGGCTTCTTCGGCGGATCGAAGTCCTCGATCGGTCTCCGGTAATTAGCACTCGCCGCCACCGCCACGGCTCTTCCGCAATCGGCTTCCTCGTTCTGACCCGCAGCCATCTCCCTCGACTAGCAGAGCCGCCCTCAACAGACAACGATAGAGACGTAGAGAGAGAGAGAGAGAGAGAGGTGAGCTCGCTCCTGTGAGTCCGCGGAGGTGAGTAAGAAGCAATGGACGATATATAGGCCAAGCGTGTGAACAGATGCTTACGTCATCCTTGGACGTATCCAAATAAAATAATAATTGAATAAGTTTCCTCTTTTACGTGGAGTCGCGCTCATTTATTACTAATCTGCCACCACTCAGTTTCATGTTGTCTAATGCTTTGGATAGGCCTTCAATCTCTGTACATACATGGATGCAAAAACATAAAGCTGAAACAACAGAATTCTGGTTTCCATTTTGCTATCAACCGATGCACACCACCGGCAGAACTTTCCGACTCCATGGCATGCATGGAAGACTTGCTCAAGCAACCAAGCGGAGTGGTGCGAAGCAAGGGCTTGGTGGACTGAAGGCAAGTGTCATGGCCTTGGGGTTGATGCTAATTGACCAATGCAAGGTGGATGATCGCTAGGCAGCCTAGGAACGCTAAGGCATGAGCGGAGAGTGATTGAGGGGCGCTTGATCACTTCATGCCAGGGACGATCGAAAGAGCCATGTGTTGCTGGTCGGCGATAGTGCACAATGGACGAGTGGAGATGCAGACATGCAAGTGAAGTCTTGATCATGCGGGGCCCGATTATCGAGTGTGTGGAGCGTGACTACTCACAGAAGGTGCGCGGGATGCTGTGGAGCGCATGATCAGTGCTCAAGGGATAAGGATCGCTAACATCAACATGGAAATGATAGATTGTTTCCTTATGCGGAGTGGCTAGTGATCAATCAAGAACCAAGTGGGGCGCAGGTGTCCAAGTGCGTTCGAGAAGCTGTCTAGGTGTGGCCAAGAGTTGTCCAGATGGGACAAACATGGTCAACATGAAGATCATGTAATAGGAAACAATCAGGGAAAATTTTTTCGGGAATATGACAATCAATTTGTTATGAAAATAATTTTGGAGGGATTAGGCAGATTGGAAACCTGATGGAGTGAGTCAAGGGATTCGAATATATTAGTTGCCATATCGGGTTTACTAGGCTCTTCTATATAAAGGGATCAGTTTTATTCTCAAGACACAACCGAGAGGCACAACCGAAAAGAGGGAGAAACCACAAATGTCTCAAGACGTCTTAGAGAAGAGAGTCAAGAAGAGCAGCTAAAGAAAGTTGGGAAACACGAGGGAGAGCGAGAGAGGCAGAGCATAGAGTTGCTTCTGCAAGTTGTAGCTTAGTAGTGAGTGGGGAGTGAGTCTCGTTTACTATTGTAAAGCCAAAGTGTGTCGGGTTAGGGTGTGTCGAGTGAGGAGTGTAAGCGACACGGAGATCATGAGGCATATACTCGACAAGTTGAGTGAGTTTGCTCTTGTAAATAATTTTTCATATTTGTACAATTGTGAATATAAGTGGAGTTTTCCCTTTGTATATTGCTCGTGTGCCAGGTGACATCAACCCTCAGTTGTAGTGGGGACTAGTTGGCAGGTGGAGCTGTCAACGCCTAGCGGGATGCGGAAAAATTCGATCCCCGCATTAGTCTCGTGACAGGTATCCTCAACCGATGGATGTACAAAGCTCTTTTATCAACTATCAAATTTATTTTTTTATTATATAAGAAATTTGTAACTTTAAAATGAGATAGAAAATGTATAGTTTTTAAAAACTAGACTAGGTCAGCCGGTTCGATTGGAAACCGTCCACTCATACGGGATCTGGTTCATATAAAAAAATCCAATTGCACTTTCAATGAGGTCAACTCTGGTTGATTCGGCTAATTTTCTGTCCGACTGATAAATCCAATTGAATTTGTGAAAAAATCGGCTAGCTTAAAATTAAAAAAATAAAACTAATTATAATGTACCTATTTTATTTTATTAGTATATTTATATTTTATGTTAAATTTTTGTTTAATATAATGGTTATATTAATAATTTTTGTTATAAATTATATTCAAATTACAATATCATGTAAATTATTAGTAATATTATTTATTAAATATGCAGTTCAACTCATTTAGTCCCCTAGTTCAACCCATGAACCCACCATGCCTACACCAATTCTCGGTTCGATCTAGTTTTAAAACTTATGAGAAAAGGATGGGGGAATAAAATGGTAAGAACAGTTTTATAATGAAAATAGAATCAATAATCTTAGTTGTTAAATTAAGGGCAATGTCACTACACTAAATGAGCACAAAAATCTTACGATGAGAATCGAATATATAATTTTCTTGTTATTAGGTCGAGAGTAACGCCACCGTAAGATATTGTAGATTTGATTTTTATTATAAAACTTCCGTTGTCTCTTATTTTCATATTCTCCTATCCCTTTATAACCTTACGTAATAATGAAAATTTGTTATTTTTATACAAGAAATTTTAATTTAATGAAGTCTCACTAATTAATAGAAGGATTTGCAATCACAGCACCCGTAACTAGCGAAAAATTCGAGCCCGATCAGTTGTAGCATTTTTCCTTTTTTCTTTTTTTTCAATTAATCAAATAGCACTTTTTAAGCTGTACATTTAATGCATTCAAAATCTTTAATAATGCGAAATATTAAAGGGGTGATTTGATAATTTCATCTCCTTTCCCATTGCATATTTCCACCCGTCTTTTTTTTTTTTTGGAATGAAGTGTGAATTTTAATTGAAGTGAACTGATCTACGCAATTCAATAACCAAAAGAAAAATGTTAGAAAAAAAATAGTAATAGTAGGGCATAGAAAACCAGGTGGAACTGTACAGCCTGCTTGACCGTCCCTCGTTAATGACAGCTGGGCCCGTGCTCCCAACGGACAAGGCTTGATTAATTTAAATATATCTATTATTAAACTAATTAAACATAAATTTAAGCACGACCATCCACACTGCCAACGGGCAACGGGGCAGGTCCGACAGTGTCCGTTTTTAACAGTACTGCTCGCTGGCCTGACACGACGACAACAAATCAATCATTTTTCTCCTGTTTTTCCGACCGTTCATGCTTTGTCTACCATCAAATGAATTAGAGTAAAATACAAGTTGAGAAAAAAGGGTAATCGAAAGACAGGTGGAAGTCGGAAATGGCAGCCTTGTAAACAGCCGAGCCAGCGAGAGCTTTGCCGTTGACCGACTCCGAGCTGACCCGTCGGTGTGGGCGGAGGCCGGTGGCCGGTGGCCGGTGGGGCACACTTAGCTGCTCACTATCACGCGATCATTAATGGCTTCCTTTAATTCAGGAGAAAAAAAAAAGTAAGAAAAAAGAAGATAATCTCTAGCGAAGGCGATCCCGCACGTCCCTGTAGGTCGATCCTCAGGCGTGAGAACGGACTTTGTCCAAAGGTGGGAGGGAAAAGATCACCGTCTTAGGCAAGTGTTAGGGAAAAAACTCAATGATAGTAGTAGTAATTTTAGGAAAATGTGATCAAATTTTGGATTAAATTATTAAATAAATAATATAAATATTAAATATCAGATTAAGATTAAAAGAATTTATATAATTTTTTAAAAAAATTTACCCAAAAAAATATATTAATTTTAAAATATATTTTAACTGTTATTGTTAATGTGTCAAATCAAAAGAATTCTAAACGTATGGTGGCAAAACTTAACACACAGGCATGTGTACAGATTCCATGAGGTGACACTGAAATGACTTAAATAAATTTAAGATAGACTTATATAATATTTATGATTCATGCGGATTTAAATTATAAATTATGATTATTTTTATTTTTTAAATTAAATCAATAAAATTTAATAATTAATTTACAAGATTTTGGAACAACCAAACATGCCTTGACTGATTTTGCACCAGTTTCAAAATGGTTTCGGCTCCAGATCAACCCACTTGCTTAACATTTCTAACTGTTATATGAACCGAATTTATAGGAGACCACTCCACCTTCCCTGGAACGGGCAGTGGAAAGACCCTCTCTCCATGGTTTCTCATTGCAGGGCACGCACTGCACTGCTGGACTCTAGTCCAGTCAACATCGGTTGCTAGATTATAAAGGAAAGTCCAACGAGAGAGACTGAAATCACCGTATCTTTATTGGATGAGATCCAACATAAACAAATATATAGCAAGCCCTCACGGACTGCGTACACGACGGATCACCGCCGTGCCCTATCCGTAGCCTTTGTCAAATTATCGTAACCTATATCGTCTTTATCCTCCTTCTTTTCAATCACCGCAGCGAATTCTCACCGCATCGGGCGTCTGTCTCGTGCGCCTGACCCCGTAGGTTCGACTATCCTATCCTATGCGCTGGCCCCTCCGAGACGGTGGAGCGGGAGGGGCTCCCCCGAGTGCCGACGGAGACGGGTTTGGTACCGCAATGATGCGTAAGATGATGCTCTGGTAAGTCCACACAGACGCGCAAATTTCTTCTTTCAAGAAGGTCAAGAATGGCGTGCTGATTGATTTGATTCCAATGGTAGGCTGTCCACCACTCTGAGGACTGAACCACCACCACCGCCATCTCCGCCCCCACAACGCGTCTGCCTCCCTTGTCGTCGTCGAGACTTTAAAGAAAGTAATAATAAAAAAAGGAGATATATTCGAAGAAATTAAATGATTGCATTATTAGACTCATCCCTGCCTGACAAGAGTTTTTTTTTTTATATAAACCGCATATACTCAAATGAACATTATCCAGTTGAATAATCCAGATCGCTCTGGGTTAGCTCATTTAACAGGATAAGAACTCCCCATCGTAGGTGGGACTCAAACTCGAGTCTTCCCATTGAAATGATGAGCTGCGAACCACTCGAGCACCACGGCCACTTATTACTCCAAGTTGCTGCCACGAATGTACGTACGTACCATGCTTCTTCAATTATCGTCCTGTCCAATTTTTTGATCGGGTTTTCAAACCAATCATGGGGCGTGGGAAAATGACGTTGATGTTATAACTATTTGGGTCTGACCTTTTTTATTTTAATATAAGAAAAACAGTTTGGGTTATACTGAAATTACGGATTTTGTGGATAAAAATGTATTAATTAATTAATATATCAGGAAAGTGGAATCTTTTACTCGTCGGACTGTTTCAGTTTGACGAGAGAGAATGAGCACAAGAATTATTTGTCGGTGTGGGGTTGCCCTCCGTGACATCATTAGGGGATTTTTGGTAAGGACACAATCTATCC
Organism: Sonneratia caseolaris; assembly: GCA_900006705.1. NCBI lineage: Eukaryota > Viridiplantae > Streptophyta > Magnoliopsida > Myrtales > Lythraceae > Sonneratia > Sonneratia caseolaris. The sequence continues at coordinate 876,300 of CXYZ01011926.1, read as the reverse complement.
GATTATATACACTAAAGAAATAGATGGTGAGGGAGCTTAAAAATCGTCCACCTAAGGGGCTGTGAAACATAGCCTTAAAAAATCGGATTGATCTGACTTGTTCGACCAGAAACTAGTCACTCATCCTAATCTTATTCCCATAATTAATCAAATTATATTTTAAATATGATAAGTTCCGATTGAACATGCTGATTTTAGTCGGACAGACGAATCTAATTGAATTGGTGAAAAAATTAGCTGAATTAAACTTCAAAAAAAGTCTAAACTCATTATAATATTTTTATTTTATTTTATTATATATGCATTTATATTTTATATTGAACATATAGTTAATATAATGAGGATATTGAGGATTTTTGTTATAAATAAATTATATTAATTTATTATTAATATTATACTATTAATATTATTTATTAAATATATGATCCAACTCATTAAACTATCGATTCGATTCATAAATTGATGAATCTATAGTTTGATCGGTTTCCAATTGGACCAAGTTTTAAAAACTATGCAGCAAAATTCACCAATAAATGGGATTTACGCTATAAAACTTACCAAAAAATCCAAAATTTTATGAGGTTGCGACACAGTTGCTTCATGGTATTGATAATGGACCAGTGGACGTGGGTGCGCGAGCTGCCATGAGATTGACGGACTGAACTCGGTGGTTATCGGCGGCCCTCAAACAGCGGTAGCGACCGGCGGAGAGGGCCAATGACCAGCTGCTCTTATTACCTTCCCTTGATGCGTCCTCGATTTTTATTTCTCACTTCCATCTTTTTAATTATAATTTATAAAATAATAATGCTTTTACTATTCACGCAGAGCATGAGTATTATTCCGATCAATCCCACAAGTACAAGAATAAAGCACAGAAGAGTCGCATTATTTAAGGGGGCACCGAACCCGACCGTTGACCGCTGTGACGGGGCAGACCAAACCGTGAGGTGAGCTTCATTCTTGTTTCTCTACTTTATTATTTTATTATTTTTGGGTTTGCATTGTCTGATTTAGCCCTATACCCACCATTATCTTTTAAATATTTTATAAAAATATATAATAGGGCTAAAAAAATTAAGAAAAATAATCTCCCCAGCTAAATTAAATAATAACAATTACGGTACCTTGAAAATTCTGTCGAGGACTCAGGTGATACATCTTTCAACTTCAGCCACTTGAGCTGTCCCCACAATTAATTTGCATGGAANTACCTCATTTATTTTTTTCATTATATAAGACACCTATTAGTTTAAAATATGATAATATAAACGATAATAGACTAAAATAACACAGAAATCTTACAATAAAAATCGAATTCATAACCTTTTATATGTTAGGTCGAGAGTCATATCATTGCNTCACGATAAAAATCAAATTCATAACCTTTTATATGTTAGGTCGAGAGTCATATCATTGCACCATAATGCTAGATGATCGTATTTGACTTTGATAGCAGATAGGGTAGTCTACGTGCTATAATTAATCGCAGGATTCAATTCAAAAACCATACCGCCGTCCATTTGACCGGTCAAATTTTCGCAATCGGCACCTTGCTTTCCTGAATTCAGCGCAGCACAAAAACACAAGTCAATATAAATGGATGTGTTGATAATTTGTGACTATCTGTAGAATTTTGACTCGTACTCTAAATGCAAATTTATTCCTATTAATATTGTATTCTAAGTGCGCCCATCCAGGTTGATAAGTATTGATCAGTGTCCAATAATTTTTGGATATTTGGTGGTTTACATTAGAAAAAAATAAATATATTTTGACTAATAATAATTCATTGTATCCATAGCATCATAATTTTTAAAATTGAATTGGACTTAAAACTAATATAAGCATCGATTCGTAAGTTTATAGGTCAGACCAGAAGTTCAATGGGTTAAACCGTATATTTAATAACATAATATTATAATTTGAATGTGATTTATAACAAAAATTATTAATATAATAATTATATTAAATAAAAATTAACATAAAATATAAATATAAGTATAGTAAAATAAAATATGTACATTATAATATATTTTTATATTTTAAAATTTTAAGTTGGCCGATTTTTTCACTGGTTCAATTGGGTTTATCGGTCGGACCAGAAATTTGACGATTCAATCGGAATTGATCTATTTGAATGTGCAATTAGATCTTTTATAGGAACCAGACCGGGTGAGTGGTCGATTCCCAGTTGAACAGGTCGAACTGGACCTGTTGATTTGACTAATTCGATCAGGAATTGGCCCTTCATCCGGTTTGGTTTCTAAAATTAATTCAATTGCACTATAAATAGGGTTAAGTCCAATTGAACTGGTCGATTCTTGATTGCACCAATAAATCCAACTGAACTAATGAAAAAAAATTAGTCAATTTAAAATAAAAAAATAAAAACTCATTAGGATGACTTATTTTATTTTACTATACATATATTTATATTTTATGTTAAATTTTGTACTAATATAATAACTATATTAGTGAGTTTTGTTATAAGTTATAGTTAAATTATGATGTTATATCAATTTATTAGTAATATAAAATACATATTTATTCGATGAAATTGAAAAAAATGAGATTAATTACTATAAAAAAAAAGACATCTTACATAGTAGTATGGTTATTTGTATGAAATTAAAATATTTCTTAATTTTGATAATCATATCTGAAATTCTTATACTTTTTATCCCACCTTTCGTTTATCAAAAGAGCACGTCTTCTTTGTATCCAATCGATTACTTGCTAACCTATCATTGCAACTCACGTGCATAATTATTGGATTTATATGTATAGAAGGTCAATTTTGTCTTTCTAAGTGATTTCTTTTTTATTACCGCAATTGAATCCCAAGAGTAATCGTAGCTCCGTCAACACGAGTGTTAACAAGACACTTCAGGGTTTTTTTTTTTATTTTTTTGACAATTTGGTCCGTGGAGGTTCGTCAATGGCTGTGTACGAGTCATCACTTTCAAAGTCCGTGTCGGTTAGGATAGACGGACTGGTCGGAACGTTTGGAAAGGCCGGCGATATTCGAGATCAGGAGATCGTGAGAATCATGTAATGTATTATTGCTCGTAAGAGTACGGTTTAATTAGACTGTACGCTTTTCTCGGCCGACCTCCTCGTCTGCATCGATCGATCTGACGACCCGGACCAAGACTTGGGACACTCACGAGATTGAGGGTTGTGCTTGCGTGTAAATCTGATCCTGTCGACGTTGGTTGCTTCCAGTTTTCGTATTCTATGACTTATCTGCGTACCGTCTTCGAGCACTCTCTCAAGTTGCGGATTATGGACGAGTCCAAGAGATCAGGTGGGCAGTCAACAGCACGTGGTGAGCTGTTTGACCGCCTACCCTTCGAGCAGGGGCGGTAAGTGCCAATATCGGCAAAATCAAGATTTGACCGACTACACATTAAAATAAGCAAAGAAAGGGACATATTACACATGTTAATTCCGATGGGTTGAGCATAAGATTAGGGGGAACAAGAGACACTCTGGGTTCGGGTTCACATAGCAAATCGATTATGATCATTTTTAATTTTGTCTACAGTATCAGAAAGTGAACTCCAAAATCACACACAGAACATGCTACCCTTTCAAATGATTAATAGTGACATGGCTCCAAAATCTGATGCAGACCGCAAACGAGAGGGTACTAATTAATAAGAAAGATCAACGGAGCTCAACCGTCAACAAGCAAATCTCAGCACAAACTATCATCATGACCGGCTAGTCGTAAGTTGGGTATACTAAGCTATGATGGGTCCCGCTTGTAACACGTGTTCAGTCCGAAAATCTTACAGGACGAATGGTTCTTGCTGGCCGGTGTGGGGAGGGGAGCTCGAGACCATGCTTTGAAATCGGGTTATTGAGGAGTCCAAAAGTCCAAACTCGTGCCTTTGAATTTTGTCACCCCGTGCCCCCATTCGGTCCCCTTGCCGTACTTCCTTCTTTAGTGTTCCCAGCACTATTTAATGCCATTTGACGGTTTATCAGAGGGGAAAAAAAAAGGGGGAACAAGAAAAAGAAAAGAAAAGAAAATGCATCTGACGGCGTCGTACTGGCGATCACTTGCTATCATCTTAATTCTGTCTCCTTTCGTCCCGTGATTTTCCAATGTCTAGTAGATGTATGATGCAGTATGGTCAGAAAGAAGCTCCGCGTGGCCGAAGAGGAACCGTTGCGCTGGGTTTTTAAACCGGTTCTGACGTTCGGATCAAAGATTAGATACAGGAGTGCACGGGTCACAACTTAACGGTTTTATTCAGTCGAGGGTATTATACATTCAATTATTATAACAAAACTCTACGCACCCCATTTATCTATTTATTTTCCTATCTAAGCAAAATCTCCATATTAGAATTTCATTGATGTCGGCACGAATGGCATCCGTGAATGGATTCGCCTGGTGGGCCCATATAGGCCTATTTATGTCCAGATCATCAATCCAGAAGGCTCTTAATGGGCCTCATTCTGCCCATCCGTAGGCCCATTCAGGAAGAGCAAACACCATTCCCCCCCCTTCCCCTTCCAGGTTCAGCTGCGGCTGCTTGCTTTGTGGAAGAGGACCGAGTTAGATGGAGACTTCAGTCTCTGTGTCGCCACCTTTTGCAATGATCTGGTGCAAGCTCTGCTGTTCTTCGCCAGGCGATGATTCTACCGATCTCGCTTCCTGTTTCCGATTGGGTTGCTTGATTGGGCGGATGTGGCCGGGTGGTGGTAGCGTTTTCAATGTATTTCCTCGGCAGTACTAAATTTAAGGTATTGCAGGTGCTCGGGAAGGATTCCTTCAAATTATAGCTTTGAGGATTCGATTCATCATGGATTTCTATCGGATTTTCGTGTTGCATGATGGTTCTAAGTAGAAGCGATTGGTAAGGTATTGATTTTGGTGCTGTGTGGATGTGGCAGCATATCAAATAGTGGATAACTCGGGGGATGCATGTGACGAGGGGAGAGCCGCCCCTTCCTCAACACCGGGAAGCTCGGAATGCGGATTTTTTGGCTGGCATTCAACGATTCACCGTTGCATGGGCGGTGGTCTTGGTATGAGTTCCGCGATTTCTGATCATGAGCTGAATCGTTTTATGGCCACATTCTCATCTGTTTATTTATGAACTGACTAACTGTTTCCTTACCTGACCCCCATTCATGGGTTATAATGCAAACATAAATGGGTAATTGTAGCTCTCCTAACCGGGACAAAGACTAAGTGGAGCAGCTCTCTCTCTTTGTAGCACATAAATGCGATGCCCAATGCTTTCTTTTAGCTCAAAATTGTTTTACTTTTGTGTTGGTAATTTTGACTAGCACTGCTACGCTAGCGGTGTTATCTTTGGATTTCTGAGATGTCTTTGTTCACTCTGTAACATTTTGTTAAAAAATATATATTTTTTGTTCAAAAACATTTTGTTAATAAAGGAGTTGCTGTTATCAGGTGCCGTAATGGCCTCAGTTTGGGATTTAGCTCTGAACCTTGAGACTAGCAATCCGGTTCTATATGATGAGGCTGGCCAACAAGAGGCCCAGCGCACACAAAATCAAAAGAAAGAATTTCTATATGATCTGGAAAGTTTGTTCGATTTAGTATATTTATTTCCAGTTGGCAAGTCGGAGCAGCTGCCTGTTACTAACTCTATACAAAGCTTTGCCTTTTGCCTTGTCCTATAAATCTTGGTCGCCTATAAGACATCATGAATCAAGTTATAGCCGATCTCAGTTTGTCATTCAGTCGAATATCATATGGTTGTCATTTTTTCCCTCCTCCAATGAAGGTTTCCTTTGAAATATGTGAATCTTACCAAAGTTTTTAATGTGAAATCATGGCATTCTGTGAGCTTTCTACAGCCTTGTCAGTTTTGATGTACATTTACTTATATTGCTGATCCTTGATTTTCTTTCTGCTCAGCTGCTGATGTTTCATCGTGCAAGTGGTGGCATGTTTCTTTTGGCATCATTATTGTTGCTGCAGCTGCATGGGTCACCTTCAAGCCATCTGGATTATCATTCTAGTTTGTCTGTTCAGATCATGCTACTGTTCTTGCATGCAAATTATGGGCTTATCTGAAATAAGTATGATTTGCCAAACCTTTTGTTTCTTCATATACTCCAATTTACTGTGACAGTACAAGAATCAGTGAAGCTACTATTTCAAATTTGAGAAAGAGCTACCGGAGTTAGTTTTATCATAGCCTCATAGGAGATGGTTAATAAAGCAGTAGCATAATTTCATGTTGAAATCAATAGTCTATTGCTTATGGCCCATGATAGCACTCTCGGGAAAGATTTTAGACTGTTCTTCAAGGTCAGTTCAATTTATATTCATTAAACATTAAGAGTGCAATCTCATGACTATAATGACTTGCCGATCAAGTCACTGAAATTCATTACAGAATCTCATCTGTTAAACTGCCATAAGATGAAAATTGTGATACATAAAGAATGCCTAAGGCTTTTGGTTTCATCAATTTTGAAATATGGCCATTTAGATCTTCAGAAGAGGGGGCAGAACAACCGCACAAAAATTTTTCTTGACAAGTTGAGTTTCCTAACACTTGCAGAATTATTATCTGACAGGTGGCTTTTGTCTGCCGTTGGCAGCTCCTTCTGATTCTTCACTCTGGCATATGTTGGTATGCACCTTCTTTCACCTAAAATGCTGCATGTGATTAGTTATAAAGTTTGATCAGCAGACATTATTGTACTTTCCTTCCTCTTTTGGATACTTCCACCTGTTTCATTTTAGTTTTCTTTCTTTCTTTTACATCTCAAACTTGCGACCTGTGTACGTTTTACAGGTGTCCTTCAAACATATTCACCTCCCTGCTATGACTTCTACCTCCTGATCTCTTCTTTTATAACTCTTTTGCTTTAATAGATATTTGTTTTTATGAGCATGGGTTTTCCTGTTGTCATGCTTAACTTCATTAACATGTGTTAAGCTCTGAATTGGCAGTAGGTACCATAACGTTATCCATCGTTGTCCCTGTTCTGTACAACAGACATGGAGCATTTCTTTATATTCCATAGGAAGTTATCAATACACTGTAAAATAGTAGGTGTAAATTTCATCGTGTGACTTCCAAGAAGCTTATCTTCGAAGGAGAAAAAACATTTATAATCCTGCAGATGGGTCCCTGATTCCCCGTGCTCTGTTACAGCTGTTTGGGAAGCCGAGTGAAGATTTGAAGCTGGGTCCATCTAACTCCTGCCAAAATTAGAGGGGCAGAATCCAAATCTGGGTAGAGCCAGGTTGTTTCTTAGCCTTTGTACCGATAGATATCGGTAAATATATGAAATTATCTAGGTGGTGCCTTCCTATTTCTTTTGCGTTCTGGAAACCATAGGAAGATTAGGTTACCCCACGATGATAGATGGGACAGCAAAGGTTGCAAGTTGCAGCTGCCCATTTATGATAGTAGACATGTTTAAGATTGTCTTCATAATCTGGATCATTGGGTGGGTGGATGGGTATTACTATTAGATGATCAATAACCAATTAAAATTAATTTAAGTGGGAATAAGTGGTCGAAGGTGGTCTTCCACTTTTATCATTACAAGAGAGAGAGAGAGAGAGAGAGAGAGAGAGCGGGGGTGATACCAAGATATGTCCCTTGTGCTTGGAGCCTGGAGCAGATAAAGTTAGTTGCAATTTGCAAGGAAACAGACAAGTGAGAAAACGATGGAAAACAGGTTCACATGTCTGTCTTGCCCAGGATCAGGATTTCAAAATTCAAGCGAAAGGGGAAGAGAGAGAGAGAGAGAGAGAGAGTCTGGGGGTTGTGGGGCCCGGCCAGTGACTTACCCCACCACCAGGGAGCCTCATTTCATGGCGTGGTAAAAAGCTTGTGTTGTCTTCTCATGGTTAGAGCAGAGCTCCATCTTCTTCTCTTTTTTTTTTGCCTTTATTACCCTCTGTCATTTTGGTAATAAATAGAAGATTTCTGATTCCCCGTCATATCGGAGGCCCGCCACATTGGATTTATTTATTTATTTTAAAAACTATTTCCCTTGATATCCTTCCAGTTATTTTTCAAATAATATTTCCAACTTCTTAATACCTCTCAGTCCATTTTTTTCCCTTGTATAATTGGATCAAATAATTGATCATTTCACTTGCGGCGGTCACCGAAAATTAACTTGTTTCAAGGAAAATATGGCGCCCGGGGGAAAAAAACTTTAAAGAAAATTAATTATTCGTTCACCACAGAAAATCTAAGGTTCTTGAAAAAGTCTTCACTTGTAATTAAGAAAAAGGTGATTGGTTTATTATTCGGTATATATAGTAATGATTAATTTCTACTAATATTGACCCTCTTAAATTACTCTCATTGGAGGAGTTATTTTCCTTTCTTTTCTGATTATTTTCTGGTTATTTTATTCTTCATGAGTTTCTTGATAGTAGGTACTACACCAATTTAAATTGATTTTTTTAACAATATTTATTAATCTAATAACTGCTGCACTGTCCATATAGGAGTATGTGTAATATCAGACTTGTAAATAATTAATTCAAGAAATGGTACCCTAATAGTTAAAAGAATTTAGCAGGAGGACGATTAAAAAGGTACGGGAATGTGAAATGACCGCAACCCCCGCGAACTTTAAATTTGATTAGATAACAATATGTAATATATATATATATCTATTACTTATTGCTTAGCAAAAATAAAAAAGTTTCAGGGACAAAAGTGCAATTAGAAGAATACTATTTGTCTAGCACATGATGACATAATTCGTGGAGAAATATATCGGCAAATTGTTTCACAAAGGAGGCTTAGTTCGGATGAAAAATCTCCTACCGTTTGATTCTCGATCTGAATGAACGAACATTCCTGTCAAGAATTTGTAGAATTGCATGCCAGTGGTTTCACACCAGATCTTGCAGGCAGAATCTTCAAAAGATGTCTCAAAAGGTGGTCAAAAGACAAGGTAAATCTTGGACCCAGGAGGGAAAGAGGGGGGCTGTGGGCATTCAGCACTGGACATAATCTTGATTTCGTGTCCCTCCCTGCTAAAGATTTGTGCTTCCCTTTACTTTCTTTCTTGTCCCATTACTGTTGTACTGTGTCCCACCCTCACCGGACCCTCCCCTTTATTTTTCTACCAGAGAAAGGGCCTTGGCACTTGACAGTGGCCATCCCTCTCTGCTGCTCGAGACACAGAGGGCTTCACAGCGATGGCCTCCGCTGCCTAGGTCTCTGTGGTCGAGAAAATGACTTCATTTCTTTTCTAAGTGAGGCACCCTCCTAGGTTTTACTCTCTGATGGGCTCTCTTTTCTCCATGAAAGTGAGTGAAGCTCTCCTAGTACTTCTCTCTCTCTCTCGCACCGGAATGTTATTGTTACTCATCTATCTGATTCCTCCATTGAAAGCGATTTTTTTCCCTGCATATCTCATGTGCCGTTTCTGCCAGCTCTGCTCTATGAACTTACCAGTTTTGATCTGCAGATGAGCTATAATATGTCGTGTCCTCATCATAGAGCGTGGAATTTTACGTTTGAGAGAGTAATGTTTTGCTCAGCTATTGGAAGTGCAGTGAGATGGATATGACTATAGAAAAGGGAATAGGATTATTCAAAATCTTCTAGAAGTTATCCGGATACAAATCGGCCTTTTGGAAGTTCTCAAGCATTGCTTTGATCTCCTGATAAACTGACAGAGCAGTTTTTTTCTAAAATTTTTTATAATGATTGAATGAAGGCTCAGAGAGACCTAACAAGAAGCTTTTAACTTACAAAGCCTTGCATATACAATGGATCTATTTATGTTTATGAACTGTGATTTGAGCTTTCTGCGAAGCAGTAAATGTCCAGTTGGATTTTATCATTTAAATTATTGGGATTGTGTCACCAACTTTAATTCTTATGCTTCTTTCCAGTTAAATGAAAAACCACTGATGCACTCTTGTTTGCAACTTTGGCAGGACTATACTACATAAGCCGAGCAGTTCCACCGTCCTGAGTAAATGGGACCTACACAAAGAAACTTCTGGAAATCTGTTGTTTCCCGTCGTATCAGAAGTAAACCTGCAAACAACTTCCGCTCTTTTCAGAGGGTAAACTCGGTCAGCTTCAACCAAACACCAGTCTTCCTGAATGTGTATGACTTGACACCGGCAAATGGCTACTTCTACTGGGCAGGCCTTGGGATTTTCCACTCTGGTGTGGAAGTATACGGGGTGGAGTATGCCTTCGGGGCCCATGACTACCCAACAAGCGGTGTTTTTGAGACTGAGCCTCAAAAGTGCCCAGGCTTCAAGTTCAGGAGGTCCATACTCGTGGGAACGACGAGCTTGGGGCCGATGGAGGTCAGGGAGTTCGTAGAACGCATGTCAAAGAGCTATTATGGCGATACATATCACTTGATCGTCAAGAACTGCAACCACTTCTGTGATGATATGTGCTATAAGCTTACAGGAAATAGAATTCCTAAGTGGGTCAATCGGCTCGCAAGAATGGGTAATGATTCTGTTTCTTTGCTTGTTCAATGCTCTAGTGCAGAAAGCCAAAACTGCTGCCGACAACCGTCAGGCAATATTTTTGACCACTTCATACTTATATAATGTTAACAACTGGTTTATTTTAGAGAACTGAGAAAAGGTTGAAGAACAAAGAAATCAAGGCAAGAACATCTTGTGCCACGTTTCATGAGATTCTTTCTAACTCAGCAGCACATCTTGTTAGGACTAATCAATAGGTTTTCCTGTCTATTTTCTATGCTTCTTGAGAGATGGAAATTTGAAACTTTTTTTAAAGTTGTCAATGATAACAAGTAGACCAATCATTTCAGATCTATCATGTAAATTTATACTTGGTTTGTGGCATGCTACTCCATCTGCAGCTTCGCTGTGCCAATGCATTCTTCCACAGTCTGTCAAGGTCTCTGCTGTTGGGGTGAAAGATGGCAATTTCGAAGAACGTAAAGCTGGAAAGAAAAGACCAAGAACTACCTCCATCGGATGCTTGTCTTCAATCTCATTGCGGCGGAAGAAAGCCTTGATGTCTTCATTATTTCTACCTTCTCATTACAAGATTTGCCTTCCACCGCAGGAGATGAAGAGATCAAAGTCGAAGAGCCGATGGTTGCTAAAAGACACGGTGTAGTTCTAATTTTTTGTTCCGCATTGCAACGCGACTATGGGGATCTCATCATTATGATGAGTGGAGTTTGGGATGGCGTGTGCATGCATATCATTGTTTGGGGAATTATGCGAGTGTTATGTTCAGAATGCCAATGGAAGGGCTTGCCCATTGGCCGCTTGTCGGGTTATACAAATTCGTCAATTTCGAATGCTGTATTATAATTGTGGATTGAGCCTTGCTGGCGGATCCATATTCATGGGGGAATTTTTTGTTGCAGAAGAACCAACTGAAGTGGATCAATGATTTTATTATTCTCTACTCTACTGTTCATTGATATATGTAGCCGAAGGTCACCTCTTCTTTCTTGACTTTGATTTATTATCGCTTCCTCTATTCATTCCTGTTTTTTCCTTGATAGTCACATGTCGAATAACAGACTCTCTGTAACACAAGAGAAGAGACCCATTGTATCTCCCTGTTAGTTGCTCCAAACAATATCCACTGAGATTACGGTCGACTCCGATGTCATACATGCACAGCAACAATTAATCTTGCCTATAAGCAAATCACGTTGACAGAATGAGACAACTTGGATCGAGCTGGTCATTTTGTGGTGAAAGTGTACGAGAAGCCAGCTGGAAGATGAGACGAAGTCGTCTGGGTTGCTTGTTCCGACATGGACAGCCAGCCAGAGTCAAATGCTCAAGCTCTCGACCACCTTGACTTCATCAAAGCTGTTTTCACTTCAGTTCACAGGATAGGACATAACCCATTTGTTCTTTTCAGCTTCTACATCCTCCCCATCTATTAAGGAGACTAGAGCACCAGTTGAGTATGAAAATCTTAACTTGTTCTTCATCACTGTTAATCAATTCCTGAGATCAGTCACTTTTTACAGCTCAGAGGAGCCCAGAAGCTCTCTGAAGCTGTTTCCAGTTTCGCAGCTAATTTGATGGGCAGGGGAGGCAGCTGTCGCTGTCGCTGCTGCTGCTGCTGCTTCCCAGGCAAGAAGAAAAGGGTCCCGGTTAATCCTGCCGCCGATCAAGGTTCCCCTGATCGCGACAAGGATAACCCTGTCCCTGCTCGGAATGAAGAAACCTCCGAAAATGTCGCACGATCGCCTCCCGATGAGAAGGAGGAGAAGAAGCTGAGGGTATTCATCATCTTCTACTCCATGTACGGCCACGTGGAGACGCTCGCGAGGCGGGTCAAGCTTGGGGTCGACTCCATCGATGGGGTGGAGGGGGTTCTCTTCAGGGTCCCAGAGACGCTGTCCCCAGAGGTTCTGAAACAGATGCGGGTCCCGTCGAAGGAGGATGATGATGTTCCCTTGGTCGCGGTGGAAGAGCTGGCGGAGGCTGATGGGCTGCTGTTCGGGTTCCCGACTAGGTTCGGGTCGATGGCTGCCCAGATGAAGACCTTCTTCGAGGGCACAGAGTCACTCTGCGCTGAACAGAGGCTTGCAGGGAAGCCTGCAGGGTTCTTCGTCAGCACTGGGACGCAGGGCGGCGGGCAGGAGACAACCGCGTAAGTCGGAATTTTAATTCTCTCTTCTCATTGAATTACAGTGAGGCGCATGTAATGCAAGTTAGGTAACATTCTAGGAATCTTGAGATTCTTGGGAATTTTTCAGCCTGGCAATGAGAACTCCGGAGGAATGTGCAAGGCAACGTAGCATTGTTTCCTTTGACAACATATTAGATAACCGGCAGGGAGCTGTGATTATTACTGAGGAACTGGAGGAGGTAGACGAATGTTGGAAGTATCATTTACAAAAGATTTGTGCAACGTGTCATCTAGTGGACACTGCGAGGATTCAGTCTTTAGGATTTTACTGAGTTTTCTGAAGATTATTCACTACCAAACACGCTCTGCACTTATTGGTAGCTATTGTTACACGACTGTGCTGCCTTTTGAGCAGTCACAGTTGTCGTGTAACTCTGGTGGCTACTTTTTGATGTTGCCACGATGATAAGCTCATTTTTAGGTAGGATACCATGATGATGCAACTGGTCATTGCTGCCAAAGTGAAAAGTCAATCTATTGAACGTATTTATGACTGTAACAAGGTAGTCTGCCTAGTCAAGTCTCAACAGGTAGCATCATGCAAAGAGGCTAAGACCATTCCATGATTAGATTTCTTCTAGCTAGTAACAAGGTGTCTCTCTGTCCAGGAGGTGAAATTGCAGAGTAATGTGTATTTTGAAACTTTGTGCTTTACTGATCACCGCACTGACTCTATGGCTGCTGCAGATATGACTTGTTAGAAAACACCATTAATGTTGTGGGAAGACAGTAGAGATAATTGAAATGAGATAGCTAGCCCTCCCTTTCCCTTCTCTGGCTGAACATGGCACCATTACCCCTTATGGGCTTCTTAGTTGCCAGTCTCAAACCTTCAATGATCTTGGGGATGTGTTGAGCATAGATAGGCCGAAGAATGGAAGCACTTATAGTGAAAGATCAAAGACTTGTGTTATTTGAGTTCAAAGCTTAGCAGTTTCCTCTTATGCCATCAACTGGATGTCTCGAGTTCTCGATTTTACAGTTGCCTGCTTCCTTCTCCACCTTTCCCATTCTTATATGATTGATTGCCTCTGGAGATAATTGCTAACTTCACCTTCATACTGATTCCGCTGGCAGAGGATTGAAATCCCCATGTCGGGTACACTTAATGTAGCATCGACTGAATCATTGACCTATGTTTCTTCATTGCAGATGGACAGCAGTGACCCAACTGACCCACCATGGGATGATCTATGTCCCGATCGGATACACGTTTGGTTCCGGGATGTACGGACTGGACATGATCAGGGGAGGTTCTCCGTATGGTGCAGGAGTCATCTCGGGCGACAGCACGAGAGAACCCAGCGAGATGGAGCTAGCCCTTGCGGAGCACCAGGGCAAGCACATGGCCTCGATCGTCAAGAGGTTCGGCCCGGTCGGTCGCCACCCTCCTAGCTCGGTCTGATGCTTGTAACTTTACAGTGTAAAGATGTCCATCTGATTCTTTTCTTGTTATGTTTCAGGCGGTGTGTGTATGCCTTGTGACATATTTCATTCCGTTGTTACAGTTCAATGTCACATGTGCAATATTTGTCCACACCATTGTTCAATGTAATGCTTTACATGTTTGGTTGTATTGTCGGTCGGGAAGGTAATGGTAATCAGTTATATGATTTTTGTTTTTTCATAAAAAATAATTTTCTCCTTGAGTGAGCCCAGAAACGCGATGGTTTGTAGTCGTTTCGTTCCGGCACCAAAAAACGACACCGTACTGTGCTCTCTTCTTCCTATGTCTTCGGTCTCCTCCTCACTTGCTCTGCTCTTCAACCTTCGGAGAGACTCCCACTCACTGTGCGGAGCCAAAGATTCGGCCTAAACCCTAATTCCTCCGCCCCGAAAATGGCTAGATTGCCACTGATTCTCGTGGTCCTGATCTACCTCATTCCCCTCGTCTGCCACGCCTTCTCCCTCGAGAGCCCCACCAGCCGTAGGGTCCTCGTCCTCGTGGACGACTTAGCGATCAAGTCGTCGCACTCCCTCTATTTCAATTCCCTCTCATCTCGTGGATACGAGTTGGATTTCAAGCTTGCGGATGACCCCAAGATCGCCCTTCAGAGATATGGACAGTACCTGTACGATGGGCTTATCCTGTTTTGTCCGACAGTTGAGCGTGAGTTCTGATAATTATGTCCTTTAGCTATGAATTGCTCATTTGATTAGCTCAATGGAGAAAAAATGGAGTTTTTTGGATTGATCTGTGGTTTTCTGACTTTATTTGACTCAGAATGTTCAGGGAAACAGAAATTACTTGCATTATAAATTTGGTCTAGTGTGTCGAACAATTGGGATCGGGTTTTAATCATGATGTCTTCTACTGTGAACATATGTCGGATATTTTGGAGAACAAGCTATTCGTTGATTGATCTGCAATCGTTGGGTTGAACGGCATCAGTATTACTAGATGATGATATAGCTGTTTGATGAAGCTCTCCCTCCCTCTCTGTATCTGAAAATCTTATCTTTGATTGTGAGACATGTAGGTTTTGGAGGATCTATTGACCAATCTGCCATCCTCGATTTTGTCGACTCGGGGCATGATTTGATTATTGCTGCTGATGTGCAGTCTTCTGATTTAATTCGAGAAATTGCTACTGAGTGTGGAGCTGATTTTGATGAGGTTCCCTTTTCATTAGATTCCTTTGCTTAAAGCTTTAAGTAAATGTCTAGTTCACTCATATCTACCTGTATCTGGTGCAGGATCCTGCAGCTATGGTCACTGATCACATTAATTATGCAAATCCAGAAAATGAAGGAGATCACACAATGATTGCCAGTGACAATTTTATCAACTCCGATGTGATTTTGGGAAGCTCTAAAATTGAGGCAAGGACCAACTTTGACCAAAATGTTTTAGCTGTATTCTAGGGTAACCCAGTTTCTGCTTTATTTTGTGCCCCAGTAGTTGTTGGATTATATGCTTTCAAACAGCAGTTATATCTTGCACTGATAGTGTCTTGAAGCATTACATACTTTTGTATCATGTTTTGGGGGAATAAAGAAAACCTTCTGTAGTTGATATGTTCCCCTGCTGAACCTGTCTTATGGCTGTGCTGGGTGGTTCATTTCCTAACAAGTTTCTTTCTGGCTTATGTCAGGCTCCTGTACTTTTTCAGGGGATTGGACATTCATTAAATCCTGCTAATAGTTTGGTAAGGTCTCTTAATTTTTTTTCACGTGTGATCTAACTGACACATTTTTGCTAAAATGTTCAATTATCTCTGAACTATGAGCTCAGTCTTTTTCCTTTTTTGCGGTATGCAACTTTTCTAGGTGTTCAAGGTTCTCTCAGCATCTCCTGCTGCCTACTCTGCAAACCCAAAGGCCAAGTTGTCAAATCCTCCAGCACTCTCTGGATCAGATATGTCTTTAGTTTCAGTTATGCAGGTAGCTATTTGCCACATGCCACACTGTCTGTTTCATATATCCGTTTCTTTCTTGTTATATAGGCTTTCTTCAGTTGCAAAGTTTTATATGTCAAGGTCTTGTTTATTGAAGGAAAAAAAATAAAGATACAAATAAAAAAGAAGTCAATCTTTCTCCTTTCCTGGTATACCTGCTGGATATTCTTGTGATTGACAACCGGAAATTTTAGGTTTGTGGCATTCTCAAAAACAGAATACAAATGATGCATCTGAAATTGTTTTTTCTGCATCCAATAAATATGTTGATAAATGTGTTGTCATCATTGCTACAATAGAAAACAGTGTCCTGGTATGTGTTTGCATTGGAATTTGCTTTTATTCCCTGCATGCATGTCTTGCGTGTTTTTACCTGTGGCCTCTCAATTCTCTTGTTACGGTTGTTGCTTGTCTTTTCTTGACAGACTATTTGACTGGAACATTAACATGAATGATGGTTTTCACTGGGAATATACTGAGTTTATATAAAATCATGACACTACTGTTCCTTGCTGTTTCAGGCAAGAAACAATGCCCGTATATTGATCTGTGGCTCGTTAAGTATGTTTAGTAACAGGTATGCAACGGCTGTGCTTGATGCAAATTTCTAATGCTTTTGCTTTTCCATTACTAAATCTATTTGTCCTTGCAGATTATTCAGTTCAGGAGTGCAAAAGGCACGGAGCTCAACAAAGTGAGTTTGATTTAAGCTTTGCTTGGTCTTTTACTGTAGTAAATCATGATGTCCATTTTACTTGTGCTATTTATCATATCACGATTGTAGATGGTTTGGATGTTACTTAGGTGTTACTATCCAACTTGTAACATGTTTTGACTTGTGTTGCACATGCAAAGTCTTACAATTAAATTTCCCAATTTTTTGATGAACTTGTCAGTTTAGAAATGTCGTTATTAAGGAAAAGTTGTATATATTCTTGCATTAATAACCAGTACCTACATCAAAGAAAATCAGTTTGGAATCCCATTACTAATGTTTACTTCGTGAATGGCATACATGTCCTTGAGATATTCTTGTTTATTGGCACAACTCCACTTCTTTCATTCATGAGGAAGATGGTTATAACTTTATGATCATTCCATATGGAGCACTTGAGCTATTTTAGATAGGGGGATAGAAATTTTCCAGTTTGGTCGATTAGGTAAAACATGGAGTGAAAGTCAAATTGCATCTGGTGAAACATCTGTATGTGACAATATTAAAAATATATATGTGCAGCTAATATTAATGGTCATGTATATCCTTGCATTTTCTAAGTATTTTATCATATTATCATGTGAGCTGTTGCAGGTTGCAATAAGTAATGCTTTACGGGTGACTACACTGGTTCCAAATTGGATTGTTTTTATTATTACTATTTTTGGATTATTTAGGTTGTCCTAATTGTTCTGCTTATGTTTTGGCCTTTTATTTGCTAAAAAAATGTTCCCTCTTGTTGAACAAACTTTTCTGGTCTGTTATTACCAGGCATGAAAAATCAGGTAATCAGCAGTTCCTGACTGAAATAAGCAAATGGGTATTCCATGAGAGGGGTCATCTCAAGGTGAGATCCCTGTGAACAAATTTAAGATTCTTTTCCACATCTGCTAGTTTGTTGGCAAGCGAACACATGCTGGTGTTTTGTTTTTGAGAAAAAGTAGAAGTTTTGGTTAATGGTAATATTTCGCTGCCTCAGTGTGCCCTTTTGTTTCTGAGGAGTTTAAATTTGGTTTCTACAGGCTGTGAATGTGAGGCATCACAAAGCTGAGGAAGAAGATGAACCTGCAGTTTACAGGATCAAGGATGACTTGGTAATTCTATTCACTCATATGATTTAATGCTGCAAAAGCTCAGGCTTAAGAGTAATTTTGACCTGTGCTCTTGATCTATTATAGGAATACTCTGTTGAGATCTACGAGTGGTCTGGAACAAACTGGGAGCCTTATGTGGCAGATGATGTTCAAGTGCAGTTCTTCATGATGAGCCCTTATGTATTGAAAACCTTATCCTCCAATGAGAAGGTGATTTTATTTTTAGTATCTCAAACAAAACAATTGGGTCTTTGTTAGTGTTCAAGCTGAGCTCTTGGCCATGGTATATTCCTGCAGGGCGTGTATTCTACTTCATTCAAGGTTCCAGATGTTTATGGCGTGTTCCAATTCAAGGTTGAATATGAAAAGCTTGGCTATACCTCCCTCTCCTTGTCAAAGCAGGTAAAAGAGGTTTGCATCATCCAGTTCAATGAATAGTTGAGAGTCTTGTCTCAATAATTTACTTAGTGTCTCGGGCACATAGCTCTTTATTATCATTTCTGATTCTAATTTATTTGATGCAATGACATGGATGCTTGGCGAGTTTTTGAATGAGCTTTTTCGTTATCTGCCCAAAAGAATCTTCTTTGAATCCATGTCTGTGCATCATGCTGTGCAAATAAAGCACACTGAAAGACTCTGATTGGATAAAAGGCACGCTTGAAGAGTTCTTATTTTGGGTGAGTATTTGAAAGACATACTAATTGCAACCCAGCTCTTTAAAAACTTGTGCAGATTCCAGTTCGGCCTTTCAGGCACAATGAGTTTGAAAGGTTTATTACCACAGCCTATCCCTACTATGGTGCAGCATTCTCTATGGTATGCCATCTTCACTTGCTTTGGCTCTTATTCTTTAATGCTTGTTGTACCACCATGCTTTTGTTTCCAAATCAGCGGTGGAGAAAGTGGGCAAGATGATGTTGTATTAAGTGCATAGTGCTGTTAGCTTTTTGGATATTCTTCAATGACTTTGTCAGATTTCCTGGAAGTCGAAGGTGGCCATTTGGACTTATGGCTTTTGTTTTCTGTTGTAATTTGTGCCTCTGGGAACTTCTCACATCTGCTAGTTCTGATGAAACCGTTTGCCGTTCTCCTTTCAATGCAGATGGCAGGATTCTTCCTCTTCTCCTTCGTCCACTTATACAACAAGTAGAGCTGCCCGTCTTTCTTAGAGAAGCAGAACAATTTATTGCTGGTAATCACAGAATTTTTGTAGCACTGATTTCTCAGACTAATCTACGCCGTGGGGACACTCTGGTTGAAGTAGAGACTAGCTTTTGAGCGGGCAACGTGCCTTTTGAATCAGTTCTTGCTTTTCACTCCAGTGGCCTTTCTTGAGGCACTTGAAAACTATATTCTTCATCGACAATGAGCTTTTGCTTTCAGATCCACCATTGACAATCTTAAGTCATTAGCAGCACGACGGACAACAATAGCACATGTTGACTCTAGAATTTTAGAAACCCGATCGTGGCCCTCATTTGTACTTTTTTATCCGTGAATGGGTCACGGAAGATATTAGGCAGCTTTTTCTGGCTCTGCCATCACCGATATAGTCACCAGGACCATAGTTTTTAAAACCGGACCGGGCCGGGAATCGGTTAAGGTATTGGTTCCTGGGTTGGACCGAGGGTTCAATGGGTTGGACCGGGGGTTCAATGAGTTGAACTGTATGTTTAATAAATAATATTAATAATATAATATTTTAATAAATTGATATAATATTATAATTTAATTATAATTTATAATCAAAATCATTAATATAGTTATAATATTAGTCTCAAATTCAATATAAAATATAAATATAAGTCTAGTAAAATAAAATAAGTATATTATAATAGGTTTTTATTTTTATTTTTAA
>CXYZ01011926.1:840273-852837 GCA_900006705.1 Sonneratia caseolaris | reverse complement strand
TCTAGACAAAGACGACTGGATTTCAAGTTCATGTAAATTTTCATCACATATTTCCACGTTAAAGGAAATTCATTCAAAGGCTTCAGTTTGGGGAAATAAGACGTCTGGGTTCTTATATTTTTCAATGCCTCATCTCCGAACGCACACACACACACACACACAGAAAATCCGTTTCCTACTACTAGAATAATTCAACGTACAAGTGAGACAATCACAGATAGTATTACCCAGAAATATCAGAGAACTCGAGCTTCCGAANCTGGGTTCTTATATTTTTCAATGCCTCATCTCCCACACACAAAAAAAATTAAAGACTTTTTACAGCAGAGCCATCGAAATTTATAACACCCAGGAGTTAAAATAGGCGAAAGTCGTCAGCTAGGAATGCTGGCGATATACAATGATGTGTGGCAAAGTTACTAGTAAACGCCCAGAGAGATGACAGTGAACAGGGCATCATCAGCGAAACTGCCAACAGTCTCTTTAGGCCTCCCATGAATCAGACAAGCACATCATTCTCAATCTTATCTGGGATTATGAAGGCCGATTTTACAATTTCTCAGCAACAAAAGAAAACCCAGAAGTGCATTTCCTGTGCTCTTCATCACATGGATAGAAGAAAGAGGAAGTCGGAGCTCCAGAGAAGCTGCATACCTCAAGTCCTGTAGCTCTCACGGAGGAGAGAAGGGTCCAGCAAGAAAACCTCTAACTCAGCGAATTTATAGTCGGCCGCAGTGCAAGAAACCCTAGCTGATGACCCTCTCGTGGGGCCGCTTTCCGGAGGGAAATATATATTTTTCTGTATTTCTTCTAAGCTCCTCCATTTTACTCGTATATACGTTCGTGGTCCCGCAACTCTTGATCTTGATTCTTGCTTTACCAACAGAAAACGGGAAACTGAAAATCGGGTGCTGCCGAGTGGACCAAAAATTTCTGATTTTTTTTTCTTCAAATTTTTAATTATAAAAGATAGATATGAATTCTGAATAAATAAATAGAAGAGACTAGAGTTAAGCGTTAAAACGGGCAAAAAATTTGAGATCGAAAAGATATTTTATTAGATGAATTATTAGAAATTTAAATTGCTACATACCAGTTGTGAGGTATATAAGATCCCAAATCCAGATTCGAGCGGATCGGGTGAAGAGAATCGGACTATTTCAATTGACTTGGTCGATTAATCATCCGGGCATCTGTGCCTTCATGACCTGCACACCATTAGACTCGTAGAAAGCTTGAAAAAGATACCATCAAATGATCAGTGAAGAGAGCTGATCCCACAGTGGATCAGGAAGGGTTGCTGTTGGGATATAACTAGGTGAGATCAAGAAGCACCCATGGGAGTTACGGAGACTATCGAACAATTATGGGTCCGGGCTGGCTGCTAGAGTGGCTGTTCTTTGGAGAATGATAGAACACCGCAAGCACTGAAACTACCAGTTGCTAAGATATACGTCCAGCAAAGGCAAACTCAAGCCGTTCCGTTTGTATGTGTACACGAAACATTAATGTTGCCTGTGATCGACAAAAACAGTCAATTGTGGGTTGGTCGTCTATTTTATGTCACCGTTCCATCTAACTTTTAGGTGCCTCGAAATTATTAGGTTTGGAATTTAATGCAGTGCAAAAGTAGAACAAAATTAGTTGAAACCAGGCAAGCCCTCGACCTTGAGATTGTGTATTTGCTTCATTTTGAGAGTAGAGTATTTTATCTGTAAACACGGGTAAAATGGAATTCCTGGCATTGTCAAGGCTAAAGTAATAAATAGATCAAATATGGAAGGTGCAAGAGAACCAGGGTGGGGGCAGTTGTAAGAATGGAACTTCAAAGCAAAATCCAATAATTTCCTGTACCATCTATAGGGCAATTCAGGAAAAAAGAAGAAATGAAATGAGATTGAAGTGCATGTAACAAGTCTGTATTACTCATGAGACTGGTTGCAACTCAACCTTAACAGTTACTGTGTCAATCGTTGCACTGCTTGCAATTACTACCCTCTTTCATAAACAGAGCAAGAGGGCATGGCCGAATGTTAAAATAGGTCGCAAAGGCCAGGTAGACGCAGGCAACAACCACATAAACTTTAAACCAAATGGATGAGAAGACTGTGAGATATGTACATGTACCAGTCAGGAAGATTACTGCTAAGGCGTTAAATATGCACTTCAGAGAGGAGAGCTCTCCTTCAATCCCCTCATTTGGGAAGTGGCCCTGAGAGCGGAAGTCGGAGAGTAACTTGTCCTTAAGGGAGAATGTGTCCATTAGCCATGATGACACCTCATTCTCAGAAATTGGGATATCATCAAGTTTGATTCGCCTGATGTGAATGTGAACTTCAGAGGGTTCAATCCCAAAGACATTGTCCAGGAAAGAAGGGCACCGGTGCTTGTAGCCAATTGTCACATCATAAACTGTAGAGAAGAAATAAAAATACTCAGCTCAGTATGTGTTTTTGGGTACTTTGTTTAGAAATCCAAGGATTCCTACTTGGTCATCTGCTGAAAGGTCCACTGTATTCCTGAACACTAACCAAACAATTCAAAGTGGTCATAGATCAAAACTTGAAACAACCTGCATTGACAGAGGCCCGCAGCTCTCCCAGGCATGCATAAAAGCCCTTAGTCTTGGGAAGAAGTACGTATGTAAGGATAGGTAGGCCATTTTTAGCGGCATATTCTTGACTCCTAAGGCATTTCTGCTCTCTACAATAAGAAAAAATACAATAGAAATTGAAACCATGACAAAAATATAAGAGAAGTCAGTCCATCTTGTTAATGTATATTCAATAATAAAGGCACAACAAAACCTTTAGATGTATAATGCTATTGCACAGGCAACTCACAACAGATTCCACATATTAATTACATTCATTTCAGCCTTGTCTTTCTTACACAGAGCCAGATCGTATAACTCTCTGTCACAGTAATAATGTATTATAACATGTCCTCGCAATGTAAAAGCAGCTAATGGTCAAAGGATGTGTTCCCAGATATCAACAACTGGCTACTAAGGTATTGCCTATAGAAAGTACCTCAAAAAAAACTTTTTTTTAGTAGTCAATAAAGATACTTCATTAATATCGCATCAAGAGGATGTAGAAAATCATATACAATTTTTTTTTTTTTAACTAGACAAGCATAATCCTATCCATAGCATCACTCATGAATACTGAACATAGTGCACCCCTGTACATTTGACTATATCAAAAGTGTATATCCCATGTCCACCTCTCCATATACTTAAAAACATTTGTTTCCAAACCTTCAAATGCCCTCCTGTTCCTCTCCTTCCACACATGCCAGAACATGGAGAGTGGTATCAACCTAATAAACTTCTTTTCCTCTTTGTTACCACAAACCCCAAACCATGCTTTAAGCTCTTGATTAATTGTTCTTGATGTAGTCCAATGTACTCCTATTAGCTGAAAGGCTATCACCCACACTCTACGAGTCCATTTGCAATGGAGAAGCAAATGACTAATTGATTCTTCCTCTTCCTTGCATAAGAAGCATCTATTAATCATAACCTTCTTCGTCGCTGCAAGTTGTAAATGGTTAAAACCCTACCACATGTCGCCTCCCAAGCAAAAAAACATGCCTTTATGGGGGCTTTACTCTACCAAACCTGTCTCCACGGGAAGTCATCGCCTCCATTTATCGACAAAAGTTGCTCGTAATACGACTTGACTGTGAATAGTCCTGTTCTGTTCCCCTTCCACCTTAATTTATCCCTACCTCCATTTGGTGTACATTTATATATTAAGTCAAAGAAATTCACAAATGACTCGAGCTCCCAATCTTGAGCTTGTCAATTAAACTGGATCTCCCACACACCCCCTGTTTCTCCCTCTTTCCACAGCTCCTTAACTAGAGCATCCTTCTCTCTTGCAACATTATATATATCAGGAAACAGAGAGCATAGAGTCTCATTAGCACACCAAATGTCATGCCAAAAGCAGGTTTGGCCTCCATCGCCCACAGTGATAGTTGTGTTTCCCCAATAATTATGCCAACCTTGAACTATCCTTCTCCATGTGCTTGTTCCTATGGATTCCCTACTTTGACGTGTTATCCACCCAACACCCTCTAACCCATATTTTGCTGCTACTACTCTTCTCCAAAGCCACTCTTGTTCAGTGTTGAATCTCCACAACCATTTCACAAGTAGAGCTTCATTAAAATGATACAAAGATTTTATCCCCAAACCTCCTTGCTTCCTTGGTTGCTTCACTATTTCCCATTTTACAAGATGATATCTCCTTTCCCCTTCCAAGTCTCCCCACAAGAATCTTGCTTGAATATGAATAGTCTCTAATCTCTTCACAACAGCTTTTGGCATGTGACAAGTAATAAACCGGAAGGTTTGATAGAGATGCCTTAAAAAGAGTTAATCTGCCACCCTTAGACAAATACTTCAAAAACAACATTTACTTAAGGAATACCAAAAATTGACCACTTAAATGAAGGCAAGCACATTAAGAAAGAAGACAAGAAGCTCACGTGAAATCTGTGCCTTCAGGGAAAAGAGCCAGCCACAGGGGATCTTGTGGATGTTTAAAAGAAGATAGCATTTGATGCATAATCGGTTCATCGATCTCCCACTTTCTTTGCACAGGAATAAACTCCAAAATTTGGAAGGCCCATCCAAATACTGGAAGCTTCATCAAACTGCTCTTGAGGACATACTTTATGCAACCCAACCTTCCCTTTCTCAAAGCAAGGTCCCATAGGTACATCCAGTCGACTTCTGTTCTATGGTTTGAAATGAGTAAAGCACGCTCCCCAGCAGGAATAATTTCTCCAGAAAAAATCACCTTAGTCTTGTTTATCTTTTCAAAAAGGAAAGGCCACATAGCTAGCCACATGGCAAAAAAGAAGGATGTGGTCTTCCTGCTATAGTTTATGCTGAAAAACCTCAATGGCACAGCACTGAGGAACCCAAAATAAACCAGCATCATAAATGCAGTTGAAAGCAGCATCAGTAAGCACACAACACCTCTAAACACCTTCAGTGGGGTTAAGGAATTTTGCCTACTTCCATCAGCTGAAATCATAGGCTCAGAAGCTTCCATTTGCTCCAAAAGAATCTTGTCAAAATTTCACGTGTTGTATATAACTATACTATTTTGCCAAGGCCAAAAATATAGTACCTTAGCTGTTTCTCGAAGGGAAGATCAGGTGCGAGTACTGTAATGTTAGGATAACCCCTGCTAAAAGGAGCATGAAGACCCGGGTTACTGCAAACATAAATGATGCAATGGAAAATTTCAGAATTCAGCCAACACCAACTTAGAAAACAACCGATCTGAGACTGTAGAATAAGAGTAATGACCAGAATGTGACGGATTTTATATTTAGTATTTTTTTTGGTCATATTTAGTATATTGAGAAGAAATCTAGGTGAAAATATAAATGCTGATAATGTCAGTACAAATGTCTGGCTAACGCTTAGACAGGGAACTGAAGGATGTAAACGCCAGTCGCAAGAATCAACCATGGAATCACAGATTCATCTGAGGAAAAGAAAATTAAAAGACTACAAGTTAGTTGGGCACCCATGTGATCTCTGAACGATAATGGTTTTAGATGCACCTGCAAGTACTACTCATTCAAGAAGAAGAGAGCGCGACGCCAAATTTTCGCCATCAAAAGTTCTCTTTTTGCAGAAACACATTATCAACAATTCATTGCCGCTGGCTTTTTCACTGCTTACAGGCAAATTCTTAAACGCCCCACCGCACTAGTAAAAGAAACTGATTTCCCGACTTCCCTCCAGAAGAACAGAGGCTGCTAGTTCCTCAATCTTCCCCCAGAAACTTGAGAATGCGAGCATATCGAAAATAATCAATCGAACCAAGAAAAATATAGAAGCCTCGAATCACCTTCGAATTAGTGAAGAAGATTGGATCAGCTCCTCGCCTCCCTCGGCTCTCACTTCATCTGAACACAGAGAAGCGAGGCCGGATCTGCTGGGCGAGGATCGGTTCTATGGCTGACTCCGCCCGTAAGATCAATGTACCGTAGCCCTATAAGAAGAAGAGGACGAGTGCGCCGGACCTCGGACTGGTAGCGAGAGGTGGTTAATTTACGGTGGAGGGGATAAGGAACCGGTGGAATTACAGATTCTGCCCTGGGAATACGGTCTACAAGTGGCCCCCGCCTGCTACTGTGATCTTATACGGGATCTCATTTCAGTATCAAAGTACTATATTTATTCTGCAACTCCTCCCTCCTTATCTGAGTTTAGGATTAGATTAATTTGATTAAGATATTATTATATCAGTAAAATTATTAAGATTATGGGAAATCAGCCGTGGAGATCACTTGGAGTTGGGGAGTTCGAGGATTCGGGAGGGGATACTGAAGAGGAGGAGGGGGACATGGTTGCAGAAGATGCAGGGAGAGCAGCATTGTTGTGGTATTGAACGGAAGTAATTTAGTCAGCTTTGCTTCTATAGCTGGAAATGCATCAGCCGAAATGGGCATCATTTGTGTGGTGGTTATTAATTGGGTGGAGGAAGGGGATAAGGTCTGGACTTTCCAGCCGGAGGCTCCTGCTTGTTGGGGAAAACCGNGTGGAGGAAGGGGATAAGGTCTGGACTTTCCAGTCGGAGGATCCTGCTTGTTGGGGAAAACCATGGGAGATGTTCTCAGAAGCCGCTAAGACCCACAAATTGTCTTTTCCAGTTTTGGCAAGGATGAACTAGAAAAGGCCATGGTTTTTGCACGTCACACTGAGATCAAGTAACTCTTCTCCCATGGAGTCTCTTCACTCAGTAAATCGCTTAAACCCATCTTTGCCCAAGGCCTTTCTCCTCCCCTGCAATGCCCAGATTCGCAGTCTCTGTAGCAGAAACAGAACCCTCCACTTCACAGTGTCTTGTAAGCTGAAATCATCCCAGGTTAAGAGAAAGAATGCGAAGCTCATGCCGCAAAAGATTCTACTCTCTGAGGAGGTCCCTCCTCCGCTGGCCGAAGGAAACAGTAATCTTGCTGGAGATGGCCGAGAAGAAGCACGAAAGTCGGGAACAGCTGGCGGGGTAGGATTCGTTAAGAGGTTTCCCAGAAGGGTTTTAGCTGTTCTGTCCAACTTGCCTCTGGCAATTGGAGAAATGGCCACAATCGCTGCTCTCATGGCTCTCGGTACTTCATATAATTACTATCGCTCTTCATAAGTAATAATCAACACCGTCGCAACTCCAACTGAGATTTTGCTTCTCTTATGAATTGGCTCCGCCTAAAGATTCATTTTTCTCCGCCCAGTTCTATAATATCAAAATGGGGTCTGAGTACTAAGAAGGCCATCTGTTCTATCTTCATTACTGACACGAACAGATACTCTTGTCTTATCGGTTCAAATTATTGAACCTACAGTTGTAGGTATTCGACAAATTTTCTCCACTATGAAACATATGGATATTTTTGGTCATTGCATGGCAAAAAGTTTGGGTTTTCCGTTTGCTTGTTTTTCGGTCAAAGAGCTATGGAGTTGCTTTATATTCAGTTCTATGGATTTACAGTATATTGAATGCTTTCCACCCTGTAGGCACTGTGATTGATCAAGGTGAGGCTCCGGAGTTCTATTTCCAGAAATNCAGATACTCTCGTCTTATCGGTTCAAATTATTGAACTTACAGTTGTAGGTATTCGACAAATTTTCTCCACTATGAAACATATGGATATTTTTGGTCATTGCATGGCAAAAAGTTTGGGTTTTCCGTTTGCTTGTTTTTCGGTCAAAGAGCTATGGAGTTGCTTTATATTCAGTTCTATGGATTTACAGTATATTGAATGCTTTCCACCCTGTAGGCACTGTGATTGATCAAGGTGAGGCTCCGGAGTTCTATTTCCAGAAATACTCGGAAGAAAATCCCATCTTGGGATTCTTCACATGGAGATGGGTGCTGACTCTGGGGTTTGACCACATGTTCTCATCTCCAATTTTCCTGGGAATGCTGGCTCTTCTGGCTGCTTCTCTCATGGCCTGCACTTACACCACTCAGATCCCAATCATTAAAGTTGCAAGAAGGTTTGATTCAATTTTGCAATAACAAATGGACTTTATCTACTAAGATTCATGGAAGCAACATCATTCACAGGCTTTATTTGTATCCATAGGTGGAACTTTCTGAGTTCTCCAGAAGCCATCCGCAAACAGGAGTACTCAGACAGTCTGCCTAGGGCATCGGTCCAAGATTTGGGAGTCATTTTGATGGGAGCTGGATATGAGGTTTTTGAACTATTCTTGATATATAATATTGCTTTTAGCTCTGACCAATTTTAAGTTTTTAGGAGAAACGGTTGCTCGTAAAGCACATGTCTAATTTTTGGTCCTGATTATTTATCTTGTTGAATTCTGTTCTATTCTGTTAAATATCTATAAGCATGAAGCAAGCTCTGATTATATGGGGCAAGGAGCATGAATCTATGTTTCATGTGCATTATGAATCAATGAAAGTTGCTGTAACCATAAGGTCTCAAGAAATTACGCCAGATAACAGTATGCCACTAACTCGCATCCTCAAGGACAATTCTAGTGTTAGTATCAGTAGCATTTCCATTTCCATTGCTGGAGATACCTGTAATGTAATCATTCTGGTGTGTAGCATCTTAAAAGTGGTGGAACATAAAAATTTATGCATTTCAGTTACTTTACGGGTTTGTGTTTTACTTTACTCGGCAGAGTAATGTTAAGGGTACATTATTGGTCCTTATGTTTGCTAATACTTTCCAACTACATGCTTTAGGTGTTCCAGAAAGGGCCATCATTATATGCTTTCAAGGGACTGGCCGGTCGATTTGCCCCTATTGGAGTACATTTGGCAATGCTTCTGATAATGTTAGGAGGTACTGTTAGTGCTGCGGGAAGCTTTAGGGGTTCAGTAACAGTTCCTCAAGGTTTAAACTTTGTAGTAGGAGATGTACTGGGCCCAAGTGGGTTTCTTTCAACTCCCACTGAAGCTTTTAATACTGAGGTTCATGTCAACAGATTCTACATGGACTATTACGACAGTGGAGAGGTAACTTTCTACTTTTCATCAGTGAAAATAAGAAATTTTGTTATAGTCTTGCTGCTGACAAAATAGGAAATTATTAATATTTATCAATCATTGTTAGTTGACCACATCACATACTGGTTCCACAAATATATGTAAGGGCTACTTAAAATCACACAGTACTGAGTATTCTAAATTTTGTTTTGCCGTATACTGGATATATATGGTAATTTATTGGATTCATTGNGACAGTACTGAGTATTCTAAATTTTGTTTTGCCATATACTGGATATATATGGAAATTTATTGGATTCATTGGAGATTGTGTTGATTTTGTGATGCTTCAAATAGTTCAACTGTCAAGTTTGCAGAGCAGTTGCCAAAAAAGAATGTTAACCAAGTTTACCTGTGCTGTGGCAAAATTCTAAAATCCTACTATTACTTGTGCTGTGGCTCTGTTGATGGGCACCTCCCCCTTGTATTTTTCTCCATGTTATGCAGGTTTCACAATTTCACACTGATCTCTCACTATTTGACCTCCATGGAAAGGAGGTGATGAGAAAGACAATTAGTGTGAATAATCCTTTAAGATATGGAGGGATTACCATATACCAGACAGATTGGAGCTTTTCAACCCTGCAAATACTCAAGGACGATGAAGGACCATTCAATCTGCCCATGGCACCCCTGCAGATCAATGGAGACAAGAAACTGTTTGGGACATTCTTACCCACGGGAGATGATGATTCCTCTACGGTCAAGGGAATGTAAGTATTACTAACTGGATGTTGGATTTACTAGCTTTCTGATGTGGATGGTAAGGATCACTATGAGGAGTGCATGGACTTGTTTTCTTCTTCTGTTTCCACTCTCTTCCTTCTTTTTGAGGAAGATGGTGGGGGCATGCGGTGAACTATTCTTGATCTTTTTCTTCATAATTTTCAAACTGGGAAAGGCAATTCTTTTTGTCTTTGAAGTTGGTATTTAATCACAGTATTTTGAAAGCAACCCTTGTGAAATGCTACATGTTTACAATTATAGTGTTTTCTAAACTGAAAAACAGGCCTGAGGGGGAAAACTGAAAATTTGGAGCCTAATCTCTAAGTTGGCAATACTATGCTTGTCACTTCAGATCGATGCTTGCTCGTGATCTCCAGTCAGTTGTTCTGTATGACCAAGATGGGAAGTTTGTGGGAGTAAGACGACCTAACTCAAAGCTTCCCATTGATATTGGTGGTACGAAGATTGTCATTGTAGATGCCATAGGCAGTTCTGGTCTTGATTTGAAGGTAATGAAAATACTATCCTAAAAAACTTTACTTCATATTTATCAAAGCTAAAGATCCGACTTGCATGCAGACTGATCCAGGGGTGCCGGTCGTTTATGCTGGGTTTGGAGCTCTGATGCTCACAATTTGCATCAGCTATTTATCTCATGCTCAGGTGAGCTTTCTGCTTTACTCCACGTTAATCTGCTTCATGGATTAATTCTATGTATATTTTACTATGCTAACTACACAATTAAGCCAGTAAATGTGTTTCATAAACATAAATTTGCAACTTTCTACCTGTGTTCTATCATCAGGTGTGGGCGTTGCAAGATGGAACCACAGTTTTCATCGGAGGGAAGACTAACCGAGCCAAAGCTGAGTTCCCCGAGGAGATGAATCGATTGCTTGATTGTGTGCCTGAAATAGTTGAATCTGCAGATTCAAAGAATCCTGAAGGCGCGGGCAGTTGAGTTGTAAGGCGCAAACACATAATCCTCGCGTCCATTCCACTGTATCCGGCATAGGAGCTCTCTGCTTGATCTCATGGAGCCAGTTGCCCTACTCGGGAAAACAGCTCCGTTAATTCTTTTCTTCAGTGCAGTCAACAGCAATGTTCTTGCAAGTTTGTAGCTTGAAATTTACAAAGAAAGAGAGCCTCCGCGGTCTTATAGAGGAATTCCCCAATAGATTACTCTTGTGTACTGTAAATTCAGTTTGAATGTTCACACAAATATATACTAAATGAAATTGAGGTGTCCCTCTAATGCATGTACGTAAACACTTGCTATATTTTCCATAAAACCATCTATTTCTTAAATTTTCTTTTTGCTTATAAAAGATTAAAAAAAAGATTTATTAGTATATATCAACACTGATAAACCAAGCAGTAGTTAGTGGTGGGGGGGAAAGGCCGACAGCCACAGAAGAATTGTAATCCTGTGTTAAGATGACGTTGGGACCCATCATATCTTCGCGGAGTGGAGAGTGCCACACCACAGCATCTCGCGTCTTTGGCCCAGTGGCAGCTGATAAAAGGGGTCCAACNCGGAGTGGAGAGTGCCACACCACAGCATCTCGCATCTTTGGCCCAGTGGCAGCTGATAAAAAGGGGTCCAACTCTTCTTCATTTTTCTGATCAGTATCTTTTTTAACCGGAGAGACTGCTCTGCTGAGCTCAATTAAGGACTTCCTTGCTGCAGCAATGGACAGTTGCTCCCTGGGTGCTCTCACTGTCCCTGTGACACCTTCTCCGCGTAATGGGTTTGCAGAAAAACCGNCCTTGCTGCAGCAATGGACAGTTGCTCCCTGGGAGCTCTCACTGTCCCTGTGACAGCTTCTCCGCGTAATGGGTTTGCAGAAAAACCATTCCTTTACGGTCGGATTCTCAAGTTTCCCAATCCGAGCAGATCCCTGTTTGCTAGGAGGGTGGAGCTCCTTGAGTTGAGGGCTCAATCTTCAGGTACTGACCATTTTTCTTCAGATTTTTGGTTCTTTTGCGTCTTAATGGACATATGGAGTTTGATGAAATGCTGTTTAAGTTGTATTTGTTGATGCGTGTGTGAACGGAATAATGTAGAATGTGGCTGCGTGAGGAAGCTCCGTTTAACGTGTCTTACTGAACCATTATATGTTATTACGCTCATCTCATTGAGCAGAATTTACACTTGGAGATGACTCAGAAGATCGAATGTTTTCTGCAATCAGAGAGGTTAATTGTAGTGGGATTCTTTGCTTCGCTTTGTTTAATGTGCCTAAGTTTGAAAATGTTGGTGAGGTTTGAAGTGCTGATATTACAAGCACACGGTTTGAAAGTTTGAGGATGATCTGCAATTCGGCAGTTGTCCTAAGATCAAAGGATCTTTGATTTCTTAGCTTCAATAAATAATTTTAGGAGAAAATGTAATATTTAGCACAATTGAATTGTGTCAAGGGATTCCTCTGAGGGAGTATACAACTACTTAAAATATTGGTGCATAACTGTTTTGCTTATTTTCTTAGGAGGAGCAAAATTGAGCTCCACAACAATTGAAGCAGCCTCAAAGGAAATCGATTCGAAGGAAGATGACCTTGCATTTGTTGCTGGTGCCACTGGCCGGGTTGGGTCACGAACAGTGAGGTTACTCTGTGGCATACAATACTCTAGATGATTCAGAATGCTGGATTACCAGTTTGCTCTAATTGTCATTGTCCTTAGAAAGTTCTTTCTTTTCCCCTTAATTATCCTACAGGGAGCTCTTAAAATTAGGTTTTCGAGTTAGAGCTGGTATTCGAAGCAACAATAAAGCAGAAGCTCTCGT
>CXYZ01011926.1:798303-840188 GCA_900006705.1 Sonneratia caseolaris | reverse complement strand
CAAATATTCCTGTAGAGAGTGTGGTTGAATGGTTTCGATAAGATATGCCCCTTTAACATATAACAGCTATTTTATGGTCTTTAGCCCAGCTGTAGAGAAGCTTGAACTTGTTGAGTGTGACCTGGAGAGGCCTGCTGATCAGATTGTCCCAGCCTTAGGCAATGCTTCAGTGGTTATATGCTGCATTGGTGCCAGTGAAAAGGAAGTTTTTGATGTCACCGGTCCCTGCAGGATCGACTATCGAGCAACCAAGAACCTTGTTGATGCAGGTAAATCAGGCATTTGAACCAATGATCTCTCTCAGACTTGCTGTTTCTTTTCTTGAAAGACGCGTAAGAAGGTGTAAACAAGTGATAATGATCAAATTTCAGATCAGGAGGTATTGTTTCCTGTGGCAGCATGAGGATTTATGTTCCCTAATCTGCATATAAAATATACTTCAGGAAAAAGAAATTAAAATAACTTCGTTCCGATTTCCTCAAGTTTAGATGATCCACATGGACATAGCCTGCAATTATCATCTTGTAGATGATATGACTCTAATTTCTTCTTTCGTCCAGCAACCTCTGCAAAGGTCAACCACTTCATCCTCGTCTCATCTCTGGGGACAAACAAGTTTGGATTTCCTGCTGCTATTCTGAAGTAAGCTGGCCTTTTCTTTCTCATGCTACTAGATTATCTTCTCTTGAGAAGTCTCTGGTTTTGCTTGTAGTTTGGTTACTTAACTTTTCAATGGTTTCTTTGGCCCTCCAAGTCTATTTTGGGGAGTCCTCATTTGGAAAAGGAAGGCAGAGGAAGCACTCATAGCCAGTGGTATTCCATACACTGTAAGCAGTCTTTGGAATGAACTGTAGTCTATTGAACCCAAGATTCATCTTTGTACACTCCAATCAGATTTGCTGCCTTAGATACNTCTATTGAACCCAAGATTCATCTTTGTACACTCTGATCAGATTTGCTGCCTTAGATATTTAATCATGCTTCTTCAGATAGTAAGACCTGGTGGAATGGAGCGTCCTACTGATGCTTATAAAGAAACTCACAACATTACCCTCTCAGAGGAAGACACTTTGTTTGGGGGGCAGGTGTCCAATCTTCAGGTACTTCAGTCTCATGGTTCATAGTTCGAAAAACACCTTGTGTTGACAGAACAAAGAATTAATTCACCATAATTTTCAGGTGGCAGAATTAATGGCAGTTATGGCAAAAAACCGCAGCCTATCTTATTGCAAGGTGGTGGAAGTGATTGCCGAGACAACTGCTCGACTGACTCCTATGGAGGAGCTTCTTATGAGGATAACTTCTCAACGTGCTGAACCCAAGGTTTATTCCTTCTCAGTATCAACTCTATTAAGCCAGAAGCACTCTTCAGGATAATTGTCTGCTTAGAAGCCTGTGTATCTCGACAGGTTCCAGCTGCTGCAGAAGTTCCTGTATCGTCACCTTCTAAAGTAGTTACTTCCGAGCCTCCAATTGTTCCCACTATGGAGGAGGAATCTCCTGAGATCAAATCAATGGCACCAAGGCCACTTTCTCCCTATACTGCGTAAGTTGGTGTACCTTCTTTTTCTCATTTTCATAGACATTGAAAGGACAAAAACATGAAAGAATAAAACATTTTGTTTTTAATCTGTGGAGGCATTGAAACCGATTGCTTTCACAATGTGTTTCGCAGTTATGATGATCTAAAACCTCCGACTTCCCCATCTCCAACTCCAGTGAGCAGTAAAAAGGAAGAAGCTAAAAAGATCATGGAAACAGTCTCAGACAAAGTGTCTCCTGCACCAGATACTAGGGAGACAACCACAGAATTATCTGGAGCACAAGAAACAAAACCTCTATCACCCTATACTGCGTAAGTTCTTTCCAGAACCAAAACCTCTATCACCCTATACTGCATAAGTTCTTTCCTCTCACATATGTCCTTCCAAGTGGTCTTGAAGTTGAAAGACCAAATATTTCTAGTTGCTTTGATCTGTCAAAGTGTGCCTTTATTGAATTATCATCGTTTCACTGAACTAATCACTATATTTTGCAGTTGCAATGATATAAAATCTATTAATTCTCCATCGGGCAGTAAAAAGGAAGACATTATAGAGATCCTGGATACATATCTTTCTGGCATTGAATGAACAGTGTCCCACGCCAAATAGAGATGAAACAAAAGCAGAAGAACCAAAATTGAAGACTCCATCTCTTTATGTTGCATAAACGGCATCCTCTATGTTGAATAATTGAATGCTGTGGCACAAATTTCTGTTCTATCTTAGCTACACGGGGTCCCATGGGATCGGTCTTTTCAGACCACGTACAATAGAGTTCAATATATCTGCTTGACGAGATTTTAGATTAGTCATCATGTTCCAGTTGGATATTATGCTTTCAGTTTGTATTATTTCAGAGCCTTACACATTTCTTTTACAGTTATGCTGATCTGAAACCACCAAGCTCTCCAAGCCCTAGCTCTAGTGGTCCTAAAGAAAAAGCTTCTACTTCCTCATCAACAGATGAAACCGCAAAACATTCTCTCGAGGGCAACGATGTGGCTAATGTTTCAGTTTCCAGCAGCAATGATGCTCCCAACAATGTAGCTTCTTATCGTTCACCCTACTTTGTGTAAGTCCATGGTTTCTCAAGCTACTTGCATTGTTTTTAGTTTCAAGGACGCAAAAATATTGTCTTCATCTTCAAAATTTTCTCCATGTTTTGAGTTGTGGATCCTATGGTTTCAGATATGAGAACTTCAAGCCTCCTTGTTCTCCATCCCCAAGTGCACCTCTTGCACCATCTCCTTCAGCGGCCTCATTGGATCTTTCAGGTAATGGTGCAGCTAAACCTTCATCGCCGGTGGAGCTGCCGGAGAGTGCAGAAGGTCATATAGAGAAGGCTAGCCCTCTTTCTCCCTATACAATGTGAGCTCCTAACTAATAAATGTAATACCCTAAAGTTTAGATGAACATGGACAAAATACTATCCTTCATATCAATTCACCATAGGGGTCTATATGAGCTTCTCTATAAGCTGAATCACACATCTGCTTTCAATGAGCAGGTACAGCGACCTCAAGCCTCCAGCTTCCCCAACACCATCTCCATAGAGTCCTTGAATGTCATCGCTGTCACCTAGACACTTTCAAGGTACTGCATCAAAAGGTCCCTCCCATTCCCACCATCAGAATGTCAAATTAGTTGCTTCCTTGCTTCGAGCTGATCCTGACAACGACATGATATTANATCAGAATGTCAAATTAGTTGCTTCCTTGCTTCAAGCTGATCCTGACAACGACATGATGTTGCAGATAAATTGAGAGCTGTTCAGGATCTTGCGAGCAACTGGAACTTGGTTCCTCTCGGTGGGTAGTTTTTCTCTTTGGATTTTTTTTGTACAACGGAGCAATCCCCTTTGCGGAAATCTGCAAACTACAATTTATCATGCGAGATTATATCGCATTAAAAACACTAAAGCGGCTTTCAAAAGCTATCGTCATGATGTGCGTGGGAGCCTTGTTTTTCAGCAAAAATGTGGAACTCCGCTAGAGGAAGGGCTTGAACCTTCGACCTTGTGGTTAACAGCCACACGCTCTAACCAACTGAGCTACTCCAGCGCGTTGGTGCTGATGAAAAATCCCAATCCATAACTTGTTTAAGGAATAACTAGTCCGCGATATAGACGATCTCCTCGCATTCTCATCCATCGATCACGGGGGATTGGTCCTCTTCCCCCTTCTCGTGGAAGTGCACTTCAGACTTTAACAGGTTCTTAATCCAAACCATACCCAAAACCCGTGGCGATTTGCCTTGAACCCACCATATCGCAAAGTTATTACCAATTTTCCGGATTACTACTTAACCATTCATCAAGTTGTTGTGAATCTTTGTTTCATTACCCATCTAGAGCATAGTTAATTTTGCAGATATTCTAGCTCTCAATAATTGATTGAATCTGGCATTTGACGTTTTGTGGGTTTGTCTGTCTCTGTTCCTGGGTTTCCAACATGCGCGATCTCCGAGCACAAGATTCCTTCACAAATAATTTGAAATAAATTTTCTGGAACCTGAAAAAAGCTTCGCAGTATTCGAGACACAAAATATGCAACATGTTTGACTTTTTGGTGGATCAGAAGGAATCAAAATGCAATTCACAGGAAAGCTGGGTATTTTAATTAACCATAGCGGTATACAGGGACGAGTTTACACGTTATTGTTGGTCTTCGGGCGATGGGATATGACAAATGCATGCAGTCTCGACATTCCCTGAAGTAGGAAGCATGTCCGTCAATTCTCCCTGATGGTAGAAAGCTTCAGGCATTTGTTTATTGACACAGGCATGAATCCCTTTGTTTCTTTGTTTCTTTCTTTCTTTCTTTTTGAAGGTTGAAATTATTTATTGGGCAAGCTTTTTAGGTTGTAATTTGGGTGAGTTAACAACTTGCGGCTTGGCAAGTTTGGAGCATCTTTGGGTTCAGATAGTGTTGACCAAGATACACCAACTTCTCGGTTGATGGAAGGAGTTAGAGAGATCGGGTTCGATGCAGTTGTCACAGTTGTTTTATCTGTTTAGTTGGATTGAGATAGTATTCATGTAGAAATTACATTGACAGTTGTGGAATTGCATGAGAAAAAAAATGGACAAGTTGAAGAAAAAGGAGAATCAATGTTCAAGATGGTCAGATGTGAAAGGCATAGGCTCTTCAAGAGAAAACAAAAATCATGCATATTCCCAGCTTCCCCCGGAGGTTTCAAAATTTCAAAACCGTTCTGCCTGATCAAGAGGTGTCATCAGTTTACTGGCTGATCCTTCTTCGGATTTCACTATCCTCTTTCCGTGAAATGTTTCGAGTGGGACTCAACGCTTGACTATGGGTAAAATACGATTATCAGTCGCATCACAACTGTTGCTTAATGGGTTTCAAGTGTAGCTTACTGCTATAGCTATAGTCCATGGCTTCTCAGTCTCCCAAGTTATTGAAAGGCAATAAGCTTTTCTTCAACGGGCCTTTTGTCATCCCATTTTTCTTCATAGTGACCCGGCCAAAATGAGAATTTAAACTTGAAAAGTTTGAAGTGAACTAAATCTTTCACCATTAACAATACCTGTCACTTTCCTGTCAATCCCGTAACGTTTCTCCACAAACTTCTGTTGAGCTTTAAACTTTCAGCCCTTTTGAGGTGATTCCCTGCCCCTTTTTGCGATCGGTCAGATGTGCTGCTTCAGTCCTCTGCCATGGTGCTGATGCCGGACAGAGTGGCTAAACCATACCGGTTTGAGTTCATCCAAGAACTTAAAACTTCAAGCATTCGATGAAATTTGCTGTAAAGGGTTTGATTTCTTCCGCCTCATGTTATGGCCATTTCATACGAAGAACATGGACGCTGTGATGATTGAAGTTCCATTCATTGCTAATTTCTAGGAAAAGGGATACTTCTTGGTTGTAAATCATTATTTCTAGTTTTCTACAGTTCTAATCATCTTAACAGTTTGCTGGTAATAATGTTAATACCTCCTTGTTTTTCTATCCTCAGCGAAAGACAGCCAAATCCACCAGAAAAACAAATTTCAATTGTTGGGAGTGGGATGGAACTACAGAAGGAAGTAATTACTATTCCTTGCATGGATAACTGTGCAGGTCAAGGACCCATTACACTTTCAGAGAAATGCATCTATTTACATATATGTATAAATGCATAAGTAGAAGACCAGAAGAGAACCTCCAACGCTTCTCTCCCCCGTCAGTTCTCTTTCCCTTTCAAAAATGGCAGAGCTATTCTTCTTAACATGAACACCCCAACTTTCCCTCTCTCTCTCTGTGTGCGTGTGTTTACGCAGTGTTTTGCTTCTTTTGATGCATCTGCATGCAAAGAAGAGAGATCACCCCCACAAAATGCAAAAGCCTCAAAGGTGGTATTGCTTTCTGAGACAAGGGACTAGTCAAAAAATGCCACTCCCTTTTTCACTTCACTTTATGTTTCCGTCACACGTCAAACGCTTTTGCAAATGAATACGTTCATCATATCATTCAAGCTCCCCTGAGCCTCGTGTTAAAGAGTATTTGCTGCATGTTGCCAGACCGTTCTTTAGGCATCGAACCGAGAGAGAACCTTTTGTGTCGTCGGTTGAGAAAAGGCAACACAACTTGGTAATTGTTATAATTAGTCAAATTTAAGAAAATGGACACAGAAACTGCATAAAGCCTCAAAGCTGTTCTCCACATCCATAAGGGGGATGGAGGTAACTCGTTTGGATTCCAAACGCTTCGTTCCTATACTTTGCCTATTCCGTTTCCTTGTTTCTTTTTTGCACTAAACACTGATGCAGGGTCAGCTTGTTGGATCAGCCGCTGAGATTTGATTGAACAGTCTCTTTCAGTTAGCTTTATTATTTGGGCAAATATTCTGTTGAAATTAATGTCAATTGGATGTTTCCTTCATGTTTTTGTGCTCTCCCAGGTTTGGAGTTTTGTCAGCATATCTGATGTTTGTATGTGGTGCAATTAATGCTTGTTTCAGCATGTGTCTTTTCTGATGTGGCGGGCTGTCTTCTGAAACCTTGAAGCTCTGGAAGAAGAACAGACTCTCAGTATCACACCTTTACGAAAGGTAGTTTCCTGTTCAGCTTTATTTTTCTTCCATTTCAATTCAAGTGCTAATATCGCCCTGTTTGGTGTCTTTCTTCGGCCTTTTCTTCTCGCATCAGCACTGGCAGTTTTAACATTATTGTTCATCCATCTTCCGATCACTTTTTTTCCTTGTCCTGAAATGCGACGATGCAGAGTGATTCTCGGGCGTCATCTGCCTCAGCAAGTTTCTCCATAACACTTTCAATCCAGCCTTCATTGACTTAATAAAGGAACATGGAGTACGGTAAGTAAGAAAAGCTTACCGGGCAGATTGAGGAGTTGTATATCAAGACGATGCTGTCTGTTGATTATGTGACTCAGGCAACACTGAAGAAAGAGGTATGCTTCTGCAAATTTTCCAACCGTTCATGTCGGCCTGCTTCCATGCACTGTTTGATGATTACAAGTTATCGGAGACATCCATTACGTGTCTTTTTCTTTTCCCATCAGATTCAGAATCTTCAACAGCAGCTACGGGATCAGTTCTTGGTACGGCAAATGCTAGAGAAGGCAGTGAGCCAGAAGCGTTACGTTTGTGATGCTCAATCGAGCAACTGTTTCCCAAAGGTGGATATGTCTAACATGACAATGAGTTCCATATAATTTATTGAATTCGTTGTGAGCGGTTTTCATCTAAAAGTGACGGTACCAATTTTCTTGTAAGGCACAACTTTCTCTTCGTTTGTTCGAAGTCCGATCTATACCTCAACAACCACTCTCAATAATTGTCTATGAGTCGAATATTTTTCTTCCAGTCTTAGATGGCCGTGGACAACTGGCAATGAGTCGGACAATTTTTCTCTGTACTTGAACTTATATTAACTGATCATGAGTTGGATTTCCAAACTTGGGACAGTGAGGAGTGAGCTTGTAGGTGAATACATATCTAATTCACAACATATTCAATATAATATCAAAACGCATACTTGACCAATGCATACTTATATCTTCCCATTTAATTAATTTAATGCGGAATATTAGATAATAAAATCTAATAAATAATAAATTATACTGTTATCTAATTAACATTTTAAAATAAAACAGTTATGACAACTGTTGACTCCTTTTCTAATGGCTCTGTGTTTCAGGAAGCAGAGAACCTGATCAAGGAAATTGCAGTTCTAGAGCTTGAAGTTGCTTACCTGGAGAGATATGTTCTCTCTTTGTGCCGCAGAAGATTTGCGCACCACGACTCTGAGGATCAAGATTCTGCATCTGGTATTGAGAGAGGAGAAAATATCACCCGTCATGGTAGCTGTCCTAGTTTGCCCCGACATCCGACTGGAAGTCCACCAGAAGAATGCAATCTCATTCGATCCACACTGAGGCAATCGGAAACCGAAACTCATAGAAGCCAATCCTCTCTGTCCCATCGTTCACTGTCTTGTTCAAACAGAATCATCCCACCAGTGAAATCTCCTGCTGAATGTGACAGCACATTCCATTCTCTTCCTTTATCAATGTTGGAGGTAAACCGTGGACTTTTCATGAGAAAAACATTTACTTGCTACCATCTGAAGCTACCGGCCCTCACATGTTCCATTCTTTTCAGCAAGCTCAGTGTTCAAGATCAAACATGACAAGTCTAGAACAGCACCTTCTAGTAAGCGTATCAGATCCTGGCTGGGAAACTCCAAACAGGATCTCTGAGGAGATGATCAAGTCCATCTCGGGAATCTATTGCGAGCTTGCTGAGCCTCCTCTGATGGCCAACCACTACTTTCCTTGTACCTCTTCCCCTTCTTCATCGGGTCAGAACGAAACCTGGGGACACAATAACAAATTAAGTTTCTCTACCTTCAACTCGAACTTCTGCAACCCATTTAGTATCAATCACTCGAGAGAATCTGGACTTGAAACAGATGTAGTAGAGGTGAGATCAATTTCCTGCAACGGTGAGAGGCTGAAAAATGTAGAGTATATGCTCCGAAAATACAGGTGAACTTACTGAGAAACAAAATCATAAAATCATTTGAGGAAAGTTTGTTTCCTTATTTTCAAAAATTTCAGGTCACTGGTGAACCGACTGAGACAAGTTGACCCTAGTAAGATGAAGCAAGAGGAGAAGCTAGCTTTTTGGATAAATGTGCATAATTCACTCGGGATGCATGTACTGTTCTTCTTTTCGTCCCTCCCTCCTGCTGCATAAATTTAATATTCACTTCTGCTTATATGTTACGTCATGGGCTTACATACTAACTAGCTTTTCTCGGACAGGCAATCTTAGTTCACAGGAATCCGAATAGTAAACTGAAGAGGACAGCTTCACTGCTAAAGGTTATATCCCCTTATGAAATAAGTAATGATCTTTTAAAATCATTATTAAGCACAAGAGAACTTTGATTGGCTAATAAGATTAATCTTTGATTCCAGGCTGAATATGATGTAGGAGGGCATGCTATTAGCCTTGATTTGATCCGAAATGTTATCTTGCAGTGCAAGTTGCTTCTCCCAGTACAGGTTACATGATATCAAGCATGTTGGAATTTGTATGAGATATCATTCTGATCCTTGTTATAGCTTGAATAGCTGCTGAGATCTCACTAGAAAGCTTTTAAAGGTTAAGCTGCAGTAAGTGCAATAGATCGTCAGTTACTGACACAGGGAATGTTCTTGGAAACTTGCTGTCTGTTGCTGTCAGGTCTCATTTAGTTTTCTGCTATTGCCTTGCAGTGGCTTCGGCTATTTCTTCCATCAAGACGGAATTCCAAAGGGAAAGATGTGCCAAAATCATATGGAATTGATTTTCCCGACCACCTTTTACCATTTTCACTTTCTTCAGGAAGCTATTCTGATCCTGTGGTAATTCCTCCATGCCTTATCTCAAAATTCACATTGTTTACAATGTAGGGAGAATTGCCAGAATATGAAATCAGCAGACCCTGTCTAAGATAAGATTTCACTCTTTCTTTCTGTTTTGGATTTTGCTCGAGCCTACAGGTTCGAGTGTACAAACCCGAGAAGGTCTTCAAGGAGCTGAAAGCTGCTAGAGAAGAGTACCTCCGGTCAAATATCAGTTTTCATAAGGACAAGGTTCTCATACCAAAGCTTGTGCAGAATTATGCAAAAAGCTCCGGTTTG
Source organism: Sonneratia caseolaris (assembly GCA_900006705.1). Lineage (NCBI taxonomy): Eukaryota > Viridiplantae > Streptophyta > Magnoliopsida > Myrtales > Lythraceae > Sonneratia > Sonneratia caseolaris. The sequence continues at coordinate 830,491 of CXYZ01011926.1, read as the reverse complement.
AGCACTGGGGACCTGCTTAAGATTGTTCTATGCAACAGTACTGAGCCTGGTTCTCATTTCAGTGTTTGGAAGCCTCACCAGAAGCGGAAAACTTCAAAATTAATCGAGTGGATTCCCCACAGTTTCAATTTCCGATATCTTCTCTCGAGCGAACTAGCCTAGAAGAACATTCCTGGCAACAGTCCTTTACGCTTATGGTTCAAATATAGGCGAGACATTCAGCAAAATATACAGCCCTAGTGACAGATGAATCACAAATGGGTGAAGACCATGTGGAGACCAAACTCAGCCAATCTCGTATCAGTAACAAGTACTGTTCTCAAGTGCCTCAGCTAGGATTCATTGCAGACAGCAAGATGATTTCCCGGATGGAATATCACTTTGTATTATTCTCTGATCTCGGTTCTCATATGAGCAGTCTGTCATTCATAGGAAGTGTGTTAATATCAAGCTGTTCCTTCTCTCTCCCTACTGTTTTCATATGCAACAACTTCACCTCCTTTTCAGGGAGAGCTAATGATTGTGCACAGGCATGGTTGATTTCATCCATTAAGATCCCTACGTATATCAACAACAACCCCGCAACTTAAGGTTCAGGTCTATACGATCAGCAATGCCAATTTGATTAATGTTCATCGCTGTGGTTGGTTCGGTTTGAGATCGTGAAGATCACCCTGGGAGAGGGTTTGTTCGGATGATCCGTCTTTTACTGTGCAAACCCGAACATAGAAGCTTGAATTATATTTTTCTGAATAAAAATAACAACTACAAAGCATTCATTTTAGTACGGGAAACCAAAAATGAAATTTCCGGTTTCTGGGCACTTAGCAGAGCAGCCACAGCCACATCACCGTTCCTTCTTCTTCTTCTTTAGCAATTTCGGGTAAACGACCCAGAAGGACGTGTCTCCTGTGTAGGGGAGATTTGGGAATGGAGATTATCTGCTTTGGCGGGCTGTAATTCATGAAGAAAACAGAGCTTTCACATTTTCATATGGAGATAGTTCCTCCATTTTGGCTTTGCTACGTGCGAAAATTTGGAAACACTTCAAGAAAATCACCGAGAATAGCAACCTTTTAGTCCCCGAGCGTAGACCCACAAACAGAGACTGCGGTTGCAGAGATGGTCGAGGAGGGAATTGGGTTAGCGTTGGCTCGAACGAAGGAGCTGAGATTGAACATCAGCCAATTGCATTACAGACCAGTAATGGGATAATGCCTTAATTGAACGTAAGTGGAGGCGGATAGGTTCATTTTCTCTAGTGTGGTTCTTCTCAACTCGAAAACGCTAATCGAATGCCTCACCAGGTGAAGAAAATACCAAATCACCACGATCGTCTGCTCTTTACCAGACTGATTGGTGTGCATGCCACCATGCAATCTCTTATTTTATACCTGGGGTCAAAAGCAAGTTGATGTTGTCCTGAACCTAACAGTTAGTCTTCTAATGAATTTAGGGACCCAAACACATATCATACAACTACAAGAGAGGAAGGGTCAAAGCCCATCCACGGGCTATTTCTAAAGCCCCGAAAACTCAAAAACCATGTTCTTCTTCCTGCAGGCAGCCGCTGGTTTTTGGTGGCGTTGAGAGTATTACTCATTAAAATTCTGTCCAGATTTATCAGCAGAGTTCAACGTCATGGCTCTTCAGTTTCATGAAGGGCCAACTCGAAACTCAACGGGTTTCCTATATAAGCTGCACTGAAGGTTGTTGACATTATCTCAAATAAAAAATCTCAATAGGGGAAGACCAGCTGGATTACCAATGGAAGGAGGAGGATTCACAGAGGAGCAGGAGGCTTTGGTGGTGAAGTCATGGAGTGTGATGAAGAAGGATGCCGGGAAGCTGGGCCTCGAGTTTTTCTTAAAGTAAAGAAATCTTCCTTAGTTAATTACCACTTGCTCCTGTCTTTTCATTTTAAAAAAATGGAAAATCTGTGAACAAACTAGCCAGCATGTTTTCTTCTCCTCCAACCAAGGCATAGGTCATTGTATCTGTTAGGCGTACAGTTACATGGTGCATTGAGATATCTTAAAAAGTCGGGCCAAAAGGAGCGATCTCCTGTTGTTTGTGGTGTCAAATGAATAGGGCCGTTGAAGAGGGCAAAGAAAACGAACTACTGCGGGGGCTGAGTTGAATTGAAATATTTGCTGCAGGATATTTGAGATAGCGCCAACAGCAAAGAAGATGTTCTCATTCCTGAGGGACTTAGACGTGCCTGTGGAGAAGAACCCCAAGCTCAAGACCCATGCCATGTCCGTCTTCATGATGGTCAGTACAGAACTCTCTGATATACTTTACAAAAAAAGAATCAAGTTAATAAATAAGGAAAAACTTACATTAGATGAGCACAGGAATACTTGAATATTCGATTAGCTGACAACATTCTGCATAAGCATCAACATATGTAAATATGATAAGAAGTATGTGGCGGTCCTACTCGAGATGAAGTTTCATGTGGTGCAGGCGGTCCATCGGATATAAATGTTTCTGATAGCAGACCGGGATTGCGAAACCCGCAAAATAAGTTTTGCCAACCAAAGAGCTGGAGCTTTTATTGATGTTCAATGAATGCTGAATTGTCTTTTTGCCCTCTCTTCAGACTTGTGAGTCGGCTGCGCAGCTAAGAAAGGCAGGCAAAGTTACAGTCAGGGAGTCGAGCCTCAAGAAACTCGGAGCTGTCCACTTCAAATATGGCGTTGCAGATGAACACTTCGAGGTGCATAGATACACATGATAAGTGTCTGTCTCGTTCCAATTTTTGAATCTTAATGACCAGATAAAACAGATGCTTTCAATCGATGGAGAACTGGACTGGCAGATGACAGGACGGTCATACACTAAATGTTCAAATTAGGAGAATGAAAAATGCTTTGCAATGTTAATGTTGTCTTGCTACAGGTGACAAGATATGCTCTGTTGGAGACAATAAAGGGGGCAGTGCCGGAGATGTGGTCGGAGGAGATGAAGAGTGCATGGGGAGAAGCCTACAATCAGTTGGTTGCCGCCATTAAATCTGAAATGAAGCCTTCAACTTGATCGAACTTATTCCCTCAAGCATGCAATCTACACCTTCCATCCAAAGTTGTATTTGTGTTCCTAAGGATTATCCAAGAATAATACCGCTTGTCTCTGTACTTTCAGTTATGGGTCTAACTGTCTGCGTCTGTCAGTTGGATAATGTAATTTGATTATGGCATCAGTAAATAATATGATCTTTTCGGTTTTTCCCCCAACAATCATTGATGAACATGTTCAGTCCAGTGGCACTTATCCTCAACCAGGAAACATGTAGTTTACTAGATTCCGTATGCCCTTTTCCTTCCATACTATCCTGTGGATGGCCTAAATGTTGTGAAACTAACAATAAAAAAGAAGAATAAGACTCATCTTGAACGTGTTCTGCTACAAATAAGAAATGGTGAAGACAGATATAACTACATTTTCTCTGTGAACTACCCCTTTACATTTACTCTTCTTAGGCCTAACACAGTCTCCTTTGCCCTGCAAGTCACTGCCATGGGAGCCTCTGAGAGCAGCACTAGCTTTGATGGCAAGAGAACACATCTCCCGGAGGGAGAGTGGAGCCCTCGACCAGGGAAGTGGCATAAGGAAAGAAATCTGTCCCAACTGGAGCTCCTCGTCTTCAAGGATGTTGGGCACTGCAGACCCAATGAGCATCGACTCCAAACAGCAGGTGAAGCAGTCAGGGCACCGCAAGAGGACTTCCGAGGCTCTTACAGGCTGGTCGAATCCTGGAACTCCCTGTTACAGTTTATCAGCTTCACAGTCAATTGCTGCTGCATCTTTGCACAATCATTGCTCTGGCTTATGTTAACCTGCTTAACAGACAGACAATTCCCCATTTGATCTGTGATAACTCGCCAGAAATCAGACACAAACACTGAGAATGTTACAGGTGTTTGGTGTTTCTCTTGGATGGTAGGAGATCTCTGAGTGGGGGAAGAGTGGATTTATCGGTGTAAAAGGGAATCAGTTTTGATGTAGCAATATCATCATCAATATAGGACTAAGATGTTCCAGTTTCCATTTTCACCTGTTGAACTCTGGTACCTCTTTACTCTTCTTCTTGTGCCACCCCTTCTAGACTCGACTTCTAGGCATGACCCATTGTAACCAGTGTTTTTGGACTGTCAACCATGTCACTTTACGATTTACTGATTACTTCCAATCTTCCATGAAACATCCAACTTACTGCTGCTGCTTTTTTTTTCTTTTTCATTTTACTTTGAGTTATATCTTTAAAATTTTCATTTCCATGGTGGGTCTTGTAGTACTGCTGGTAACATGGGGTTTCCCATGTGCAAAAAGAAAAGATGATCCTCCATATACAACAGCAGCCCACGATTCATTTTTTCCTGGTGCCTCTACGCTCGTAGTGATACGATTGAGGTTTGACACAAGCTGATACACTCTGTCATTCATCGAATTGGTTAATGGTGTCGCAAACTAGGGAAGCTAATGCATAGCAATTCTGTCAAAATCTGAATATACAATTCAGTTTCTACCACCTCATTAAGGAAACCATCACAGCATCACCGGGTCACAGTTAGAAAACAATGTCAGCCACTTAAAAAGTGATCATACAACATCTCAAACACATACCGACCTTTCTGGCATTATCTAATGAATATTATTTCATCTTCTTTGGGCTAAATAAATTTGATATGCTATCTTGTGAAGCACAGAGTCACCATATCAAAGACCCTTCTGGCATAACTGAAGCCACAGAAATCCTTCTCTTTCCTGTGTAGCTGGTGAGGCTGAAGAGTATGGGCTTTACCTACATCTCCATGCTTCACCCACAGTATTCACCGGAGACACTGTTAACTATCTCCATTGATTTGTTCTATAACTGAAGTTTCCTGTTCAGTCGGGGGCAACAAATTACATTCCGTTTCTCTCGAGCAAGAAAGGAAAAGCGGTGGCCCTCCTTGGTTGCTGCAGGTTATAGTTTTATGACACACTTTCGGTCAAAAAAAATGGAGCCATTCTCACCTCTTAAACTGAGATCCTGCACATATGATGGTAGATCAAGAGCAGAAGATTAAGACAATCAATTCGAATCTCGACTTCCAAGTAAGAAGGATACGAATTAAGCTGCATGTATGGATAATTCTTTCTATGATAGGCGTGATGAACCCTCTTCGCTGCCCCCCAAACTGATCTTTGGTAGGTAAGGTCCGCGAAAAAGGATGCTACTTGAATTCATTGTCGGTATCCATCCAATCATGAAAAAGAGGGAAAGCTAACAGCCAGCATGTTCTTCTTCATTGAGGGGTGATGAACAGCAGCACCGACTTTTCAAAGAGGTCCATTCCAAGGCCAAACAAACGCTCCATGCTCTGCTGGTCAAAGACCCGACTAAGTTAATGAAAGAAAGTACAGATGAAACTCATCTTCCGTGCACATTGATTGATTCATGGCTCACATCGTGAGAGCTTGGACTGATTCCCGGCCTTGTAGTTGTTGGATCGGTGCAGACAGAACGGAATGTTGCAGAGAAACAAGAAAACTTGTCGACCGTCACATGATGATCCTTCAAGTCTCCGTTGCATAAAGAGTATATAGACTGGATGTGATTGACTATGATCACGAACATAAAATTATTGCTAAATTCTTCTCTGCCCTCCGGATGCAATCAAATGGAAGTAATCGTGAACTGAATGCATCTGGTGATCGGCATCAAGTCACAAAGGGATGGATGTTGGGGCTGCGGGATCCCAGCAAAGACTCTTAAAATGCTTGAAGGCAGGAGATTGTCATCATCACCGCCCTACATCAACCGTGCAATCAGAAATCGGACTACCATATTTTAACTTCCCCCTTCTTCTCCGTTTCTCTTCCAATTCCCTTGTCATTTGCTCGTATCGTGATGTACAAAAGGGGAACTCCTCCAGATTCGGTTTTCTTCTCAATGATTTCACCCTGTTCTTGAACCTGTATCTGCTGTATAATGATACAGTCTTATTACAAAAGACCACATCTGAAATTGAGACATGTTCCTGTGGGATTATACACATTGAATCACTTTCTTTTTTCCGTTATGATCATATGATGGATATTTTGGCAAAATCCAACCTTCTGTTATCTTTATATAGCTTAATTTCCCTAACCGCTATCTTGGTGCCGTAGTTTCATCATCAAACAGAGGCCAAGCAAATAGGGGCTGTACTGTAAACTCTGGTTCTGATTCGAGCTCTTGCCTCTTCGAGGAGAAGCTTGGGGCAAGCCTCAATTTTTCGGTAATCAATCCTTCACAGGGACGGCAACCGCCAGAGGTTGAAGAGGGTCGAGGCCAGAGACAAGAACCAGGACAAGAAGGCCATGGTGGCAGATAATTGGTATCTGCTGCAGAATTTCACAGGGCATCTCCCGTTTGAGTGTAGCAGAAGATCCACTACACTGGCCGTCGAGCAAGCTGCTGCAAGTGTGAGGAACGATAGCACCTATCAAAAAAAGAAGGGAAAAAATGGCTGACAATCATGTCAGGTCGTTCAATATGACATCAAACATGCAGATTATCGTGCTTGTCATTTTCTTCCTATGCCTCAAATACTAGGATATTCCATAGAATGTTAAGAGTCCCGATTCTGGTGTTCTTTTGAGAACTGTTAACCAGAAACCTCTTCCCCAAAAGACCTGCTTTTCCCTCCTACAAAGCAAAATACTTAACATGGACTAAAAGATAACTTTTTTGGTTCTTGTTGCTAAGGCCTTACGAGAAGAAGGAAATATGTCTAGACAAAACATCAAAGCTGCAGCTCAAATGATAGATTATTAGTTATGGCCCAAGAATCTTGCAAGTAGCTTCTTGGGATGAGTCCGTGAGAACATAACTCAAAGTAGGAATGTTGAATCAAATTATGAAACCATTCACCAGAGAGAATGAATTACATACCCAATCTCCCACAACAATTATGGTCATAGTTCCAGGTTGCCTGAGGGGACACTTGACTAGAACGGAGTACACATCTACAAGTGCCAAGGTGAAACCCCAAGGTATAACCAAACCCATGATTGTAACCAAGAAGCTGCAGAAGAAGAAACACAAGCAGAAAGCATTAAAGTTATACTGCAGAATGGTTTCAGAATTAGAGGAAGCAGAAGAATATATATGAAATGAGCATAGAAACTGACTGCTTTACTGGTAAAACCAGCATATTTGACGCCTTCATGCATTCTCTCAATAATTTCACCTCAGGCTGGTACTAAAATGTCCACCTAACATTCAATTCTCGGGCCCAAACACGGTAAAAAAATGTCCTGACCATCATTTAGTGGAATTGAATTATGATTGGTACAGGAAACCCATGAGAGATGACAACTCTTCACTTTGATGTCTCCGCCGAGAGGGCCTACTTTAAAGAATCAAAGATCAATAGATTCTGCTCGAACACTGAGTTAAACACAGGGAGGACTGAGGAGCTTGAACATACTGGAGGGATAAGGCTAATGGCCTAAAAATGTATAAGGAGATGCTTACCAGAAAGCTGTGTAGCCATAGAAGTCAACACCGAGGGACATGAAGAGCAGAGAGGCAGAGGAGAAAATAGTCTGTCCCAATCTCAGGGCGAAGCTAGCGCTGGTCCCCACAGCCCCCGGCACCTCGTCCATATCCTCTCTGTCCCTCACCTCCAACCATGTACTCTGCAACTCCCTCGCCCCCTTTCACCCTCCCCATCTCAAATATGTCGACATGCTCACCGACCCAGTTGAGGATTCGTGGCGATCGGATTAAACCAAACCTGAATTACGACCAAACCGCTGATAAAGCCCGCTGCTCCACCATGCCCAAGGAGGGTGGAGGACAAGAAGTTTGGTGGGCTTTGTGGGCCGCCGGCGGAGAAATTTTCTGGTGCGGAATGATTTACGAGATCCTTGAGGTAGGATTTGATATTGCTTTGCTCCTTTTTTTTTTCTTTTTCCTTTTATTCCTTTGCAGTGATTGTTTAACAATTGCGTCGGCTCTAATCATTCCACCTTTGACGTTGTTGTCGTCGTCTTCGACTCCTCATCCTCCTCATGTTTCTGGTGACTCGTTCCTTTTGATGGGGGCCAACCGACGGACTGCGGAGAGAGAGACCATGTACTTGTAGCTATCAAATGGGGTTCAGAATTCCTAATTTTTAATAGTAAAGGGATGAAATAATACTTTAATCACTTAATTAATTAAAAAAATCTGTCCCGAATCGAACAGCAATTCCCCCTCTGAAGAATAATTTGAGTGAATAATCTGAACGCACTAGCCCCCATTCACACGTAACTGGATCTGTTTCTCATTATTTAATAAATCATAAATCAAGAAAGTGGAGGGCCAGCAGCGGATAAAAGGACAATAGCCAATAGGAACATTGTTCCTCCACATGGCCAATCCATCAGTTGAATATAAGCAGGTCTCTGTCTGATACTAGTATCCGTGTCAAAGTGTTACTCTGTCAATAAGTTATCCCAGTGGAATAATCTCGAACTTTAGGCTCGAGCAAGCTAAATACCTTCTAAGATGAAGACTTGTAAGTATACTTTACCATTCAATGAGGTGGCTAAATCTCAGAAATTCAGGTCACAAACCGATTCCAGAATAAGTTTCAGGAGTAACAATCCTCGAATAGCTACATGAGAACAACAATCGAGGTTGGAGACTGGGTTCAACTCACAATGAGAAAATTACAGAAAGCAAGCAACATGGTCCCATGCAGGACAAAGATTGATGAATAGTTCTCCCGAGAGAAAAAAGCATGGCAACCTTCACAGTTCTTCCAAAGCTGCATCTATCCACCTAGTGTCATATCCCAGTATCTGCACATAAAGAATGACATGAGGGTTAAGCAAATCTAGAGCAAGCAAGAAGATTGGCAGTAGTGAAAGCAGACCAGGTAGGTTGCAGATCAACTATTAGGATACGGTACAAGGAATTGGTCAATCTGAGGAAAACTGAACCAGGTGCAGCTACGATAAAAGAATCTCATCATTCAGTCGTGAACTTTCTTAGGTCGTCAAAGTGACAGGTAAAAACAAGTAAAAGAGCCTAGCTTACTAAGTAAGAATGTACGTGGTTCCCTGCGCTGGACAAGTTAATAAACCCATCACTTGATTTCAGAACCAATTCACAAGGGGAAACAAGTGCCCAGGATATTGTTGCAACCATTTCAGTGTTCAAGCCAATTAGTATGTAATTTACAAGAGTAATTTCAGCAGTATTGCGTAAATATAAATTATAAAATCAGGCAGAGAATGACCATGTGTGAAAATGATGCCGAGCATGAGAAACCTAAGTAGTTCGTTAGTCCCTAGTTAGAGGTTCCCAATTTTTTCCATCCATTTGACCGCCGTAGATGTTGCAATTCATCCACTACAGAAGCCTCCAATTCCCGAGACCAACAATGAAGGGCTGTCTCAAACCCCATCAGACCAAAATCACCATCCAAACACATCATGATGTCTCTAACTTCAACAAGCTCTTACCAATGAGCACATCATCACTCGAAGCAGCCTTCCAGAAGTTAAACTTCCATTGGTTGCAGACGTTAATGAAATCTAAGCGGATACCTAAAATGACATTAAAGGCAGCTCAACAAATCCCAATTGCATACTGTGATAGAGTTTTTGTGAATCTGCGGCACATCCATAAACATAGCAGATATCTAAGTTGTCCCTCACCAAGCCAAGAGATTAGGTCATGACCTCTCCTTGATTTCAATCTATTTATGTAGTTAATACCTTATCATAGCAATTCATTCTCCGAAGCAGTATGCTTCCATGACAGTCTCACATATGAATCTGGCACAAGAAGACAACCTAAAGCTGCATCCCAGGAAAACCCATGAACAATATCTTCAGTGAAACAGTGAATTATTTGCTTGTGTTCCATCAACAAAGCATCATCATTCCTAGTGGAAGAGGAAAGGCGAAATCACCATCAACGTACACTAACAGCAGAATTAATCATCGCCCGCTCGAGAAACGGGCCATTGAAGGATACGGAGAGCAACTCCAATTACCTCAGGAGAAGAGGACGGGCAGTGGCTCTAGAAATCGAGCTTGAGCTCCTCCTTCTCGTCGGAGAAGTAGTGGAGTATGTACGGAGCGACCCGGACCGCGGCGACCCAGACGCCGAACATCGTGACGTGCGTCCTCAGCTGCTTCAAGGCCTCCGCCTTGTCGGGCTTCCTCATGAACATCCCCGGGAACATGATGGCTCGTCTCCTCTTCCTGCTCTGCCACTCCTGCGATCCGCAACTGTGAAGGCTGCTTGCGATCCTCAGGTTTTTGCGGTCGAACGAACCACATCAAGGGTTTAAGGCAGCTCATAGTGGGCCGCCACTATTGGGCTTGATAAAGCCCAGCCCACTTATCAGAGCCCATTGTGCCCATAAACAATCAGCCCATCAGAATTGAATTCGGAACCTATGGACCCGAACTTCACTATTCTTTTTACGGTACGAGAACAAGGCCGAAACCCAATGGAAAATAGTAACACTAAAAGAGATAAAACTAAGCATAGTTGCGGTAAGATAACCCCATACATACATATATATATATATATGTATCTAACGCCACCCGATCGATATAATAAATATGCAATCTCAAACAAAAATCCAATAACTATTTTGCCAGTTGGTCTATAAAGAATTCCTTTCTTTTCCAAGTACGAGTTATTAACTTTCACTTGTCAGTTATACGTAGTACGAGTGATTGAATATTTTGGATAAGAGATAATATGTTAAACGCAATCGAATCTCTTCTCCTCGTTAAAGGAGATACTACTTCTAAGTCAACTTCAAGCGACAACTACTTCCAAACCCGAAAGGACCCCCAAGCTCTGGAATCAACTCCGTAGCAATTCCAATGTTCTTGAAAAATCCACAACTTTAGGCTCGATTCTCATCCCTCGTAGCAACTCCAGCTCCTATGTAGCCTGGGTTTCCACGAAAATCACCATACGTATTTAGTTTGACCCAATCTCGAGGTGGCCTTGACTACAAACTTCACTATTCTGTCGAAGTTGAACAGTTTTCGCCATATCAATTAACATCCTCGCGCCCGTTGTTGCCAAGTGAACTTCAAGAAGAAAGAAGAGAACTAACCCAGCACGCGATTTATTGTTCTATACACATACAGTCTGAACTCAGAAGCTGACGTTTTTATACATATGGAAAGCGTTACTCATCCATACACATACATACACTTTGGCGGAATCTCCAGAAACCAGTCCGCCGATCATCCACTTGTGCCGCAGTCACCAGGGAACGAATGGCTCAATAAGCAAGATGATGGCGGTCTCCGACATGGCCATCTCCGCTGGGGCGACCTGCTTCATCTTGGAGCTCTTCCCTCTCCTCTGCTTTTCATCCGCTGCCGCTTCCTCCGGCTTCGACGCCTGGACCATCTCTCCGAGCGCGGACATCCCCCATTGTCACAATTTCACCCCAAAGTAATGGAAATCTGAAGCAATTTGGTCGCAGTAACGAAAGCTTGATTTTGGAGGAGATTGGGGGGGCATACGATTTTATGGAATATATTCGGTGTATGTGTGAAATCATCGAGCAAGACCAGTCTCATGCATTCCTCCGGTATTTATCAAATGGAATTACCACTCTTAGATGCCATTGACACGGCAAGTCTAGAATGCCCGACAATCCATTCCTACATTTTCCCCCCTCCGTTGATCGGAGTTCCCGACGGCGAGTCCAGTTTAGTCCTTGGCGGGTCGGTCCAAGCATAATGTCTATGCCGGAGCTGGTACATTCACGGCATCCATTTCCATGGCCTTCCAATAAGACTTGAATTGATCAAACACCCATTTGCAGCCAGCCAGCCTTCCTACATCTGTACATGTAGAGCTGGCAATTTTGGCCACCGCCGGAAAATCCCAGACCGCGCATGAATAGGGTGACCTAGCCCCAATACAAATAATATAAATAATTTTTTAAAATTAAATTAAATTATTTCATATTTTAAAATAAATTTTTAGATATAATAGACTAATTAATATAAATTTTGTATTAATTTAAATAAAAATATTAAAATAACTATAAAAATGATAATTACATACCATTAATCACATTTAAATTTTCCCAATAATATTTTTATTATAAAATTTATTTTCCTATTTTCATACTAATATAATTTTATTTTTGCATCGTATCAGCATGTCTCAAAAACACTATCTCAAGTACGATTTTTTTAGTGATATACTCTATTCGTACCAAATTTTTATGCACATGAATACTTTTTTGATATGGAGATATCCTCTCACATCCAAAAATCAATATATTCAAACTTATAACAACCTATCAAAATAATAATCTATCATCACTCATCCACGAGTACTATTCACTAAATACGCATTCATCCTCGCCCACCTAATTCAAGAAAATGGTTAAAATGTTGTGCAAATTTTATTTATTTTCATCAATTTTTTTGTTAAATTAGTTTTTTTTCGCTTCCTAATTCAGCCCTAATACTTTCGCCTTTTGGATCAATTTTTATCCCAATTTCAAGTATAATCATCTCACAGTCATATAATTATTTATCGATGAGACAAAAATATGAAATTATGATTAAGGGAAGTATAATCATGTACTGGCAGTAGGTAGGTTCATGACGTCACGAGAATGAAATTCATCCTACGCTGGCCACCTTAGACTATCTGACTCTTGCTGCTGCCCTGGCTGCCACGGCCACTGTCAGTATGAGTCAGCCTCGTGTTGAGTAGCCCACCGAACACACCGGAGACCTACGAACGGCGGCGCTCCTGCGCTGAGCAGTCACTCTCAGTCTCAGCTCTCCGTCTCAATCACGACTGCCCTCCTCAAGGAACATCCCGAATCTGATCGCCCGCCATTTTCTTGCCGACATGAAACCCAATAATCTCAATCTCCTTGGCCCCCAGAACCTGAAGTCCCTCTTCCGGGCGACCACCGGCACCCACCGCCGCCGCTTCTCTCCCCTTTTCTCTTCCTCCGCACAGCTCGAGACCGAAACTGTAGCCGATGAGATCACCCCGCAGGTTCTCCTACGCTCTGTCAGGTCCTCTCAGTGGCATTTCGTCGAACGGCACGTGCCGCAACTCACTCCCTCTCTCGTCTCCGCCATACTCTCAAGCCTCCACAAGGATCCGGAGCTTGCCCTAGATTTTCTGTCCCGTATCGAGAAGCAAAGCCTCCTGGATGCGAAGACTCTCTGCCTTGGGTCCGCAATTGCCTCCCGCATCCCTTCCCCGAAACCAGCATTGCAACTCCTCAACCGAATTGTTGGCAGCAGTGCCCTCCCGGTGAAAGAAATATTTGATGAGCTGACGGTACATCACGCTCGATTGGGCTCAAAAAGCAGCATCATTTTCGATTTCCTCGTACGGGCTTGCTGCGACCTGAAGAGGGCTGATGAGGCATTGGAATGCTTCTACATGATGAAAGAAAAGGGCTTGGTGCCCAAGATTGAGACTTGTAACAGCATGTTGAGCCTGTTCCTGAAGTTGAACAGGACTGGTGCAGCGTGGGTTCTGTATGCTGAGATGTTTCGGTTGAGGATTAATTCGACTATCTACACTTACAATATCATGATCAATCTTCTCTGCAAGGAGGGGAAATTAAAGAGGGCCAAGGAGTTCATCGGGTCAATGGAGTCTCTGGGAATTATTCCAAACGTTGTCACGTATAACACACTAATTCAAGGGTATTGCTCGAACAGGCGGGTTGGAGGAGCTCTGTTGATTCTTAATACAATGAAGAGCAAAGGCATTGAACCTGATGAATATTCATTCGCATCGATTATTACCGGGATGTGCAAGGAGGGAAGGCTGGAAGAGGCATCTGAGTTTCTCAGTAAAATGGGCAAAGATGAGTTGGTTCCTATGGCAGTGGCATACAATGCCTTGATTGATGGGTACTGTAATAAAGGCGACTTGGGGACAGCTTTTAGATATCGGGATGAGATGGTGAAGAAGGGCATCAAACCGACCACTTCTACCTTTAATTTATTGATCCACGCCTTATTCATGGAAGGAAAAATGGGTGAGGCTGATAATTTGATAAAAGAGATGGAAGATCAGGGTTTGGTCCCTGATACTATCACTTATAATATCCTGATCAATGGATATTGCAGGTGCGGGAATGCATCAAAAGCCTTTATGCTCCGAGATGAAATGTTGAGCAAAGGAATTCAGCCTACTCGAGTAACATATACTTCTCTTATTTATGTTTTGGGAAAACTTGACAGAATGAAAGAGGCCGATGAATTGTTTGATAGAGTTAAACAAGAAGGAATTGCCCCTGATATTGTGGTGTATAATGCATTAATTGATGGTCATTGTGCTAATGGAGGCGTGCAGCGAGCTTTCTCGGTTTTGAAGGAGATGGATGAGATGAAGGTACCTCCTGATGAAGTGACCTATAATACGCTTATGCAGGGACTCTGCAGGGATGGGAAAGTCGAGCAAGCTCGTGGGCTTCTTGATGAGATGAAGAAGAGAGGGATAAAGCCTGATTTTGTCAGTTACAATACCCTGATAAGTGCTTACAGCAAGCGTGGGGATATGAAGGAAGCCTTCAGAACTCAGGATGAGATGTTGAGTATTGGCTTCAATCCTACACTTCTTACATACAATGCCCTGATTCAAGGACTGTGCAAGAGGGGGGAAGGAGATCATGCAGAGGAACTTCTCAAGGAAATGGTTAGTAAAGGTATTACTCCCAATGATAGCACCTATATTTCATTGATTGAGGGAATGAAGAATGATGGTGATGCTGAAGGGAATAACAGTCCGTAGTGTATTTGCTGGAAAGCAATTATCTAGTTTGATGAGAGCAATTCAGATAAAAACAATCTATTTTTTTGTGTGGAGACTAAGAGTTTATTCACTGAGCTGAACTAGATTGTCATGGAAGTATAGAGCAAACGACAATCTTTTAAGAATTTTTTAGGCCTAATCTGACCATTTGCATGTTCTGTCTGAAAATATTATGTTTTCAATATTGTGATATTGCTGTGTAAACTGCATAAGTTGTTAGAAATCAAATATGCCACTTTGTAATTGTTCTACAGATCATAAGGAAAGAAAGACCATGACACAAGTTGGTTTTTTTGGGATATTTTGTTGGGGCCCTTTCTTCTGTATGTGTTTTCTGACTTTTTGATTTCCAATTTACACGTTCTTTCTGCTATATTAACGCCAGAAAGCAGGAGAGGACAACTTTGCTTCATTTTATCTCTCTTTATGAAAAGCTTCTTGTTGAGTGATGCAGTCAGACTCTGCAAGTTCACCACATTTAAAGAACTTTTTTTATTGGTATTGTCCTTGAGCAAAGGTGAGTTTAACTGTTATTTGCCGCTCCATTAGTACTAGTGGAGCCACCACCCTTTTCCACTAATATCAGGATAGTGCAATAACTTTCCCATGATAAGTACCGAAGAGTTGGATCTCCCTGCGTCAAGGAAGCCTCTGGACTCTCAAGTCGGAAAATTAAATAGTTGATGGGCAAGACTTGCATCATCTTCCATTGATTGGTATGACTTCGGACAGTTGGGTGAATCATCATGGTCCTTTTTTGTCACTGCAGAAATTCATTTCAAGCAACTTGGTCTATAAAAAGATCCAAAGTTGGTATCAAAGTTCTATCGTCCTCTTGTGGGTTCTTTTGTTTGTGGGATATACATGCAGCATGCACTAATCAATGACTTCGACAGCGTCCCATATTTTCTCGCTCTTTCTTATAAGAATCCTCTGCAAGTTCACCAGAGGCTTAGAACTGGTCCAAAAAAAATTGCTCGAGACATTCAAATCTTCAATGGGCACCTTCGTGGGGCATTTCTTTCCGGGGTTCACCCTAGCGATTCTTGGCCTGTGGTACCTTTTCAACACTGCCCGAGCCTTTTTCCTAAATGGCCCAGAAAACTTCAAGTCGAGATTCTCCTACCCATCAAAGATCCCGTACATCCAATTCCAGAACCTTGATCTCATACTCATCTTATCCTTCTCCATCCTCGCCATCGTCACCCAGGTTCTGGACTTCCCAGTCATCAGGTTGGCATTGAGGCTCGATAACTTTGAGCATGCGACCATGTTCCTCCACCTCCTGGTGTTCTCAGGATTCACCCTGTTCTCAGAACTGACCCAGACATCAGAGAGTCTCTCTGGGGTTCTAGGAGTGCTTGCAAGTTCAGTTTTTGGTCAAGAGCTCTTCCTCCTCCACTTTCACTCAACCGATCATGTTAGTATTGAAGGACAGTACCACTGGCTTCTGCAGCTCATTGTGCTGGTCTCGTTCCTTTCATCAACGACAATAACACTATCCCCTACATGCTTTCCCGCTTCTCTTGTTCTTGCTGTCTCTGTTGTCCTCCAAGGGCTTTGGTTTGTGAACATGGGATTCATGCTGTGGGTGCCTGAGCTTGTTCCCCGGGGCTGTACACTGCAGTCCAGTCAGAACATAGAGCACGGGGAAGCAACTGTTATCTGCAGCTCCCCAGATTCGGACTTCAGGGCACGAGCCCTCGCAAACTTGCAGTTCAGCTGGATACTTTCCACAGTGCTGGTGCTCACTGGAAGCCTCTGCCTTAAGTTAGCCAGCAGCAAGGTATCTACTGGAAGACGGCTGGCTGCGTATTCGAGGCTGGACAGCCCAAGTGAAGGAGACTTGAGTCTGTCCCTATCAATTGGCGGACCACTTCAAACGAGATAATTCCTTGGGCAGATAGGATCAATGAACTGGACTCCTCGGCAGGAACTACTGACCAGTGTTGTGATTATTGGTGGTATGATCTTTAAACCTTAAATTACGCAAATAGTCATGATTGTCTTTCGTTAGTAATCAACCTGCGATCTGAGTGTGATGGCTTGTATTNTTAGTAATCAACCTGCGATCTGAGTGTGATGGCCTGTATTTGGGACCTGCTTTTGTGCATATAATGTCATATAAGAGCTTGATTGTTCATTACAGCGTTTGAGTGACTTCAGCGTACCTTAAGCTTCTCTAATATAATCTTGAGTCGATTCCCGGGAACTTCCAGTGAAGTTTGTTCACTTACATATCAGGAAACGATGAGTTCTACGTTTATATTGAACAACAAAAGAAACAGACAACCATCTGAATCAAAGAAACACGTCCAAGTGAAAGTAGCAGCTTTGGGGGAATCTCTCACTCAGACTCTTCAACGGAAGCCTCAATCCGGAGGAGCACAAAACCGACTGCGACCCCGATGAGCACAAGCCCATTCATTATTGCAGCGATCCTGAAGATCTCGCCGGCAGCATTGCAGGTCGAGCCCAAAGCCCCACCCTTGCCAGCCTTGCCGTTGGGTGGCCTCAGCGAGCTCACAATGTTGGCGAACGACTGCTCAGTGGAGGCAGAGACCCCCATGGAGGCCACGCAATTGTGGGCCTTTAGCCCGCCGAATGAGTTCATCCTGCTGATGTGGCAAACCGCCCGAGCCTTGGGCATCCGGGTGGAGGTGAAGGCTGTGGCCGATGCTGTNCCGAGCCTTGGGCATCCGGGTGGAGGTGAAGGCGGTGGCCGATGCTGTTGCTGTTGCTGCTGCTGCTGCCGCTGCCATCTTCAGCTCCGACCCAAAAACCTGGTGTCATCACAACACGAAAGAGATTGTGCAAAGCCCAGTAGGACCATAAACTGATATTAGCCAGTGAGTACGGATACTACACGAAATGCCATCGAAGGGCGTCACTGCTCTCTATATCTTAAACCAAAGTGCTTGATAGAAAAGAGAAGCGACATCCTCACCTGTATGAAGTGATCTTTCGGAGAGCTCTCTTGACAGATGGGTTGTGAGGAAAAAAGATTGGGTTTGGTGANTGAAGTGATCTTTCGGAGAGCTCTCTTGACAGAAGGGTTGTGAGGAAAAAAGATTGGGTTAGGTGGAATGAAAATGAAGAGTTTTGAAAGAGAGAGGATAAGGTGAGGGTGGAATGTATGGTTGGCTTTCCAACCGATGAGATGTGTTTGATTGGAGGAAGAACTTGCACCACACAATTTATACTTGGGGCTACAATATGCATGTATATATGTATATATATTAACAATGCTTCATCCGAAGGCCATAAGTGCATACTTCGAACTCCGACAGTGTGACTGTGAAATCAGTTGCGAACCGCATATTCTCGGACGATCCATGACCAACCACCTGGGCTGTAGTAGTTCAATATCGGAACTAGACGTACCAGATTACATATTAAACTATAGATATCAACTTGCTGATTAAGATACAAAGTATAATGGGGCAACTTCATGCGGGCCCGTAATACGGACCTTAGAGCACCATCAACAGTGAAAAACTGAATTGCACCGTCAGTGAGAGAAATCGCTTGTAAACGTGGAGCATGAAAATATGCAGCTATAAGATACTGGGGAAATCCTGAATTCAACGATTAAACTCCACAATGAACATGACCTGACAGGCAGGAAGAGAAACGCGAGACTGTATGAACTCCCATCCTAGTTGACACCATAAGCAACTACCTCTATAAGTTTGCCAGAAGACAGTAGAGATGATGAACAGAATGAAGATAAATATTATGCAGTCTGGTTCACAGCCCTGCTCCCAGTAACCATGTTCAGATGCAGCTCATGTCGGGAAAGCAAAGGAGGAAATATGACTGGAGGAAAAATTTCAACACTGCTTGAATATACTTAATATAGGAAATGAAAGGAAGAGCAAAATGATTAAAATCTTTTACCATCACTCCTCTCAAGTCTCCTTTAAAATTCAATATACAGATAGGAGAAAAGGTCCTTCCTTACCTTCACATCCCCTCCTTTCAACTCAATCAAAAGTCAAAACCAAGTATAAAAGACGACAGAAGAAACCAGACAAAGCTTAATCACAGCAAGCAAATAAATTTGATGTTGAAACGCTCTAAGAGCATCAAGTTAGGCTTAATTCAACGCTAAACTGAACTTACAAGCATATGGACACTATGTTGTTGCTAAAAATCCACACCCAGAACCCTGATTAAGTAACTAGACACCAAGAGATAAATTAGGGAAAGAGTTACTCCACAGGAACAAGAACCCAACCCACAAGATAAACCAACCCCATAAGAGCCTTAATTACCGGGGATGCTGACTCAGTAAAACAGCATCATCAACAACTCGGAAGGTGGTGACTTTCAGAATGACCTCTCTGGCACAAATGAGCTCAAAGACACAGACATCCCCTTCTTCCAAGTTGTTCTCCAATGAGAAATCGTACCATCCCTGGCTTAGTTTGGCCCTTCCCCCCTTGTAGAGGCATCGGACGGGCCACTGCTTCCCATCAGGACGCTGAAGCTTAATGAATCCCGAGACCCCATTTAGGTGCTTTTCAGCAAAGCAGGAGGGAAGATACTGCAGAGATTTTAAACAGTTCCAAAAGTAAAAAACTATGAGAATCTGAAGGGAAAGAGCAGGAAAATGAGGGATCATCCAATTGTTAAAGGAGCCAAAACATAGAGCCTTGGGAATATTAGGGGTAGCCACGTCTGTATATATTGCTGGAACCTATTTTGGCTCAAATTTAAATACCAAGAGTGATCCAGAACCGGAGCACGATTGCCCCTCATAAATGGAATAAAATAGAACTGCCAATTTCAGTTTGCTTCCGGTTTAGTGTTATTGATAAAAGGCAGGAACTGGCTCGGATGCACCTTTATTCCAGCACCTTAACATGCAATTTTCTGTACCGAATTTATAGCATCCAGATTTTCTACTAAAAACCTGTACTAAAAGATCTGGTTCTCATCCAATTTGGTTCAGATTTATTGTTTTTAATGGCCATATCAAGTGACTCAATCAGGATTGTGGATTTTCAATGTGGCATAGGCCAACTACATGGGTAATTCCTGGATCATGCTGGCATTCAGGTGTCTAGGGGCCCAGTGTTGACTCAGTAAGAAGTCACTGGCAAAATAAATGAGGGTAAAAGGCACAGAGGATATTGAGAGGTCATGAATTCACCATGATGCAACCACGGTACAGGTAGGATGGTCGCAGGACGACCCGGCAAAACGGATTATGAGGCTCAAACATTTTGGCTGCATTAATGGCTCTCTCTCTTTCTTCCGCTGTAACAGTTCTCTTCCGAGTGGAAGCACTGGCATAGAACTTATATCGCATTTCTGATTCCTCATCTGGCTCAGTTGATGATATTGGTTCATCTGCAGTAACAAGCAAATGTTAGATCACTGAGTGAGCCATATGAGAAGCTCTTGCAACAAGGTGAAAACAGAATATATCATCTGTTACAGAATATCCCTCTCAGGCATTTTTAATTGTTTAATTGTGTCTTACCAACTCATCTAAAAGCTAACCAGCATGGATCTCCGTTTGGTTCTCCGCAACCACAGAAGTTATCCATTTTTATATTTCTTCTCTTATAAAAAGTAGTAAAAGAAAATGATAGATTGCAGCTTATGAGAAATATTGAATAAAGAAGTCTAGGGAAAAAATCCAATTGAATGCACTTCATCCTTATTTTCTTAGCTTTTTAGGAAGAGAACAGAAAAATTAAATTAAAAACTCTAAGATTTGTAGAAAAGATAAACTAAAGATCCAAAGTAATTAATAACGAGATAACATTAAGAACAGGACTTATCATCAAAAGGGAACTTGAGTTTGAAGAGCTCACTGGATTCAATCTTCCGCTTTTTCCTTCCCCGTTTCTTGGTTTTCTGCCCTTCTTCGCCCTGCGGCTGCACCTTCACCTCGTTTTCTGGGCTCTTGACCTTCACCCCGCCTGAATAAAGAACTTCTTGAGCAATAGGCCGGACTGTTGTGTGCGAGTGGAGCGCATTCTTCGTAGCAGGATGTATATTTCCATTAAACAAGCTCTGCAAAGTTGTTGGGTTAAAACTCTGGCTAAGAGTGAGCTGATCTACGCTGCTGCTACTATTTACAGCCTTCTTCTTCATCAAGTCAGGGGTGGACCGATATTGGGATGCAATGTCAAGGGCATCAGATGATTCCTCATCTTCCATCTCATTCCATGGTGTGTACCGCCTGACTTGGTGGTATTGCTCTCCACTGGCTGAGCCACGGCCGTGAGGCTGGTAGTTGATCTCTGAAGTTGTTAGATTGTAGATGTAAACGTTGAAGATAGAGTTGCCCTCATATCTGAAGATGAGGAAGTACCCAATACTGATAGAGTAATGCTCAGCAAATTCCTGCCATCCGTCATGGAACCAGAACTTGTTATCAGCCTTTCTAACCCCTACACGCCAAATGTGTCCGTCAGACACATGCAAGGTGGCAACAGGAGACAGTTCATCTCGAAACTTCCTGAGAAAATTCTCCGGAATCCTCTGAGAGATTCAAAAAGAAGTTGAAGAACTCACATCAGTGAATAGTACATCAACAGAAATTGGGAAATTTTGGTAGAATCAGTTTGAACTAAGTGTGCACAAGTGTATACTACTGATGAAGCTAAATACAAATAATGTCTGTCCAGACACCAAGCACAGAGACAACACCAGCAAAGTTATAAATCAAGATATGCAAAAGTCATCAGTTCATACCATCAAAGACTCTAAACATGGAACTCAAAATCCAACAATTAGATTCAAATGCAAAACAAAAAATAGCACACTGAAACAAATTATAGAGTTCTTGGGCATACAGACTTTCCAGGTCTATAACTTTGACTTTTTGCAGGGAAATGCCTCTGACAGCTAAATACAGAAAATTTTTAGAAAGTGATAAAAGCAAAAGGAGCCATTCAAATATCAATTTGCTTGTAAAAACCAGCATATCTAGCACAAGTACGAAATGGCAAATGGTTCTACAAAGTACTTACTCCAGAACAGAGAGAGGGAGAGAGGGTTACAAAAAATGATTGACCTAGATATTGAAATCTGAAGCCTATAATTGGAAACATTTCCAGTGGTATTAGATGCAGTACTTCTTAAAAGGAGATTAAAATCTGTCAATCCGAGTCTAAAAAGATTTGGTCTCATTTATCATTCCAACTCATGCATTTGCACGAAAAGTGATCATATTCTCATTGGTAAGGAGCAACAAATTCAAGTGTTTACTGTAAAATTAGGGCAAATGCTAGCAAAAGTCTGAAAATCTTCTCATGAAAGCCAAGCTGTCAATGCAAGAAGCCCAACGAAGTTAGCAAGACATAAATCAACTAAATCATTTTACACCAGTGAACTGCTTACATCAGGAGGATAATATAATATTTAAACCCTTTCAGCTACATTTAAACTGACTTTGCCAACCTGAACAACTTCAAAAATCTCTTTAGTAAAGTTATATTGAAATATTAAATTAGGTAATAGAAGACCCTCTTAGTTTTACTTTCATTATAAACAATACAAGTCTTGGACAAAATGCTATCAGCAATAATAGAAACACCTGGAGAAAACTGGAAAACCAGACTTGAGAAAAACATGGAATCCAAAATGAACATTCTTAAGAAATACTAGTACAGGGCAACCTCTATTTCTGCCTACATCATTCTTTTCCAAACGAAGATGTTGTTGTCTTGAGCACAACAAGCAGAATCGAGAGTAAAATATTATATTACGTTATGTTATATCTAACACCAAAACTTTCAGCAAATTGACCACAGAACAGTCTGACTTAGGTTTCCTGTAATTTTACCTCACTAAGCCTTTCTCAAGAAAACTTGCCCCAACAAAATAGTACCATTATATTCCCATCAAACTGCATTTCTGTACATATCAAGTAACACAAGCTGGCCATGTTGAATGACCCCTAAATCTAAGAAGGAATTAGAAAAAGAATTTCGGGTAGAAACTAAAAGCCGTACTAGAATAACCCCAAAAATTTAAATATCTAAGCAGGCTAATGCCCTTAAACACAGGCACATTTGCATACTGAGACCGAGAGTTAAATAGTCACCCTGAATGAATCATTCATTTTTTTCCTCGACAATTCAACTCTAATTTGATCAACTTCTAGCGTCATCAAACTGAAATACTGGGGGTTTAGACCCTCGTAACATAGGTTTCCTTCATCAGTCCAACACATCTCTAATAATTCACTCAACAACCACAACACCCAACACCAACAACTGCCGAGAAATGCAACAGAAAACCCAACACCAAAAGAAACCCAGATGTCAACACCAAGCATGATCAGATCGGGTTGGTAAAATAAGAGCGAAGAATCAAATTCCAGGAAGAAGAGAGAAAGAGCTTTCGTTACCAGTCTCTTCTCTTTGATCGTGGACAGCAACACTAATTTGTAGAAATAAGGTCGGGGCATTGTGGGGTCTCCACTGACATATACAGGATCGACCAAACAAAACCCACTTCTCTCGTCTCTTCCTCTTCCTCCTCGAACAGCAACACCTGCTACTGCTTCTAAATGACGAGCCGATTCATGGCACAAAGCTCGTGTCCAGATCTAAAAGCTCTCACCTTTCACTCCCAGTCAAATAGTGGTTTCCTCAGTGTGGGCTTTACACTAAAAAATTGGCCAACTTGACCTAAAAAGTCGAACGTGAAGATGGTTAGATTGTCCGTAACCTGGTGAGTCAGCTCAGATCCCTCGTTATCAACTCGGCCCAACCTAGTCGATGACTCGGAGGTGATTCCACAGGCGCCCCTGCTCCACGTGAAGCTCACGCTCTCCACCCGGGTCCCACCCTTGCCGCTTGCACGGTCCAGATCTGATCCGAATAACGACCCCACGGTCCATATTCTACTTCGATCAAAACAATGCTCAATCGACAGACGCCATGCCAACATAATCCCATCCCTTAAACTGGAGATAAATTTGACGGCCTATATGACCAGATTCGGGCTAGATTTGGGTTCCATTAGCATGATCATGGCTGAATCCACACTCCAAAATCTGATTTGATTCCTCACATTGGATATCTTTACCTGGTAGGATGTATTGGTTAAAAATGATCAATAAACTCGACTCAAATTCATATTATTTGGAATCGGATAAAACTCCAACTATTGACCCTACCCTAATGGGACCGAGCCGAGCCGTTTTTTCAACGGGTGAGAGACCCAGCGAGTGAGGAGGGAAAACGACACCGAGTCAAGGCCAAGTTTTAACCATTTCTTTCCGAGTCGGACTTCATTATCCCGTACTCGATGGAGACCAATATTCGCACACGTGTCGTCGTCCTGTGGGAGGAGTCGGGCCCAACTGGGAGGGCCCTTTTCCGAAGTTGCTGATTGTCCCCCTCTCTGGTTCTCTCTCTCTCCCCAAACAACCTCAGGCTCCTCGAAGACTCCAATCATTGGCGTCGATCCATCATTTCAGCGCTCACGCTACAGACTTTCAAGGCTTTCAAGGAATTTCTCTTTCTTTGCCCGGAAAATTTCAACTTTTTTTTTTGTAATTTCTTCTTAAAATTAGAAATTTTTGCTCACAACATTGAGATTTCTATGAATTTCCGCCAATCTTGTTTCTCGGGTTCCTGGAAAAAAAATATATATATATATATATTATATTTCTGTTAAATCTTAATTTATCCGAGANCGCCAATCTTGTTTCTCGGGTTCCTGGAAAAAATATATATATATATTATTTTTTTGTCAAATCTTAATTTATCCATTTATCCAAGTAGAAATAAAAATTGATAAAATAAATAAAAAGATATGAGATATCATCTTATATTCAATGAAGNAAGAAATAAAAATTGATAAAATAAATAAAAAGAGGTGAGATATTATCTTATATTCAACGAATAATAATTGGGGCTATCTTGCTTGATAAGTACGTCATATCTACAGGCAGTCTCCATTGTAGCTAGTTTTTTTTTTTTCCCTCTTACACAGTTAGCAAGTAACGTACCAAATGGCTGTATACAACCTAAACCCGTTACTCGTGAGCCCTCTGTGCTTATCAAAGCATCCTAGAGGCTCGGGACTAACAGAGCCGTGCTCGCTTGGCAATCGATAAATGGGAGACTGTCCCTGCAAAACCGGAACATTGGCTTGGAGCCTCGTCAGAGTGATGGCCGGCTGTAAAATCTCAGATTGCTTGGCTGTTTTTTCCAGGTGCTTGAGGAGCCGTTTTCCGGCAAACATCCATGACGAGGCCCCGCAGCTCAGGGAAAACCGATATCAGTAAGAGCTCCAGGACACCATAAGCAAGTTGCTTCACACAGATCGTAGACTGAAAATTCGCAATGAGACAGTGTTAGCAGGGAAAGAGTATGTGGACAGGAATGGGCCAAGAAGCCAGCAAACGAATTGCAGCTTATGGATGCTAGTAATTGCACTTCCTGTCTTGCAAAAGAATGAAAAGATGGAAATTACCTGGGAGAAGTAGTATATGTCTCGTGCGCAGCGCCTGTACTGCTTATGCCCGACCAAGCTCACCAAAGCTGTCGGTGCACCCTCTGGCCATGGAAGTAGAAATTCAACTTCATCACTAAGTCCAATTCTTTTCAGAAATAAACATCTAAAGATTGACTCTTTCAAATAAATCAAATGCCAACTCAAAAGCTTGCTTGATGATAAATGCTATCAAAAGGGAGATTCCAAATAAACTGAAATTGGAAGACAAGGTCGAGTAACTGGAAGAAGAATGATATCCTACCAAATAACAACTTCTTGAAGTCATTAGCTCTTCGTGTAGCTTCCAGCTGCATCTCAAAGGAACTGTGGTTGGAGCCCCTGCTGCGACCAAACTTGCCAATCAAGTTAAGTAATCTTCCAGGGTGTTGCGCCTTATCACCCACATTGCCAGGAATACTTCTGAGACTAATAAAGAATTTGCCGTCGGGCCAGAGGATCTGAACAAAAAGAAATCCAATGCCCTTTAAATACTCATATAAATGTGCCAATTATTATCTTGATATTTTAAGCTTTTCAACCGTGATTGATTCCCTCATTGTGAACAAGGGTTTGTGATCAAATTCAATTCCTTACATCTTGCACCCAGCGAATCCCCCGGGCAATGGTTTCCTCACTCCTGAGCCAGTGGATCTGCGTTAAGAGAAAGTCGTCGATAGCATCTTCCATGACAAGCTGAAGAATCTGCTTCGACATCCAAAACACCTGTCTCCTGCATCATTTTCGATCAACCTTCTAGTTTAACCAATGCTTGCAAATAAATAGGAAGAAGTCGATCATTAAGATTAGGTAGACGACCTCACCGTAACCACCCTCTTCTGTTTAGCTGAAATACCTCGTCCACCAAATTCAACATTGGCACAAGGACATTTGGAGGAGTCCACTGCAAGAAAGAGAAACAAAGTCAGGTTGCATCTCACTAAAAGGAAGACAAACCAAAATAATTTTTTTAAATCTCAAAATGCTTTTTGTGGAATATTCAAAGTCCTGATATTACAATCAGGAAAGAGGAATTGGTTCACACTGTGCTGTCATTTGATGTGTCGAAAATTAGAAGAAATGCAACCACGCGCAAGTTTGAGCATGAGGACCTTATCAAGATTTTGTATTTTATATGATAATCCTTTCACCTTACGGTGTCCTAGCAATTACATTTAAATCCAAAATACAGCAATATTTTGATACATAAGAGACATCAAGATCAATTTTTGTTTTGTTGAGAAACAGAATAAGGTGGTAACAACTTTCAGACAGGTGTAGCAATTTAGAATATTAATTTCATGGCGAGAGCATGCTAGCTTATTTTTCGTTTACAAAAAGGATAGAATGAAAATGGAACGGGGAAAAAAATTAAGCAAGAAACGGAAAATTTGTAGCCAACCCCTCACTACTGGACATAGGTAATAACTTAAAAAATCAATCACGGTTCAAAGACAAAATCCTACCTCAGGTGGCATGCCATTTGGATCCCCCCACTGATCAGGACCAGCAAGGGAATTAACCACAACAGGAGCATTTTGAATCATTTGATCAGACTTGCCTCCCAAAATATCCCTCCTATCAGAACCCAAATTCCCATTCTCATAACATTTGACCTCTTGAGGACTCCCCGCACACTTCACCTCATCATCTACATTCCATCCATTAACTTTGTGGCCATGATTTTGATCTTTATCACCTTCATCATCAGAGATACTCGTTGAGGTTTCTGCAGTGCTTTGTCTTGATATCTGTGCGTCAGATTCATGTGCATGCAACGGCAAGTTCCTTTCTGTGATCAAATTCGTATATTCAGAACTGGAAGGTGTAGGCCCCACAGCCACACACATCAAGCCATTCGAGACTCCTTTGAACTGTTGAACAATATCATCTAGAGCATCGTCCACATTCACTGTGAAAGTAAAGTATGTGTCAAAGAGAGTCAAGTGGAAGGAACAACAAAACCCGTAATGTGTTCTATAAACCACAGAATAATAGTTAAATAAGGGAATTCACTTTATAAACCTTGTTGATTTAAGGTGTGGTGGCATATAATCAAGTGTTATTCTTCTGGAAGACATGATGACGTGATAAAATTTCAGTCGAATGCAATTCTAGAAAACCAATAGAAACTTCAAAAGAATCTATCAAGTGGCTAGCTCAAACAGATTTTTCTCAACAGAACTGGCCATTTCTTGCTTTGAACTGGCCCGTTTCCTTAAATGTATCACATTCATATTCCTAAATGATTTTCGCGAATGAACCATGGACCTGTGGTTCAGCCAGTTCTGTGCCCAATCCAGTCTCAAAGTACGGTTGAGGAGATTGTAAATTAGAAGCTCACTCTTATTGGGATCACCTAGCAGATAAGATACTATATATAATTAAATTAGACATGGATACACATTGCTTAAAAAATGCAACCAATAGCCTAAGATACCTGCAAGAGTTTCCATGACTGATGATGGTTTCCCACAAGAATAATTCTTCATCAACACAAAACCAATGAAAGAACAATCAGGTAAGGTTCATCTTAAGTGAAGAATGACATTAAATGATTCACAAATTGAAAAGGACAAGTACCTTTGAGGAAGCATTTAAAAAATCCCAAACTTCATGCTGTTCGGCAACATTGGCAATTGATAGAAGGTCCTAGGTACAGGGGAAGCAGCATATTGAGGGGGAAAAACATGCATATATGTTGGATCATGATTCAGCATGTGAAAATTAACTTGGATCCTCAGTTTTACATATAAAAGAAAATTTTACCGGAAGATGTGAAGTAGGATACAGCAGTACCTGCAGATACTTGTCAAGCTGAATACAGCGCTGGTAAACAAAAGCATCTTCCGTGCTAGATGAGAATATTCTTTTAGGTGGTAAATGTAATGTATAGTTTGGGATCTCCTTCAGATACCGATGTAACCGTTCAAAATTACTATATCTGCTCAGAACATAAGAATCAGATGAGCAATTATAATGGTCAGTAGTTACTTCAGAATTTGATAACTAAAATGATAAAGATAATAACTAGGACAAGATCACCTTCTTCTTACAAACCATGTTCCACTTTCTGTATCTGTTACTGCAATTGAGTAAACAGCAAAAGACTTTGACCCTAATTTCTTGAAATATGCACCCATTACCTGAAAGAAAAATGGCATTATGAATGGCCTAGGTACCTCAAGTAAGGTTACTTTCTCTAAGGACTAGGAGAACTTTTCTCACCCGGCACCTCAGCTTCAGAGTATGTGATCCTCGACTTCCATAGACAACATCTAAGACATTTTTAAGCTTGTGTTCTCCACTACAACTGCAGAGACTTGGGCAGTGCAACTTGGATATAATATGGCCTCCAGCTTCTCCAGTGAAAGCCTTCTCAGAATCTGGCTCTACCTTTAAAGCAGATGTACCGTTTGATCTCTCAATTCCACTTCTTTTGCCATTAGCGTCAAGATTGACAGTGTCCTTGAGCTCATCCTCATGATTATCCTCAACAAACAATTCTTTGTCGTCTGCTGAAGAATCGTCCATCTTAAAATCACCTTCTTGAGTCAAAGATGCATCAATTGCAGAGGTATTATTTATGCGAACTATTGTCTTTTCTTCTGGCCTGATAGTATCTCCATTCAAGCTGTTGTGGGACTCCCTTAGATGGCTGGTGAGTAGAGAACCAGCAAACTTAGATAGAAGTGGATCTTCAACTTCTCCTCTAACCCTGTTCGCCTCTTTGTTCCTGTAATTCCTTCCCCTGGACCACATGTTCTCAAGATTCTCAGGCATCAGGACTTCTGTTCTTCTCTGGGTGACTGCCTCAAGCACTCTCGCCCAATCACCAGCTTTCAGCTGCTTCTGCTCGTCCTGGATAGCACTGGGAGAACAATCATCTGTCTTATGACCTGTTTCATACAAAACAACATTGATTTTTCAATTAATTGAGGATGAATGGTTCCTAATACGTAAAACATCAACATCTTGTTTACTCTGAAGGGAAAATCATGCTAAGCTGGCATATTGGTCGTTGACTTATCAGCAACCAAACTGAACAGGACCATCCTCTTTCAGAGAAAGGAAAATCAGCTGACGCGAAGTATCAAGAACTTGCTTGCAGTGTGTGGAAAAATCATGCTGAGCTGGCATATAGGTTGTTGACTTACCAACACCAAAACTGAATATATTGGTCCCATCCTCTTTCAATGCAATGAAGATCAGCTCAAGGATTTCATTAACGTATCTGTGTGATGGAAAACAATAAACAAAATAGGTTATCAAACATTATTAAAAGTGAAATTTGGAAAAGGAGAAAAGATAAAGAAGGAACAAAGGAAGACTAGGTGAAGTTTGTGAAACTTTAAATACTATTATAATTTGAGCAAGTGTACACATGCACATCTACTAAAAGTGAAAGATGGAAAAACAATGACAGACTTAAAATCTGCATTTACAAGCCCTTCCATCTCAAAAGATTGCTCAATTTTTGTGAAAATACTGTATATAGGATAGATTTATATGTTCTATATAAATGTAAGAACAACTGTAATTGAGACAAACTATAAAACACTAAGAGGATCATAGCACAAGCATAAAATAAGACCACCTATTTTGCTCAAAGGAGTCTGAATGTAGTAATTCATCTCTAAACATACGCTGGGCGAGCGATGCTCATGAGGGGCTGGACCACCAAACAAGTTACGAGCTCTCGAGCTATAGATCTCACAACAGGGCACTGTGCTTCTCGAGGTCTCAGTACAGAAGCTATAACTCCGCTCATTAACTGCTGAAGCACCTGCATTAAAAATAAAATATTGGAAAAACACACGAAATCAAACACCTGAATAAGTAAGAGGTTCAAAACATTTAACCAACTATTCTCACCTTGTACTCACTCTCAGGAGATATTAGTGCCGGATGGAGCTCCTTAGAAGCCATAAGATGATACTTTAACCTTTCATCCCTCTCCTCAGAGGAGAGAGTTCGCATAACATCTGCACCAATATCTGTCTGTATTCTTCTAAAAACATCCAAGTGGTCACCTACCAGGTCAATGATGTCCCTACAAAATTTAAATGACAAACAAATTATTGCATCAAGAAGCCAACTTTTTGCAGAAAAATCAAGGCTCAATTTTATTCTGTCCCTGATACTGTTTTGATGCAACTTCAAGTGAGCATGTACCTAGTCAGTAGGTCAACAAGATTTATAGCTTTGACCCTTCCTGATATTTCCGCAAGTGCGTCAAAGATGATTCCTCGTATATGCTCCTGAAAATCTTTGTCAGGAGTGATATCAGCATACCACAAGTCTGTCACGAAATCTTTCAAAATTTTGTCAATAAATTCATCTGCTGCCGCCTCCACAATAGGGGAATCAATTTTCCTCTTCCATTTTGGAAGAGGTGGTGGAGTGGAAAGACGAGAGTCATTCACCGAGATCTGCCTTCTCTCCAAGAGCGTTAAGTATGTCTGTGGACGATCTGACTGGACCTTCCTTCGGAACTCCACCTCATTGAGCAAAACGTGCAGAGCAGAAACCAAGAGAATTGCCATGGGAATATTCATCAACATAGATTTACTTGTATCTGCAATGGATAATGGAGACCTCAACCAACACTGCAGATTAGAGTGACTCGGTAGCACGGAATCATAACACAACCCAAGAACCGAAACACCCACAAGACAACGGAACCTCGCTATTTTTCAGGAAAGAGGTATCCAAATTAATTATTGCAAGTCAGTATGACCGGACTAATGCTCTTTCATATCAGCTTAATCTCAAATAGTTTCAGAAGCTTTTGCAATGTATACATACATATATACATATGTTCGAGACTTGCATGAAATTAATACAATTTGGCACATCGGCGCACAAAAGAATATACATGCTCACGGTTACGTTAAAATGCACAACGCATGAATTTCGAGTTATCCCCAACGGAAAACAAAACAAGGTGCAATCCGGATAACTGCTTCCAACAGAAAGACGGGAAGTCTCGACATGTTGCCAATACTCACGGGACAAGAAGTAGGTGACAGCGAAGATGCAGAGGGCCCACCAAACCGTTCGGACCTTAGCCTCCTCGATCAGATCCTGTATCGTCTCCATCGCCTTCATCACGACGGAGACCCAAGAAAATCCTCGTCCACCAAAGAAGGGTGGGGGGGCAACGCTGGCCGGTTTGCGCGGGAATCGACACCGCAGCAACCCACGAATCACTCAGGGGATTGAGGGGGAAGAAAAAGATTCCCTTCGTTTTCCTGGTCTAATGCAAGGAAGTGGAAAGGGAGGAACAGGAAGGAATTACGGAGACCCGAAGGAATCGATGGCGATGACGATTGACGACGTGGGAGCTGCAATTTTTGTTCTCCAGGATACATATGCGGCATTGCTCCTTCCTGCCAACTCTGCTGCCACCTCGACCTTGGACACTGTTAGGGCCCACCCTTCGTACATTGACATTTTCATTTTCTTAATTAAGCAGCACTTGACGTTCCTGATGCTTGCCATGGTTTACCGTCTTCAGTTGAAATCACCATTTATTGGAGCAGTCAATTCAAAAGATCAAGATTCAATTTTTATTGCGTCACGGGCTTCGGCACCTCCTTCCACCGGGTCACGGCCGTACTGCCGTTTCTCACAACCTGAACGGGGCCGAACCACCAACGTCATGGGGGTTGGCAGTTGTAAATTTTGACACGGCCGGAAATCACAGTTTGAATACGGCACGAAAAAAAAAACTATATTTGGGCCAATATTTTTCAGGCGGCTAAGAGATTGGACTATGCTATATGACAAAAAACAATTCATGCCCGCTTAAAAATGTAAAAATAAATTTTACCATCAAAAGAAATTTAAGATAAAATTTAAAAAGAATAACTAATTATACATGTATAATTATATTTTAAT
>CXYZ01011926.1:736555-797037 GCA_900006705.1 Sonneratia caseolaris | reverse complement strand
GTAATATGATCATAAAAACTTTTAAGGCGTGATTGATAAAAAAAAAAAAGGGTAAATCACACGACATCCTCCTATCGGATTAACTTTGCAATTATCTCACATGTATTCACCAAATTTTACTGCCAATTTAACACTTTATTTTTTTTCTTCAAACAATTCAATTTCATAGAAAGAAAGGTTCTAGTGTCCGTGCCACGCCATCTAATTCTATAGGCTTTTTATAATCAGGGGAGAGAGGAAGAAGAGCTTCCTAGTAGTAATATTATATGAAATTCGATTTAATGAATCTAAATTTACAGAGAATATTATATAAAATTCGGTTTGGTGGATAAACAAATCCGAGACAACTTCTAGTTCACAATGGATGCAATGCCAACTGTGCCAATACTTTCTTTTCTCACAATTGTCGGTCCTTTTTTAAAAAAAAATTAAAAAAAAAAGGCTATACGGATAACCGTCGTTATGTGAACAGAAGGAGGGGTTCTATTCTTAGAATGTTGACTTAAAATTAGCGAGTTTCTAAATTTGTCTTCCCGATTGGGAGGTCGGGAGAGTCCCGATCCGGTGGACCCCACGATTCCGAGGAAGGATGGCAACTGACTCTCCCTCCATTTTCTCTCCCTTCCTCGATATAACACCCCGACGCTCCTCAACCCCCTCCTTGACTTTCCTCCTATAAGCAGCCTTGGGGCTACCAAGGTGTGTGTTGTGCGGTCTCATCCCATGGCCAGCCCTTTCAGAATGAAGCCCTCGGGCTGCTTCACCCTCGCCTCCTCCTCCCTCCTCCTCCTCCTCTTAGTATCATCCTCTCTCGTGGCCTTCTCAGCTGCTCTGACGGACTCGGAGGCGACAACGATCACCCGTCGCCAGCTCCTCGCTCTCAAGGAGAACAGCGACCTCCCCGATGACTACGAGTACGAGGTTGACGTCAAGCTCACGTTCGCGAACCAACGGCTCCGGAGGGCTTACATTGCCCTTCAGGCTTGGAAAAGGGCCGTCTACTCCGATCCTTTCAATACGACTGGGAACTGGGTCGGGGCTAACGTGTGCTCGTATGCCGGTGTCTTTTGTACCCAAGCACTTGATGACCCCACCCTCACGGTGGTTGCCGGTATCGACCTCAACCACGCCGACATCGCCGGTTACCTTCCCGCTGAATTGGGTCTGTTGACCGACGTTGCGTTGTTCCACATCAACTCGAACCGATTCTGCGGGATCATCCCGAAGAGCTTGTCGAAGCTTCAACTCATGCACGAGTTTGACGTCAGCAACAACCGTTTCGTCGGTCCCTTCCCGAAGGTGGTGCTCACTTGGTCCGTCCTCAAGTACCTCGACCTAAGGTACAACGACTTCGAGGGAGAGCTTCCTTTCGAGCTCTTCGTCAAGGACCTCGATGCAATATTCTTAAACAATAACCGGTTCACATCCATCATCCCGGAAACAATTGGTAAATCGACAGCTTCAGCGGTGACATTCGCCAACAACAATTTCTCTGGCTGCATCCCCCACAGCATCGGCAACATGACAAACTTGAATGAGATCATCTTCTTGAACAATGCACTTGGTGGGTGCTTACCAGAAGAGATAGGACTGCTTGGCCACGTGACAGTGTTCGACGCAAGCTCCAACTCATTCGTCGGTACCCTGCCAAAGAGCCTCCCAGGCCTTGAGAAAGTCGAGGCATTGGATATCTCACACAACAAGTTGATTGGTTTCGTGCCTGAGGGTGTGTGCAAGTTGTCGAGTTTATTAAACTTCACCTTTTCTGATAACTACTTCAGTGGAGAAGCCAAGGCTTGCTTGCCATCCTCAAGTAATGCGACTGTCTTCGACGATAAGAGCAATTGCTTGCCTAACAAGCCAGATCAGAAGTCACCCAAGGCATGCTTCCCCATCATAAGCCAACCTGTCGATTGCAGTAAAGACAATGGTGGATGTCGTGCTGGACCATCTGCACCAACAACTAATGTGCCATCTGGGCCAACTACACCTAAACCGACACCATCACCATCACCATCACCATTAAAGCCCCAACCCCATCCACCGAAGAGCTCAAACACTCCATCGAAGACACCAATATCACCATCTCCTAACCCACCTTCTCCACCTCTTCCTCAGGTTCCATTCCCTCCTAAAGGATTGAAGACATCTCCTCCTCCGGTCACGAATTCCCCAAAGCCAAAGTCCTCTCCACCGCCTTTCCCTAAGCCCTCTGAGCCACCTACTACTCCAGAGCCTTCAAAATCAATAACACCACCTTTGAGCCCACCAAAACTAACTCCACCAACAAATCCCAATTCTCAAGCTCCAACTCCAACTCCAACTCAGGATGGTCCAGGGGATCATAGACAGGGAGACATTCCTCGTATACGAAATAGAGCACCTCCCCACTCTCCAAATTCGTTTGCACCAGCACCTTCTCCGAATGTTGTTCATCCACCCCCAAATGAGCAATCTACACCACCACCTCTTCACCATGTACAATCACCTCCACCAAATCCAGCATCGAAGAAACCACATATCAATACACCTTCACCATCTTCGGCACCAGAGGCACAACATATTCACCCACCTTCACCAAAGCAGGTGCAACCTCCTCCTAAATCAGTTAACTCCCCACCTTCAGTTGAATCAAATCCTCCCACTGTTGCCCCTCCCAAATCAACTCCTGGCTTCCCAGCTCCACCAAAAAATCACGTTAGTCCAATCCCTTCAGTTGCATCTCCTTCACCTTCACAGCCTGCCCAATCACCACCACTTCTTGTCCACTCTCCACCTCCGACCAAGGAATCTCCATCCCCACTTGTCAACTCACCATCCCCACCAATTGACTCTCCTCCAGCAGCTATCCACTCTCCACCACCCCCTGTTGTCTCACCTCCACCACCCCCAGTTCGATCTCCTCCACCTCCAACGCACTCTCCTCCGCCCCCTGTCCACTCTCCACCGCCCCCTATCCACTCTCCTCCTCCACCCATGCACTCTCCACCACCGCCGGTCCATTCACCACCACCTCCGATCCATTCGCCGCCGCCACCCCCAGTGCACTCTCCACCACCACCGGTCCATTCACCACCACCACCTCCAGTCTACTCGCCACCACCCCCAATGCACTCTCCACCACCTCCAGTCCACTCGCCACCACCCCCAGTGCACTCTCCACCACCGCCGATCCACTCACCGCCACCTCCAGTTCACTCTCCTCCACCGCCAGTTTATTCACCACCACCACCACCACCTGTTTTCTCTCCACCTCCTCCAGTCTACTCTCCCCCACCACCAGCTGCTTCTCCACCTCCTCCTCCTGTTGTCCACCCTCCTCCACCACCAAGTTTCGATGATATATTCCTCCCACCAATCTTCGGATCGCAGTACTCGTCCCCACCCCCACCAATGTTCCCGGGTTACTAACAAATAATATGTAATTATCACAATAACTTTCTTCCATCCGGTTAGCTATGTAACATTGTTTTTAGCTTCGAGCTGCAATATCGAGGGACTTGCTTTGTATGTGAAAGGACTCTATATTAATAAGAGGAGCCTTTATACATTACCACTTTCAATTGAAGTCAAAAAATTCCACCACCAATTGTTCCTTATATTGGAAAAAGAATTGCATCTCGGAAACAGAATAACAAGGCAAAGGGAGAATAATGAACCAGCAATACACGTAATTCGGGATGAGATGGTGTGTCATATCCATGCCCATGAACAAATGAGGAGTAGATGACCTTCACCATCAACAACTATAACGGCGTTCAACTAAAACCAAAACTCACAGAAATAAAGAACTCTCCATACTCTATCCCTCTCTTCTCCAAGAATTCAAATGAGAGCTCAAATTGGATCATTACACCCCGAAAATAACAAGCCCAAGCCTTTTGCTTCGACTGCAATTTCCAATTCCATTCAAAATTCGTTGTTGGGGAATACATAATTTGATCAGGTTAGTGGTTTATGGTGGGTTAGGACAAAAATCCGGATACATGGAACATTTAGTTATATACCAACACCATTGTTTTCTGGAACAACGAGCGGAAACTGCAAGACCAAGTTGAGTTGAGCTACTCTTTGTGCATTTCCATTCTCTTGATCACCATCATCTGCTCTACTCAAATCTACAATGGAGTCCATACTTTCTCTGTCTACACTGTCCATTTGTCTTTTAAGTTGTTAATGGACAACAAGGGCTAACCAAAGATGTTGAAGCGAAGAGGCAAATTCTTGTCAGGCTATATCCAGCCAACTAGAAGGCATGCAGTGAGGCCTAGGTCTAGCTTTTGCGAGATCCTTTAAGTAGAAATGAGTTGGGCCTATGATTTTTTGTTTGTATGAGGCAAGTCCAGACCTACGAGAATCAGACAAATCTAGGGGTAAATAAAGGGTAAGCTCGGTTTAGAAACTCGACCACAGGGAACCAAATGTCTCGTTTTAGTCCGATTTGGAACGTCAAGTTGGAAAGGTGTTCGTTTTAGCTTCTTGACCCATATGAAACTGAAAGTATATACATAAGTTCATCCACAAGGATTTCGATGTCGACATACTCTCGCACCATGAAAATCATTCGATCCACATACACAGATTATATCAAATGCTTGATTACTCACGGGATCTCACATCCATTGCTTTGAAAAAAAAAAATTGATGTCAATAGTGTTAACTAGGGTTACATATAATGAATTGGAGAACTTGATCAAACTACAAATCAAACTGAAAAACCAGTTTGGAATGAACCAATTCTCATGCAATATGATTTTTTAAAGTGAAGTGGTATGATTAATTACTAAATTCAAATGGTTCAGTTAATTAGTTCGAACTATCGAACCATATTTTTTTTAAATATTGTAAATATAATAAGAGCAAAATATAAATATATTAGAGATATTTTTAAAAAATAAAAAATAGTTAGATATAGATTATTTTACTATTGTGTAGCATATTTTCTATCATTTCGTATTGAATTTCGTTATAAATAGATTCACTAATCTTATTCTTGCATATTTAATTCATCTTTAATTGAAAATTGTATGATTTTAATAATTTTATTTTTATTGTTTTTATGTTTTTTTTCATTTTATTGTGTTTCGATATAGTTTAATTCAATTTATATTCAACTTGTTAATTTTTAATTATTTTAAAAAAAGTGTTCGAACATATTAACCGAACCATAAAATCAGTTCAAAATAATTTGGTTTGATGACTACATAATGATTATGATTCGAGGATATGGCACCCAAACTAAATTGAACCGAACTGTTCTAACAGTTCGTTAAGGTTTGAACCGAACCATGAGCAACCCTAGTGTTAACATTGCATTGATTAAAGCCTTCGATAAATGACAATCAAAATTCAATGTAAACAAGCTGGTCAATACCAAAAGGCTTTCTCCGCCCCTTTTTGGTGCGGCGATTGATATTTTCTCGGACACGGCTTATCAATTTCAATCTTCAACCTAACTGCATGATTATCTAAGTTTGACTTCTACAATATCATTATCAATATATCACTATGATAATCGTCGCACAGCCATCTCGGTACGAAAATTAGATTTGACATCCAACGAAAATGGTACTGATTTAGTCCTCATTAGACTTAGTAATAAGTCCTTTCTTTTTCCCCCTTTTCGGGTGTGATGTTAAATTTCTTCCAAGACCTGGACTTACTAACTCCCAACTCCCAACCATAACCGCACAGCTGTCCAATTTTGACCTTTACCGACATCGCACCATCGTACGTCGTTTTCCTGTATCACCCATCCGAG
The DNA here is from genome assembly GCA_900006705.1 of Sonneratia caseolaris. Lineage (NCBI taxonomy): Eukaryota > Viridiplantae > Streptophyta > Magnoliopsida > Myrtales > Lythraceae > Sonneratia > Sonneratia caseolaris. The sequence goes on along the minus strand of CXYZ01011926.1, from coordinate 791,276 downwards.
TCCTTTTCAAATAGCTTGTAATCCAAGTGTAGTGTCGATGGTGCGACGTCGATCTTTATGAACAAGGACCGTGTCAGAGTTTTTCGGTGGGCCTGAGCACCGCGGCGACATTCGATGAATGCAAGTGGGATNACTTGTTAATTTTTAATTATTTTAAAAAAAGTGTTCGAACATATTAACCGAACCATAAAATCAGTTCAAAATAATTTGGTTTGATGACTACATAATGATTATGATTCGAGGATATGGCACCCAAACTAAATTGAACCGAACTGTTCTAACAGTTCGTTAAGGTTTGAACCGAACCATGAGCAACCCTAGTGTTAACATTGCATTGATTAAAGCCTTCGATAAATGACAATCAAAATTCAATGTAAACAAGCTGGTCAATACCAAAAGGCTTTCTCCGCCCCTTTTTGGTGCGGCGATTGATATTTTCTCGGACACGGCTTATCAATTTCAATCTTCAACCTAACTGCATGATTATCTAAGTTTGACTTCTACAATATCATTATCAATATATCACTATGATAATCGTCGCACAGCCATCTCGGTACGAAAATTAGATTTGACATCCAACGAAAATGGTACTGATTTAGTCCTCATTAGACTTAGTAATAAGTCCTTTCTTTTTCCCCCTTTTCGGGTGTGATGTTAAATTTCTTCCAAGACCTGGACTTACTAACTCCCAACTCCCAACCATAACCGCACAGCTGTCCAATTTTGACCTTTACCGACATCGCACCATCGTACGTCGTTTTCCTGTATCACCCATCCGAGTCCTTTTCAAATAGCTTGTAATCCAAGTGTAGTGTCGATGGTGCGACGTCGATCTTTATGAACAAGGACCGTGTCAGAGTTTTTCGGTGGGCCTGAGCACCGCGGCGACATTCGATGAATGCAAGTGGGATTGACAGTGGTAGATATNACCGCGGCGACATTCGATGAATGCAAGTGGGATCGACAGTGGTAGTAGATACATTGAAAATCCACCGCTCCCTCTAAAAACTAATATCAGTGATTCATACCGTACCATATTTAAATAGTTAATATAAAAAATTTATCGACCCATAAATATCGCTTAATATTTATGAACTGAACTAGTAAATTATATATGTACACATAAGTAGCACGTTTAATATTGTAGTAATAAAAATTCGAGCAAAATATTTATTATGTTATTATAATACAATGAGATTAATATAATAAATAAATTTAATATATTTTATATGATAAATAAAATTTAAAACATACCGTTCAACAAGTGAAATATGCTAGTATATTCAACACATATTTAAATATATTTAATTAGATAAAATTAATCATATCTTATTAAGTTATATAGATTTAACTGGAACTCTTCTAACTCCATCCTCTATTAAAAATTGCCTACCTACCTAAATCTGTATTCAATTATCATACCTTTAAAAAGAATTGTTTTTATTAGTTAATCCTAAAAGTATTAACTACAAGCAGGTCTAAAACTAATGTCGATAATTCGTGTTATATACTATTTAGGTATATCAATACGTATAAACTAAACTTGTAAATTATAAATGTATATAATTAATATGTTTAATATTATATTAATAAAAATTTAATCAAAATATTTATCATATAATTATGATAATTAGATTATCACAATGAAATATAACGAACGAATTTTAATGTACTTTATATGATAAATTAAATTAAAAACATATATGGTTAAATGAGTGATATGGGTCGGTATATTAATCGTGTATTATTGAGTTATTCAAATATATCATGACTCAATTCGAATCCAGCTAATTTTGTGTCGAATTAAAAATTGCCAACCCTACCTAAAATGGTATTCAATTATTACACCTCTAAAAAGATGTTTTTTATTAGAGAATCCTAAAAAATCAACTAATATATCTGATCTATACCATCTTATTTATAAATATTNACTAATATATTTGATCTATACAATCTTATTTATAAATATTATATATATATATTAAGGAAAATAGAGTTTACTTGCTTTGGCATGAAGGAAGGAAGCATGAAGGAAATGAGTGACTGCGAAAGCAATTGTGATTTCAGAGGAAAAGGCTCGTCTCGCTTTTTCCCCGTACAGCGTGTTTGGACATGCGAGGAAGATGCACCATACCAAGTTGTCTATCTTATCCTTTGACCATTTGCCCAACTACTCAATTCCTCTTATCAAAATGAAAGTCGATCTCAAACTGTTCTACAACATGTTGCACACCCGAGAATACCTGGGAACGTGTCGAGCTAAGGATGAAGGGAGCACTCGGCTCGGAACTATTACCACAAATAACCCCATGTAGAGTTACACGAGGGGCAATGTTGTCCTTGAAAAGTATTAATGGCAGGAGCAATCTTTAATCTAAGTTCCAATCATTTAAATTTAATCAATTTATTAAAAAATAAAAGTGACCTTCAAAATAAATTTTACGTATTAATAAAATTTAAATTCCAACCTTACTCTTTTCTTTTTTGGAGAAGAGATACCGGTTACACCACCTCTACCAATTCTATCGGTTAATCAAATAGTTATATTCGATATATATTATATAATGAACTCATTATGTGATGATAAATAAAAGAAAATTACATATAATTTTTTTATAATTTTAAAAGACCTAAAAATATATAAATAAATAAATAAGTATGTATGTATAAAAAACTCACCCATGTGAAAGTATAATCTCTTACTAGTGGAAGGAGTTTGTTGCATAATAAATTTTAAATCATAATTAGAGATGTTATATGGGCCGAATTAGTTCGGAACCAGACCATCCAAATTCGAAACTAGTATGGATCGTTACTCTACTGAACCGACCTGAAATCTGCTCGAAACTGAACCTACTCGAAATTATTGCAAAACCGGCCCGGACAGTCAAAATCATGCAAATCAACGGTCGAATTTTATCATATTAATTTTAAAAATATAAAAATATTTTATTTTAAAAAAATATATAAGACGAATTATTCATGGTCAAATCAGCCAGCTTATAAATAACTCTAAATTGGTTTATATATGCATGAAATATAATATATAACCAGATCAGTCCGTTAAACAAATGAACCGAACCATAATCTAGTTAAATAATTTTAGATCTATTTTGAACCGATTCAACCGTTTATTTTAACATTTCTAATCATAATATCCGTGGTGATTAAGAAAAAAAAAAAAAAAGAATCCCACTCTGGGATGTGGGACCCGCCAATAGCTAGGCATGGGGCAAAGTGTGGAAAAAGCAAGCACTGTTCGATTTCGATATGCGGCGAACCGATTCCAGTGTGTTTTGCCACGTAAGGCCACGCGCCCCTTTATGGATACCTTGCATAGTACATTTGGATTGCACCGGATGCTTGAGATCAGGAAAAAGGAGTGGCTGTAGCTAGCAATCGTAGCAGGGGATCAGGTCAGCTGTCCTCACCGTGTAGCAGAAATGGACTTTACCGGTGATATATATGGTCACCAATGGCCGCCATTGGTGGGACTTCCGATCCGACCCAAATCCCCCAACCGGGCCATCCGACACAGGACTTCCATGAGAAGGCTCCCCATCGATCCCTTGGAGGTTCTTGAAGACTTCTCACGGCCCTAAAATGACCCGAGCTCAGCCCGGAGGAGAGTCGCAGCCAGGCCAGAGTGCGCATCACCGCGGACCCCGAAAGCCACTGAATTTGATCATGGTGAGACATCCTCATGAGAGGACAGCCTGCTGTCCGCCACTCCTTTCCCATCATACTTCCTCTATCCATGTCCCTCGCTAGCTAACCCCAATCCATGTAGCCTCACTATTTGGGACGACGTCCTATCCCCCAAAAAAGCTATAAAAATTTATAGTAATATTATCTCCGAGGTAAAATTAAGAGTTATTTTGTTTGATCATCGTTGGTGGGAAGGACTGCTTGCACTCTTGCCTTTATATTCCTTCAATTGCCATCTTATATTGTATTGTCTTCCACTCTATTTAAAATTGTTCATCAGTTGATTTTTTGAAGGGAGCTTCTACACGGTGACTTTGTGCCACCGTGCTGATCTCCGTTTCGGACTGTAAGAATAGAGGGTGTGGCTCGATGACTTAGATCGTTATAAGAATTCCCGATCCACATTCGGAATTGATCGCTTGGTCCACTTTTGGAATTGGGAAAATTAGAGAGCAGGTCGAATCAACAACTCATTCAATATCATCGGGAATAGACGAGAAGTGGGAGGGGGAGTAACACGAGAGAGACCGTGATTCTTGATCTTTATTGGTTGGGCGTGGGAATGGTCCCAAGATGGTGAAGGCTGGGTCGAGTGGAACATTTGGGACGACACTGGACACCCAACAATAATGCCTCTCAACGACTCCCCCTTCAAAAAGCTGGCAAGGACACACCAAACCCTAAGCCACGAGAACAGCTTTACAAAAATCCATATGGGTTGCTCTAATTTTATAAATGAAAAAAAATTGTATGTCTAAGAGAATCATACCCTCGGCTATGCTGTGAGATCACTGACCGGGAAAAAGGACAAACTCATGAACTTCCCCATCACTGCTTGCTAGCTCTCGCACATGTCAAATTATCATTGTTATTATGTTTTCTTATGAAAGATTCCATCAAGAGAAAGAGAGATAGCAAAGATGAGACATTGGTAAATGTCTACAATGGATCCAACTCTGAAACCACTATGTTCTACATCGGGCCGAGGAATGGGCATCGTGCACACACCATAGACTCACAAAGTCTAAGCTGTGGGATCGGATCTGAGATAGCTGACGACAGTCCGCCGTGATGAGATGCCACCGGCCGCAAGCCACCGGCTGTCACGCGAAAGACGCTCTGGTGGGGGTGGTTCGACGAGGGACCGGGATGCCATGTATATTGTCTGGCCCCTTCTATATGGCCCTTAAAAGTTATGAGGTATCATCTATGGACACGGACCTCTGGATTCAGTCAAGTTGAGCTTTGTAGTTTTCCCACCCAGGAAGAAGAGGACAGCCATGCAATTTCAAGTGAATCTCGTGCAAATATTTCTTTGGGGCCCCCCATATATTCCTTTTTAAAATTGGTGGGACGCACCGCTGAATTAATGAATTCCGATTTAATAGTAGAAGTATTAATAGATTACATTAAATCAACAAAAATATGGAATATTATCTTCCACGTACAAATTGTGTTATTTTCGAAGGGATTTTTGTATTTATTTGAGAGATGATTGATGCCATCCTCTTGGATTCTCAAGAAAGAATCAATTCGCGAGGCCAAAATGTGCTTTTTAATTCCCACTGGCCTCTCTTCTCCCTCACGCACAAAATGGTCAAATTCCATTCATATCCACCCACTGTCGTCCGCTGGTTCTCTCCTCGCATTTGGAATATGGATCCCATCTTCCTCCGATCTTCGAGCACCGGAGAATTGACGATCGTCACGAATTCACGATTCGCAACCTTTACCCACCCTTGTGGATCGCTCGGTCCCATCGCTATCCATCAACATCCATGGAGGAACGTGGTCGGTCATCGGATCCAAATTTGGCCATGGAATAGGAACTTTTAGAATTGAGAAGGCAACTTTAGCACTAAAAATATCATTCTCCATGACCTAAACTAATAAGTCTTTTAAGTGATCTTAAGATTGCCCCCGCACTTTTGTCATGTACAGTGGGAATCCGAGAAAACCGATGAAAATGCGGGGGAATCAAAGTGGATCTAAAAGATTTTAAAAAAATTATATAGAAAAGACGCAGCGCTTTGAAGATTAAAAATAAATAAATAAATAAATTACATACCTTATTATTTTTAATTATAACAATTTTTTATAAAAAAGATGGATATATAAAATGAAAATAAGAGAATAGGGATAATTCCATTCCATAGAGGAAAAATCAATTTTCGGAGTTTAATAGCCAGCAGATTCTTGACCATTGTGGGTGGAATCTGACGGCTGGAAAGGTTTGTCCCTTTTTGATTGAAAGCATCTCCCATCGGCAATCACAAATTATTGAAAATCGTGAAAAATATATATTTTTTAAATTATGGACGATTGATATGTGGTGGTGGTGGTGGTGGTGGTACGGCTTCATTGAAAAAGAAAAAGATTCCTTATCTCTAAGATACCTAATTGGAGACGACAAGTTCACATGACTCGAGTGTCGGCCTCAAAGCAAGTCTTTATCACATTTAGCTGGAAAAGGGCTTACGCCCAGATGAACCGACTCGGTCCGTTCGCTCTCTTGGGTTGGATCCACGAGAAGGTCATAAATCCACGCACCAATTCCTCCGATTTTATTCGATCTGCCTGTGACTCGGATCGTCTTATCCTGTGAAGTGGCCGTCGACCGTCGGTCCAAGAGACGGAAGGTTCGGAAAATCTTGGATTCCTGGAATCCAAATAAAACAGGCTCTAACATTTTAATTAGCCTAGCGAGCGAATAACGTTTCGTGGGTTGAGGGATTTTAGCATCGGCACGACGTTCTTTGTCACTGAAAAAATAAATATGTGAATGAATATACTTGAACAAGAAATCGGCCAGTAAATTATTTAATACATGCTGTTTTTTTTATTTATTTATACATATATATATATATATGTCACATGCTAGTTTGAATCTTAGGGTACACCGACTCGTGCCAATATTCCAGATCGGTGGCTTTACCGTCTCCATAAAGGGGAATTATCCTTGACCCAAATGTAGAGCACCGCAAAAAGGTCATTTTTGAGCATTTTATTTAAGAAATATTATAAAATGTTTGCGGTAATTACATGCCCCTTTTTTGACTTTAGCTTCTCCTCTCCCTCTCTTTATTTGGTATTGTAAAGTAGAATTTTGGGCCATTTTATTTATTTATTTATTTTCTGGGAGGACAATCCTCAAAGTCTTTGATTTTGAGTTGACTAGCACTAACCCAGCCCAGGATAGATCATATTTGCCTCAACGTCGAAGTCCCATTTCACATTCATTGTGTCAACTTTCCATTATTGACGAATTAACATTGCTCATATGTCTCTAACATACAGATTTTAACTGTTGATGCATAGTGGTGAGAAGGGGAGGGGTCAGTCACATTAACGTCAGTGTAACAACATATCGTAATGAGGAATATGGTTTGATGTAATAGTACTACTTTCGACCTAACTATTAATGTTGTAGGTTCGATTCTTATTATGAGATTTTTCGTATTTATTTATTCTCCTATTTTTTTATCTCATTTTATATTTATAAAAAAATTTATACAATAAAAAAAAACAATATAAGAGGTATCTCTTATTGAATGAGATCCGAATATTCATTAGCAAGGTACAACATGTGGATTTACAAACCCGTTAACCCATCCCTTGATCGGTTCAACCCTCCATCCAGTTTTAAATGGCTCCATCAAAATCCCAAAGGTTATCTCCAAACCCATTTCAAGAAATGCCCTCTATCAGGTGGAGGACGGAATTAAACTATCATTTTAATGACATTTTTTTAGTATCGATTCATTCTTATGTTTCTCGTACCACCATCAAGAACCGAAGAAAAAATTGTTATCGCTCGGTGCTTTCCGGTTCTACCACTAGTGATGGACAATGGACTTTTCTCCGACAAAGCTCCCTCTTGTGCTAGGCTGAGACTATATATGTAAAAGTATTATACTAGATTGCCCAGGTCCTCTTACTTTACCCCTAGGTCGGTCAAATCGGTTCAAGATCCTGATCGGGGAAGCTCGCAGGAAGTTGGGGGTGAGATTGCATCGAGTCTTCCATTAATTGTATTTGCCATGTGAACTTTGCACTCACTCCCGATGAGCCTGAGGTCGGCCCGAGTTGAACCGGCAACCGAGTCGCCCTGGCTCCCTCGAAGCGGAGATGGAGAGAGAAACGTTGGAGGAAGATTCTGCAGAGGGAGAGGAGAGAGAGAGACACTTGGCTGCAGCCTCACATCGGCTCGTCGCGTATTTTATCCGTCCGCCCTTCCCTCCTCCCTCCGCCCTCCACCCTTTGCGTATATAATAATCTCTTTCGCATGAACCATTTCGCCATATAAATAACCACTTACTCTCATTCTCCTCTCTCTCTCTCTCTCTCTCTCTCTCTCTCTCTCTCCGACTCTTCTTCTACATCTTCTTCTTCACCTCATTGTAGATTCGGTCGGCGAGCTCTCTCACAGTCACAGTTCCCTGCAGTGAGTGTTGGTTGGTTGGTTGGTTGATCGATTTGATTGATAGAGTCTTCCATGGGTTCGCTTCCGCCGGAGCTGAGCATCGAGGGCCGTCCGGCCTTTGTCCCCAGGACGATCAGCGAACTCATCCGGGACATCTCGGCTGTCGCCGACGCGGCCGAGAGGTCGTCCAAGCTTGAGGATCTCGTCATGCGGCTGGAGGACGAGATGAGGAAGATCGACGCGTTCAAGCGCGAGCTCCCCCTCTGCATGCTCCTGCTCAGAGACGGTTGGTTCTCGGCTCGATTTTTTTTTCTTCTCATTTTGTTCTTATTCTGCGTTTGACCTGTTCGGACGAGTCTTAGATCGGACTAAATGGCATCTGATTGGGGGAGCTCGATTTTGCTGCTATCTAGTTCGATCGACATCAGCTCAGCGGTCTCACATTTCCGTATTTCTCAAAATCCAGATTCAGATTTTTATTTCTGTTTTCTTATTTCTTCACCTCACGCGGCTTAGTATCGATGAAATTCTCAACCATTTCCAGCTGGAAATCCTGGGAAATTTTTCAGAAATGTTTTCTAGTTTTTTATTTTCAAAGACTAGCTGAAGCTGATGAACGTATTCTTCTTACACAAATAAGTCCACGGAAGGAATAATTCTTCCTGTTTCTTCAAATGGCCATTCTTCTTCTAACTTTTCTGTGTTCTTTTTATTTTTCTTATTGCGGTTTTCAGCTATCGCGTCATTGAAACTGGAAGCGGTGGAATCGACTGTTCTGCCAGTAACAGCGGAATTCATTCCTTTGAAGAAGGACTGCAGTGACACTGAAGTTCAAGGTACCAACAAGAAAGAGAAGGATACTAAGGATGAAATTTTGGATCCTCTTGATCTTCAACTATGCACATTTGATAATAGCAACCTTGAAACTAAGGTACCCAATAGCCTTGATTTCACCGAACTTGAGCCCAAGAGTGAATGCTAATTGATCTGTTTGGACGATATCTGATGGGAAACTTGTATTTGACAGAGACATGCATTTCTAAAGAATGAATCCGCTGCTGAAGATGTGTTGAAAACATGTAAAAATAGAAGTATGGGGAGGGAATTTATGCAGTTGAAGCTACTTTCTCCTCCACAAGCTACAGCTTTCCCGAGCAAGGAAGATAGGGTGGAATTGCCTACTCAAAGCCTTTCACTTATCATACCGGGGATAAAGAATCCAAGAGAAAAGCATGTTTCAGCTGATACGAGAACAAGTTTTGGCCGCCCCCTTGCCCAGACTGTGCAGTCAAATTCAAGAAGTGGGGCTCCACAGCAGAGTGCGAGGAAGCAGAGAAGGTGCTGGTCCCCTGAGTTGCATAGGCGGTTCGTGAACGCCTTGCAACAGCTTGGTGGTTCGCAAGGTTAGACCTTATAACTTTATGGGTTACTTGTCAGAGTTGTCATCCTGGTGATTGATTGTGCTTCTTTGTGTTGTGATTTCAAACAAGGAATCAATAAGTGCTTTTACTCTTACGCCTGGATTCTCATGAGACGATGCAGAAGAGTGATGTAACCTGATTGTCTAAACTATAGTGAACTGAAATCTGCTGATCACGTGAACTGTTTCTCTTGGTTCTCTTATATCTTTTGCACCATGAGAATTGACTGTTTTCAAGGTTGTTTATGAGTCTGGATGACCAAATAGATATATATTTTAGGTTTGGTTCTTAAAAAGAATCTAACCTTAAGATGCTCTTTTGGTCCTTGCAGCTGCCACTCCCAAGCAGATCAGAGAACTTATGCTAGTTGAGGGCCTGACGAACGATGAAGTGAAGAGCCATTTACAAGTGGGTGATTTCACTTTCTTCCGCTCAGATCATGCCTTACCTCTCTGCTTCTGAAATTTGATAATAAAATTAAAAAAAATTGTCCTGTTCAAATCTTAATGGTCTTTGACTCGGGGATTAACCATGGAAAACATGTGGCCGTTTTCAGAAATACAGGCTTCACACCCGCAGATTACTGACCACTTCAGCTTCACCCTCAAACGAGCCGGTATGTGTTTTGGGAAGCTTATGGCCATCTCAGGATCAATCAGATGATGCCATTGACTCAAAAGAAAGCAATTCCCAGTCGGGATCTCCCCAGGGACCCATGCAGTTTGGTGGAAGCGCAGGGGTTGCCTCAACCACTGGAGGGGACAGCATGGAAGATGATGAAGACTCCAAGTCTGAGAGCTATAGCTGGAAGAGCCACATTCAGAGGTCCAGGAAGACTGGTGTATAGTAGCAGTATGAGAGCTTTTTACCCCATGAATTTTGCAGATAAGATTATACATGGAGGAGTTAAACAGCTATCGGAAAATAATTACTTCATACATATCATTGAGGAGGACCTTGTAGTTCGGCTTAGAAATTTTGCAGGACTGGCCTCTTTAAGCATTCATGTTGTGTTGAGAAGTTGAGCTTTCGGTTTGGGAAGTTCTTTAGCTACTGGGGCATCGATGAATATATAGTTTGAGAGATCAATCATCCCCTTTTACCACATTATCCTAGACATTCCCTATTCTTGGATCCTTGCCAGAAAATCTTGGTCTTGACAGCAACTAAGAATTAAGACTTACGAGATCATACTCGGGGAAAGAGATTGCTGGGCTGGACATGTCACCTACCATTCGGCTCATTTATGTTCCTTTCTTTCCCCTTCCACCCCCCCCCACTGTTTTGGTAGGAATATTCTCTGTTTCCAGCTGTTTTGACAGGTTCTTCTTGTTCTTCTCCCAGAGAAGAAGAGAATATGAAGAAGAAGAAAGTTTGGTGTGAGAGGGAGCCCGGGGCAGTTGAGCGGAAAGGTAAAGGGAAATTTCCGAGTCCTACAGCTAAGTTTTCCTTTGGGGAAATTTCATCAAAGATTCTTTGGTATTTGGTCTTACCTACCCACTAGGAACAGTTCAAACCTGATGTCTGAGAAACCACGAAATGTGATTCTGGTTTTTGTTTGGGTCCCCAGTTTTAAAACAACTTAAATCTTATAAAATTTGTTCGATTTTATCTCCTTTTTTAATTAAAACAAATAAATTAATGGTCTAACCCAATACTTCCATTTTGTCTGCTTTAGATTCTATTCATAAATCAATCTTATCGCCTGGTTTTCAAATGCCTTTGAGAGAGATTGATGAGTCTGGGGGAATCATAATTCAAACGAGATATGCCTCAGCAATTGAACGGTCCATTCTCGACAAATATATATATATGTATATTGCACAAGTCTATACTGCCTATCCCCTGTTCACACATAAAGTGAATAGTCCTTGATGAGGAAAAAAAAACAAAAAGGACAGAGAGGGGGATTAGCTGTCGAAGTGGTGTCTCTCTCGTTTGGCAAGAATTTGAGCAGTGATGATGAGAAATGTGAGATGGCAGAAAAAAAAAAAAGAAGAAGAAGAAGAAGAAGAAGAAAGATCCGATGACCGAGACTTCTCCCTGACGGCAACGCCACGCGAGGATGGTCATATTATATGGAAGACAAGACAAAGGACAACATGTCCTCTTGGTACTCTTCCAACAAGAGGGAGAATCTTGATGGTGGTTGTGGATGAGAAGTTATAATTAATATTTATGAATTTAACTATTTTAATAAATTCATCTTTAAAGATGAGCAACTCTTTGGAAGATGAAAAAATATAAAGTAAAAAACTTTTTAGATGATAACTCATGGTTCGGACCTTGAAAATTGAATGAAATCTGAAATCTGAGCTGATCGGATCGAGTTGCAGGTCGGATCGAGTTGCAGGTACCTATCTACGGCCTCAAGGAGCCCGTAGCCGCNGATGATCGGATCGAGTTGCAGGTACCTATCTACGGCCTCAAGTAGCCCGTAGCCGCTCGATAGAAGGGTATGGAAATATCGGGTTGTTGTCCTTTTTATTCCACGAAAGGAATCTCCTTTTTTTTTTAAGTCAAATCAAATCGATCCTCCGAACTTTATCCTTTTTCCACCTGACCCAACCCACCCTGAATTGACTGTGAGTGGATGGACAGATAGAGATGGAGAATCTCATCGACAAGCATATCTTTGTGAGCCAACCAACCGAGCGAGCGAAATTCTTACCAATTGTCCATTGGAAATAAAGAAGAGGAAGAATCAAGAAATGTCTGTGCAGTTCATACCATATTATGCGTGGGATCGAGAAACTTTGAATATAATTCTTGCTGGATCCAAATGTCCATGTCCACATAATGTCGGCGGGGCAGTCGGGAGTGCCGCGTTATCAGGGATGCGGCCGCTGGATCATGTGAATAGAGATGGGTTGTGTTATTATTGCTGCTCTGGGCATCATCACATCGACAAGTCCTTTTTTTTTTTTTTGTGGGAATGGATCCTGCCGTGTGTTCGCTCGAGACAAACCCATAAAATTCATGGATAAGACAAAGCTTTGATGGGCTTTGGGCTGACACTCCCCTCTTCTAAATTCAAATTGGAAGCCTCTGGTCCGAACGATTTCACAACAGAATCTCCTCCCCCAATGGTTAGTTAAGGTCCAATTATCATTCCTAGTGGTAATGCGATTCTTAGTACGGTTATATCCAACATGTTTCTAACAGGCTTATTAGTTCAAAGAAACAGAATACAGCTAAATTAGTCACGTGTAGTTAATTGGTGTCCACTCCCCAGAGAAGTGGGGGGCAAAAAAATCACGTGCGATTAGGGGATTCTCGTCACCCTCGCGTCTACCTCAACCTTCCATCGCACGTTGAACTGAACGAGGAAGGGATGTCGTGCTTGCGCGCGAAAAGTGGGTTGGACGTCCACACAGTTACTACACTTCCGGAGAAGAAGACAGGCACCGCGGCAAACAAGAAACGGAGCGAACCTCCCTCCCCCCTCCCCGCCCCGCAAGAACAAGAACCATATTGCCGCATCGAGGACGAGGAAGAAGAGGAGTGAGCGAGCGAGCGAGCGAGCGCGACCTGAATCACTTCACAGAACCGATCAATCCTTCCGAGGAGAAAAGCCCGGCAATGGCGCAAGTCCAGCCCTGCGAGAGGGATGGCCGAGGGAGGACCTCGGAGACGGGCTCCGTCAAGGACACTACCACCACCGCCTTCAAGTTCAACGCCCACGCACCCGAGTTCGTCCCGAGGTCGCAGGCCCACCTGTCCGATCTGTCCTCTTACTACTACCCCTGCTTCCAGTTCTTCGACGGCGGGACGAGCGGTGGGCCCGACTGGCTCTTTGTGGGGGACCCTCACCCCGGATTCTTGATGCATAGCGGGTCCTCTGCAACGGTCGCATTCCCTGGAAACTGTTCGAGGAATCTCCTCAGTCATGATCTCCAGCAGAAGATAGTGAAGCAGGTTCCTCATTTGACGATTACGATGAAATCGGTCTTCGGGTCATCATGATTGTTGCTGATAACACCTCCTGTTTGATAATAGGTTGAGCATTTGTTCAGTGATATGAGCTTGCTTGCGAATGATTCTCTGACCAAACATATGAGTAAAGACCCCGAGGGTTACAGTAAGTATCAACAGGTTGTCTGATACATTTTATGCGATCAGTCATTCACGGTCCCGTTTAGTTTTACTAACATATCTTCTTCGGAAGTTCCAATATCCACCATTGCTTCGATGAAGAAAATCAAGTCCCTCACTATCAACAGCCAGTTGCTTGCCCAAGCACTTCGGTCCTCTTCAAAGATGGTGAGTGTTGATTCAGATTATGCAGCATTTTTATTAGGGCCTAAAGATGTAATGCTACTGAAAAACCATTGCCTCGAAGGTTGTGAGCAGTGACGGCAAGAGAGTTAAACGCAAGCACCCCTTTACCGAAAAATACAGAGAGGACTTGCAGGTTCGTGCCTTGGTGAATAGCTTCAGCAAACCAATGATTGGGATTGGTTTTTGAAGGCTTTCTTCTCTTTTGTAGTATCGTACAGTTGTTGTGGAGAATTTGCCTGAAGATCACTCCCACCAAAACCTGGAGAAGATATTCTCTGCAGTTGGAAGGTACAGGACTTGTTTTTTTTTTCAGTCTCAAGCACTTCCTGTTACATATAAATTCCTATGTTTACCCAGAAACTGAATCTCTGTTGCTAAATGCTGTCGTTGAATAGCGTGAAGAACATTCGAGTATGCCATCCCCAAGAGTCCAATCTGTATGGCCCGAGATGTGACATTTTTATCGGAAGAAAGGTAATGTAAAACATACTAGAGTGCAGTAAGTGGAAAGGAAAGAGAGGTGCAAAAATACATCACTTCTGGTGCTGATCCTGTCTTCCTTGTGTTTATAGCTTCACGCCCTGATAGAATACGAGAACACAGATACAGCTGAGCTAGCGGTACTTACAAGAAAACGATATTTTTATCCCACCATTTGTTTCATTGATCCTAAGACTAGAGAATGTTTGCTAGGCCGAGAAGTTGAACGACGAAAGGAACTGGAGAAAAGGTCTACGAGTAAGGTTATTGCTGAAACGCTCGGTATATCTGCCCAGCCCTGACACTGGAACACTTTCTTATTGTGCTAACGTGACATCTAAGTTCGCAGCTACTTATTGAAAAATTCATTGATAAATGCAGCCAAAATCTGTGCTGAATAGTAGGAGATCTGAATTCGATTGCTTTCTGGATGATGACGGATCTCTAGATTCTATTGATGACATTCATCCAAGCAACCCAGAAATTGCCTTTGATAGTAATGTAAGTTTGCTGTGCAACTGTCTGACTGCTCATGCTGTGATATTGTGGTTGTTTAGCTCTTTCATTCATAGGCTTCGTGTGGTGAAAAGCAGAGAAGAGAATGATGGGTTAATCAGCAGTTTCCTTTCAGAAATAGCTTATTAATGGTCGTTTTTTAGAAGTTTCTAGAATTGCTCCAGTAGAAAACCTGAAACTCTATGTCAGTTTTTTTATGCTCAGTTAGAAAACCATTAAAAACAAGATAAAAAATTGCTTGGAAACAATAAACCATGCTATCAACTACTCTCAGAAAGACATTCTGCAGTGGTTATCCAGATCTTTATCGTTTTGTCAAGAAAAAGGGGATTGAATCCTTTGCTCTTCCATGTTCTTCAAACCAAAATGTGAAGTTTCGTGCTTGCACTGACACGTTTGTGAAGTGGGACGACAGTTGTTCCTTGTTATCTCTATGTTGCTTTGATAGAGACAGACATAAATGAAGTGCGTTCTCCCACTCCCAGTTATGACCTTTAGCTTAAGGTAAATTATGTTCGGAAAATTCAAGCTTGCGGTTATGAAAATCTGCGCAGGCTGAAGATAACTTGACAGGCTCGAAGAAGTATTGGGGTGCCAGGGGTCGGGGCAAGGCCCATGGATGGACCCTGAGCAACAGTGGTCGAGGCCTGCTGGCTCCAACCCTACAACCAAACAGCAGCATTCAGGGTGAACCACCCACAAAGCTGACAGTCAAGGGCCCGAGGATGCCAGACGGGACCCGTGGGTTCACGATGGGACGAGGAAAGCCTGCATCTTCTCCCACTTCTCCGGCTTCTGCCACCTCACCTGAGTGACATTGCAGCTCTCACAATTTTGCTTGAACTTTTCTTCCGAATCCTATCGTTACTTATTGCTATCATTTGATTTGTTGATTCTTTTGGCCTCGGACATGAACATATTTATCATCTGGTGGCTCGACAGTCATGCAGTAAGGAGCCGATCATACTAGATGGAATGATCTGTTACCATTAAGACTCATAGGTAATGAACTCAAATATGTGTGTAGCTGTTTGTCTTATCATATTTGCAGCAGAGGATACTGATCCCGAGAATATGCTGCATTTTAATATTGAATCTGTTGCTTGTTGGAGTGGAGAGTTCAAAATGGAATCAAACTGGTTTATAGCAGAAAAGGGTCTCAATGATCAATTTCATGGCATCTCTCTTCCGAATCCATCGAGGCATAAGTTTTCATCATCCGAGGTGCATCGAGTAATGGTCGAACTTGTTTTTGGCCGGTCCAAGTACTTCGATTCTAGTGGGGTTCGTATGAGTCTTACTTAGAAGAAAATACCTTCAGTCCGTGGAGTCATACAAGTCCCATCTAGATTTGCAAGGAATCCTCGTTGCAGATCGAAACATATAAATAATGAAATTGGTTCTAATCCAAGACTGGGTAGAATAGTGGAAATATGAATTTATTATTATTATTTTAAATATTTTTGGCAGAGGATGGGCACACACAGAGAAGTAGCTGGGCGTGTCCTCTATAAATACGGGGGCTGAGGATTTCTAGGGTTTACATCTGTCGCTTCAGAGAGAGCTCCATTTTCACCGGAAGAAGAAAGTAGGAAGAGAGTCAACTGAGAGAGAGAGAGAGAGAGAGAGAGAGAGAGAGAGAGAGAGGGTTGGAGGAGAGATGGTGAGGCCGAAGTGTTTCTTGGACATCACCATTGGCGGGGAGCTCGAGGGAAGAATCGTGGTGGAGCTCTACAATGACATCGTCCCCAAGACCGCTGAGAACTTCAGGGCCCTCTGCACCGGTGAAAAGGGCATTGGTCCCAACACTGGCGTCCCGCTCCACTTCAAGGTTCCCGCTCCCTCCATTTCCGCTCTCTCCACCATTCAGACTCCCGTTTTATTGTTTAACTGCGAGCTAGCTGCGGCGCGCAGTGCACTGGTTTTCAGTTATGGTGAAACGGTGGCATCTCATCTATTTCACATCCGAAATAGGTTTATCGCTATAAGTCACTTAAATACTGCGTCAGTATCACTTTCTTGAGCAATCTTTGATAATTTCTTCGTATGACTCTATGTTGCTAAAGGAAGTAATTCTAGTGAGAAATCTAGAAGCCGTGAATAAGCGATCAGGTTCCTATGATATAAGACACCTCTGAGGTACTCTCAATCAACGAACACTCTGCATATCCTTGCTGAATGGTGAACTCTATGATTTGTGACGAGCGATTCATATTTTGTGATGCTTCTCAAGGGGCTTTTATTGTGAATGAAAGCGCTTAATCATGTAAATGTTCTGGATAGGAATACATATCATCAACTGGTCCTAATTTTTATGGGGATTCTATCAACATACTCGATGACTTATACATGTTTACTGCACATAGGGGGTGCGCTTTCATCGAGTTATCAAAGGCTTTATGGCTCAAGGCGGAGATATTTCTGCTGGAAATGGCACTGGAGGGGAGTCAATTTACGGTTTGAAATTTGAGGACGAGAACTTTGAGTTGAAGCATGAGAAAAAAGGCATACTTTCCATGGCTAACTCAGGCCCAAATACTAATGGGTCCCAGTTCTTCATCACAACTACTCGAACATCTCATTTAGATGGAAAGCATGTTGTGTTTGGAAGAGTTATCAAGGGAATGGGAGTGGTCCGCTCTATCGAGCATGTTACTACTGATGATGGTGACTGCCCTATTTCTGATGTTATCATTGCTGACTGTGGAGAAATTCCAGAGGGAGAGGACTATGGGATAACTGACTTTTTCAAGGATGGTGATATATATCCTGACTGGCCAGTTGACCTGGATGAGAGTCCCGGTGATCTCCCATGGTGGATGAGTGCTGTAGATTCTATGAAGGCTTTTGGAAATGAGAATTTCAATGTACAGATTCCATTGCAGCTATTCTACAGTCATGTTTCATAGACAAAATGAGAAACATGTGCATTTATTGATTTTTCGCCTCCGAATTGCTGCAATAAGAGAATATGTGTACTATTTGCAGAAGCTAGATTACAAGATGGCTCTTAGAAAGTATCGAAAGGCATTACGCTATTTGGACATATGCTGGGAGAAGGATGGTATTGATGAAGGTGAATCTACACTGTTATATCCTCGATATTCACGTTCTGCTTCTAGAGATAATTAACTTGTCTTTCTTAAGGGTGGTATTCCTTCTGTGATTTTTACTTTACATGTACTCTTTGCACCTTATTAGCGCGTTGGTGGGTTTGTTTTTATTTTTGTCACTCAAAAGAGAGATGAAAAGCCTTTATGAGCATATTTTATTGAATATACTTCTTGTCTATGCCAATATGATCCTTTTTCAGTTAAGAGTGCAGCGTTGAGGAAGACAAAGTCGCAGATATTGTCGAATAGTGCTGTAAGTTCCTGTTCTGTGATTGTCTGCATGCTGTCTCAGAAAAAAAAATAAGGAAAAAATAAGAAGGGAAAAGGACAAAGCACTTGCCCATTTTTTGACAAAGTTGCTCGATGGCAAATCATTATTGTCATTCATCTCAATTCTTTTGCAAATTAGGCAAAATTATTTTCTTCTCTTATGGATAAATCATTGTATCAAATACTTCTCCTATTTGCTTCCTTTTCATCTTGTCTCTCTTTGCTCATCTCTGAGATATAGGGAATACTGGATAACCTTCAGAGATATATACATCTTTCCTATCCTTTTCCAGCAATTCAGTATAATGGCAGGTGCATCATGTCTTCATGCAGGCTTGCAAACTGAAACTGGGGGATTTTAAAGGAGCACTGTTGGATGCAGATTTTGCTATTCGTGATGGTGATGATAATCCAAAGGCTCTGTTTCGTCAAGGTCAGGTGGGTATCTCTACCCTAGGCATATGCCTATCTCTTGTTTCTTTTCCCCAGTTACAACAAGTCTCAATGATTAGGCTGTTTTGACCTGTCAGGCACATATGGCGCTTAATGACATTGATTCTGCAGTTGAATCCTTCTCTAAGGCATTGGTACTGGAGCCAAATGATGGTGAGCTCCAGGAGTTTTTATTTTATTCCTCTCTTTTTTGTTTTCTCCACATGCTTGTTTGCAGCTTTGGCAGGAACTTTGCCTCCTACGTACTTTGAAAGAACTTACTAATTCGTCCTATTTTGAACTCTTAGTCGTTAAAAAAATGTGCTTCAGAATCTCTTTGCCCCAAGTATCATGGTTCATACTCCTAAGCCGGTTCAGCCTGTATAGAAATCTGAACTCTGGCCACATATGTTTCAACCGAGTTAATGAATCAAAATAAGATCTCAAGTACTTGAGTTTTACTGGCATTATGTGGTGACACATTGCCTTACGAGAACGTACTGATACCTACGTGTTAATTCTGATCCTATTGTCTGAATTCTGACTACAGCTGGAATTAAGAAAGAGCTTGCTGCTGCTAAAAAGAAGGTTCGTGAACTGTGCGGCAGAACTCAAAGCATTTCATGACAACGGGGTGAACGCAGTAATTGTTTTTGGCTAATCTCTCTTTCTGCAGGTTTTTGAGAGACGTGAACGAGAGAAGAAGGCATACCGCAAAATGTTCCAGTAGCAGGTTTTTGCGACGAATGTTTCAGATACATATCTTGTAGTAATTCTCTGTGCTGGAATTTATTTAGTCTTCCTGATTTTAGGCTGCTCAAAATTCGAGATTCCTGTTTCTGGAGCCACTTGCATGGACTACTTCAAGATTCCACATTATTGCTCTAATCAAAAGGTACTTTATTTTATCCCTTCCATTAACAGTGTATCTGCTTCCAACAGTAAAAATCAAGGACATTCTGCTTAATTTGTAGAAAGCAACCTAACTTTTGGTCCATGTGGCATAGGATCGATGGAATGAGAAATGTACAGCTGAGTTTTGCAATTTCCGACTTTCTGGCTGTTAGAAAACTTAAATATGGTTGATGAAATTATTTGGACAATCTTTTGCCTAACGAATCATTGACTGGATTCTGATCAGTTTGCATCCTGATTTCTCTAATTCCAGGTTAAGTACGGCAGGCACCCAGGAGGCCCTCCTTAACGCTTAACTCTGCAAGTCTGGTGCTTGAACTGATTTTGATTCGGATATTGATGGGGGGGGTATTCCGGGGATCTAGGATTTCTCCCGCCCTTCTGCAACTCTTGGCCACTTTGAGAAAACTCGTGTTCAAACCTCGCACCTAATGCTAAAGCTCTTCATCCGTGGATGAAACTGACTGTCTCTCATGAAATCCCATGCCCCTATTCCTGTGCGAGTGAGGGAAATGACTCTTCCTTCGATGGTGAATCACTCGTGAGCTTCGATCCCCTTGCCGGTCGCGGCCACGGGGTACGTGTAAAAGTTAGACCGTGTCCAAGTAATCCAACGTGAAATTGATCCCAGAGGTCTTTGCTCGCCTCGGCCCAACCCACAACCCTCCCTCCCCCACAACAACTTCTAATTCGACTCCTTTTGGGCAGAAATCAAGACTTAGCCGGATCGGCTCGAGGGGTGCACGTGGGCGTCAGCGTGAGGTCACAGAAAGCTCATCGCAAACTCTCGAGCGGGCCATGAACTACCCACTTGGATTGGGGGTCAGAGATGGCGATTCAGTTTTCGGTTAAAGCCCCAAAGTGCGCATCAAATTTCTGTCTTCCCTGTTGAAACCTTTTGTGCGTCCAAACTTCTGGAAACACTTAAAAACATCTTGTATTGTTAGATTATATTAATTTTGTTTTACAGGTTATGAACAATGATCATAAATCTACTAGAACAAGGCAAGTGAAAGGAAGAAGAATTAAAGGATACAAAAAAAAAAGAAAGAAAATTCGCCCATTGACTGGTTAAGCCGAAGCACTCGGCACGTCCGATGCAGAAGGGAGAAATGGTGGCCTGGAGTCAACGGCAGGTCCGCAATTTGACCTTTTGAGGGATTAAAAACTCGCAGTGGCCTTCCGATTCACTCACCAACCCCAGGACAGGACCCTCTCTCTGAAAAAAAAAAAAACAGCAAAAGAAAGAAGGTTAATCTGGCCGTTTTCCACTTCTCACCGGTGCGGGAGTAGAGAAATATGGGAATATAAAGGTATCGGTATTCATCAACGATAATCAAAATCAGAAATTCTCGATACGATTTAACGCTCGAGAAGGTAAAGAAAATGGGGGACGTGACAACCAATCATCAAACATAAGCTCTGTGAAGCGGCGAAAGTACCTCGTAGCCAAGCCTGACTTGACTGCTATCCGTTAGATTTGATGAGCTCCATGCACCTTGTAATGCTAGAGAGACGGTAGATACGGTCGACATCTTATTTTAAAAGAAAATGAATTAATGAACGAACTCAACTAAATCGTATTGGCATGCGTAGTAGACCGAAGCGGTGCTCCATGGTATTCACCAGGCCAACCAGGATCCTATTCAGACAGCAAAGTCCAAGGAAGAAGGACAAAGGACCCCACCACTGGAGCCCTATATAAACCCCTTCCTGAGGCATGCAACAATTCACCCAACTCGACTCACAGACGCGAACACATCATCTCCTATACGCGACATCGATCATTATTCATCCACAAAAACCCTAGAACTCCTATAGCTAGCTTACTCCCACTTCTTTTCTTTTCTTTTTTTCATTCATCATGGGCCTAAAACTCATCGCCTTCATCGCCGCGATTGCCTCCGTGGCGGCTTCTGCTGCAGCCAGCTTCAACCGGTCGAACTACTCCTACTACTATGGCTGGGGTCCGAGGCACGGCTCCAACAATACCCAGAACTCCAGGGAGATCATCGTCGGAGGCGATAGCCACTGGCAGTTCGGGTTCGACTACTCCACCTGGGCATTCAGAAACGCCCCCTTCTACGTCAACGACACCCTCGGTACTATATACGACTCATTTGTCTTCTTTAATTCGCAATCATTTTGCGGTATCTCCGCGGCCGAGCAGACGGTGATCTCTCTCGGTTTTCTTTCTGCAGTCTTCAAGTACGATCCGCCGAGTGAGAACAACACGCACCCTCACAGCGTCTACCTGTTCAACGACTTCTGGAGCTTCAGGCAGTGCAACCTGAAGAGGGCCAGGATGCTCGCCAACTGGTCTGACGGCGCCGGCGACGGCTTCAAGTTCGAGCTCGCCAGGCCGTGGAGGCCCTACTACTTCGCTTGCGGGGAGAGCCAGGGCTTCCACTGCACCAACGGCAACATGAAGTTCTTCGTCGTCCCGGCCATGCGCTGGTGGAACAAGTGATCAATCCGACTGCATCGATGTCATTAGCAAGTGATCAATAGTCACGGTCGATATTTTGCATTAACAATAAGTTTTGTAGCTGATCATGAGCTAAAAAACAAGACACACAGAATAATTGTTTACACAATTATGTTTTTTTTTTTGGTTCCGACTGTTGTCTTAATAAAGTTTCTATTTAATGAAAAAGGGCTCAGAAATTCGAACATTATTGACTATATACATATATATATATATATATATGTTACAATTACATGCATGTTTTGGGAGATTATATATATATATATATGTGTATATTTCGGAATTACGAGACTGTCACATGTTATTACCCCACAACAGAAATTTTATACTTAGGCTTTTTGGGCCTTAATTATGTGAGGTCGGCCCATTAAATGAATCATAAGCCCATCTGAATCAGGCCCAAGTTGTCGCCCCTAAACTTTACCCGCCACTCGGATTCTATGCTCCGCCTTTAGCCGTCTACTCCGTCGTGCCGGTTGATTTCGTCGGGCTGTGTGTGGGGGAGGAGATGAGCGTCTTCGGAGGGGATAGCTGGGCGAGGGAGGCGCAGCACCGGAAGAGGAGAGTCGACGACCTCGCGATCGAAGGTCTCGAAGGGTCGACTTACAAGAAGCTCTCCAACGGCAAGCTCGCTTGCCTCGTCTGCCCTAACTGCCCCGTCCTCGATTCGCCGGTCATGCTCTCCGTAAGTTTCACTCATCCCTGTCGCTATATGATGATCATGTGATAATCCATTGTGAGCATCCGTCGGTGATCTGTGACTTGCGTACCGGTTACCTGATCAGCATTCAATCTGCTGATGCTTTCGTATACGAATAGTATTGGTCGAACATAATTCCATGAATAGGTATTTTTTGCGGTCTTCGGCGCTCTAGCGAAATGAGTTGAGAGAGCATCTGTGAGGGAATTAGAGATAAAGTCTGATCGGAATCAAAAGGACTGGGATTTCCACGAAGAAACTCAATAATGTGCGGACCATAGGGTCGAGGTCTCTCTTGAATGGTGGAACGAGCTTTTCGAGTCGTTCCTTCGTGCTCTTGTGTTTCCTTTTGATTAGGCAACGTTAAATGTTTGACATCCTATTGGAATATTCTGGCGGTAATCACCGTCTGCTCCATCTTAATCTGATTGCTTGAGTCAAAACTGGAAGGTGCATCGTAAAGGATCGAAGCACCGAGCTGCAGAATCCCGTCTTAAGGAAAGAGAGCTGATTAAGAGGGATGAGATCAACAAAAGAATTGCCTTGTCAGGGGATTCCTCCATCTGCACCAGCAGTAGGATTTCGAGTAAACCTTTGCTCAAACAGACTCGGCTGGCCACTTCTGAGGTCCTCAGTGGACGAGCTACAGAGCACGACACTAAGCACGAGCATGCGAAAGCTGTAATTGCTGTTCCATGTGTCTCTAGCATGGAATCAAGTCCTCAGGCAAGTGCCTCTCTCCCCGCAAGAGAAGCGAGCTCTGAGGTTATCGTACAGCGGCATCTCCTTCAAATCAGGGAGCATCGAGAGAGGGAACTCAAGTTCACATCCGCTGGGTGGAAGCGTGACGGTAATGGAAGATGGTTCAAGGACGAAAACGTGAGTCTTTTTCTTATGGCATTTGCTGGTCTAATCTTCAGTTGTCCTCCTGTCCAACTACACTTCTGCCCAAGCAGATTATTTTGTTTGAGGAAAGTTAACCCCTTGGACATATTAATGCAGGTTGAGTTTGACTCCGATGAGGAAGATCCTAATGTCTGCCTTGCATAGAACTGCGAGGAAATGTTGCGAATTTGAAGTTTATGATAGAACAGCTGCATATCGGATTTGAGAAATCCATAACAATTTATGAGGCGGGGCAAGAAGTTTTCTCATTCATGGCAGTTCTCCCCGGGGTCATGGATGGCCCATCTACCGAAGACTGAAGAATTATGCCAGCGGATGGCATGTTCACTGAAGTGGCAGCTCCTGAAACCAAACGACCCGAAAACTCCACGAAACTCTTCTGCAGACATCATCATGAAGTTAAAGCCACTGGGAATTTGCTTATGATAGCAAAGCGCGGAGAAATCGCAGCATCAAATTCACTTTTATGGTGCAACAGCTCGAGTTCTGGGAGCCTGCCTCATCTCGGATTCCCGATCCATCTCTTGGATTCTGGGTATTTAGCAGATACTTGATGAAGAGTTCTCTTTTCGTGTGTGACATAACTGATTCAGAGCTCGAGCTTAGCCGGACCGAATGAAGCTTGCGGCTTTCGTGTTTTCTGGAGTCTGCGGGGTGCAGTGCCAGCTTATTTTAGCTCCTTAGCTCCTGCTATAGAACTTGCCTTGCAACATTTGACTATTGAGTTGCGCAGCAAATACATGCTCATCGAATTGAAGCCCACAAAGCTTAACCCTCGGACCCCATCGGCAGTGATCATCGATCATCTCTATCATGGTATAAATGCGGGCCATTCTCAACCGGCTAGCTCCTACCCGTTTGCAATAACGTACTGAATTCGTCAGAACGATCATGTACTACTGACTCATCACAGTAAGAGCAAATCAATCGAATCAGTACTGTTGACGAACGGCGAAACTATTGGTGTACAAGACCAGTACAGTACGATCACCTAGACAATAGTTCCCAGCATTTCGAATGTCGCGGTCGTGCCATGTGCGATGACGTAATTAATCGTCACGGTGTCGTCGACCGTGAGGGGCTCTTTGATCTTTATCCCTGTGGGGTGGGAATAATAATGGTGCATGATGTGGCCGATTTTAGTGGGAAGCAAGCACAGGGGAAGAACTGACGTGGGTGGAAAATGTAATCAGTCCCCTTCCGTTATGGAATCCATCATTCTGGAGTCCCTTTACGAGACACAGACAGGCAAGGCAACCAATCACTCGATCAATCGTGACCGCCATTTTCGATAAATTCCACAGGGGAGGGGGACGGATGACGTTACCCCCGTCAAAATATGACATAACATTTATAAGCTAGCTGAGTGAGATAAATAACACCAGAGAGGTAAGGAAAGGCTGCTCGCGTGCAAGATTCCCTCCCTCCCTGTTCGTGGAGCGTACAAAGAGTCGAACGGTGAAATCGTTGTCCTGAGCGCTGCGTCAGACATACTCCTGTATCATCTCCTGGATTCCGGCGTACATACTTACTCGTGAACAATCTAATCTCCCTTCTCAATGCCTCCTAGGATCACTCTGACGCTGATCACATATGTTCATTGGGGGTCGATTCAATTAATGGTATGATAACGAGATATATAGTCAGGCTCGGTACGTTAACTTCACAAATGCCGGCCGCCGGCTATCGAAAATGGGAGGAGCTGCTGACCGGAAATCCGGGGAGGGATCATGCTCATACGCCAATCTCGTAGAGAATGGGGGACAGGGTTCCTCCTGAAAGCGCGTGCATTCATTGATGTTAGTGGCGACTGAAAGAGGCATGGGAAAACCCTAGCTATCCATCAAGTAGCATGAACCCCAAACACCAATGTTACAAGGCCACCATCTCCATGCATGCTCCCGAGCTCGAAGGAAAAGGTCAAACATGGCGATCATCCATCGAGAGAAATGCGCTGTTGATGCATTTGTGCACCCCCCCCTGATCATGATAGCCCTATAGGGTTTGACTTTCACCAAAAGGCTAACTTAATTATTGAATAATGAGCTCGTGGGTGGGTGGGGGGATATAATAAAGAGCATATATTTCTAGGGATATTATGCTGCTGTCCATTCTCAGGTATATGGTCGCCAATAGATTAATTCAAAGCTCTTGGATTAAAAATTAGTTTAATTAATTAAAATTTCTATACAGACACACACACACACACACGAAGAAAGATCATAAATTCGTACCGTGTCCAAGCAATATGGCAAACGCGAAAGGACCTTGGGATTTTTCTTTGGTAAGGATCGAGGGGGAAGCACGCAACCGGGGTTGGTTCGGGGGAAATGCGCCAAACGATTCCAAGAACCCGACTGCAGAGCTCATTATACTACTGTTACTGAGAGAACCGGCTTGAATGGTATACAACTTAACTCGATCGGTCTAATCGCCGTGTTGGTGTGTGAATGTATAATGTCGCATGGGAAGAGCCTGTGCGCGCTGTGAAACCCTCGTTCTAGGTCAGTATCTCTATCATCCAAAACTTAACCCAGAACAAAAGGACAGAGGGGAAGAGATCCAATCCAAGCACTAATTAATTGCTTTCTCTCAGCCCTTTTGTTTTATCCCGACAATCATATCGTGCGTGGCACGGGGGATGGCAGGCAGTGGTAGCGTAGTGGCTCGGTAATGGTATAAAAAACAAAAAAAAAGAAGAAAAAAGACAACAAAAAGAACAGAGAGGATACCGAATGATTTTACTACCAACATAGTTTGTTTGAGATATTCAACTGTCTATTTTTTTTGAATAAAATTATGACCATTAATATTATAAATAGATAAAATTCTTAATATAAAGAGTTAACCACCTGAATTCATCTTGTTTCAAGTGTTTTCCTTTCAATTATCCAGGGGGACCCAAAAGGGAAACAAAAGGAAGGATCAGAAAATGAAAAATAGGATTACGGGGGATTAAAGTTAAAAATCTCTCGATTTTATTAAATAAATATATATATATATTATCATCATGCAAATCACATCCCTTTTCGTTTTGGTATAAACTAATTAGTGGCTTAAAACATATTTAATAACAAATAATTTAGTTTAATTCTAATCAAATTAATATTTTATTTAAGACAAAAAATATTAAATCATCTTAACAAGATTTAATCACCATGTTTTTTCTCATTGGAGCCACCACTGATGGCGGACCAGTAATAGACGACCGTATCGCCGGGGATCCCGCACCTACAGCTACTAAAAATTGTAGCCTAAGTAGAATATTATCCCAATATTTATTATTTCTTCTTCTTTTTTTGGTCGGCAATAGCGCTTTAAAAATTGGTCAGGACTAATAAAAAAATTAACAGAGTGAAACAAATAAATAAATAATTTTAGAATTGAGAAAGGGATGGAGCAGCAGGTCATCATCAGAAGGGGCACAAGCAAAACCATTGCTTCACGAAGCATTACCATTACGCGAGAACCGGGGGAGCCCGCAGAGCATGCACATTTTTAATTGTTATTTGCTATAAAGGGCTCGTATTCCTAAAACTATATCATGCCATCCACGAACTCTTTTTTTTTTTGTTTTCCATTTTTCCCCTCCCTGATCTGTCGATTTCTATGCTTGGCAGATATTACCTAAATGTGGACGCAAGAATTAGTCCTAAGAATGGGGCTGTTATAGTTGCCATCATTCCCGGCTCAAGATTTTGACGATTCTTGGTTTCATTATCATCCGTAAAATTTCTTATCCCTTTTGTTATCCTCTTCCTCATCTCCATTTCAAAGTTCATTATCGAATATGGCAGTAAAAGAAATGGCTTACGTACGGGGCATCAGCAACAATATACACAGGTTCATGTGTTCGAGCTTCGAATCCTGACAAGGGGGATATGCAGGTGCACCAGAAACGGTGTGCATCGTATGGATCTTCTCGGTGTAGAAGACGATCATAAAACACTAAGAATTGTTTCCATCAGTAAGTAGGATTTTCAAGCCTGTGATTAGCTGTTAGACAGTCGATGCATCGTAGTGTATAAATAATACAAGCAATCAGATCAGTTGGTCGGAAGAATCTGCAATGAACTGTTTCTGGTGTGATAAGTAAGCAGTAAACAATATGGGCAAGGCGGCAGTGGATGTAAATGTCTTTTATTATAATTATTATTATTGAATGAGAGTATCCATAATAATTGATCGGGAGGGGTGGGATGGATCGGATGAACCACTCCATTAACTCCTTAATTAATAACAGATTGAAATTTCAATGCCCACATGGCCTGTCCTGCCATCAATACACTGGAAGAGATCCTGAATCTCTTCCGCTCCATTTTTTTCCCCCCGATTAGAGTGTCTTATACATCATGCATACATATTACGCAAGCCGGCGGAGTCAGGAACTGATCTCTTCTCCGGCGTGCAAGTCTTGGAGCTCCCGAAGACTCTTATCAGTATTTTATCCTCCTGTCAAAAATCGAGTAATAAAAGCTCATGGAAATTAAGAGGAAGCGTCCATTTCTGTTTCCGAGGGAGAGAATTTGCAGGAACCTAATAAAGAAAGCCCGGAAAAGGTGAGCTTTGGATTGCCTTCTTCTCCTTCTTCTTCTTTTTTTCTTTTCCCTGACAGCAGCAGACAGCACTGAGGCAGCTTCTCATTTTTGGTCTAGGGTTTGGGCAAAGTCGGAAGGAAATGATAATTAGAGCAAATGATACTGGAAAGAGAAAGTTATGAAGAAATAGAAGAAGAAGCCTACCAAAAAGGAGAAGAATGGAAAGTAGGATACTGAGACATCATCTCCATATGGAGAAATCTATATTGACAAAATTATATTTTTAGTGAATTCAATTTTACTTAAATCTTAATTGGTCTTGCAATAATATTATGCACATAAAAGGTGAAAAAAATGTACAATTCACAATTTCCACACTTCATTCACTATCAAAAAAGTGAAGTGAATCTTATGTTTAATGAATTTATACCTATGGATGGATTGATAATAAGGAGAAAGGCTTATATGTAATGGGTATATGGATGATATGACATAATACATACAGATTATCATACTAATCAACAAAATTTTAGGGTTTTTACAAAGTTCTTAGAGGCCCATATTTCCCTTTTTAGGGTTTGTGTCTTTCCATTTTAGGTTTTCATAAGATTCTAAAAAAAATAAAGTTTCTTAATTGAAAATTAATAAATTATATACTATTATCTTATTAAATTATGACCCAACCTAAATTAATATTGTGATATATCTATTACATATAAGACCATATAGTAAGAAGTGATATCTTTTTTTTTTAAGGTGGAGTAAATGGATTGGAAAATTGGGAAATCGGATAGTTTTGATATGTCGGGCAGGATATGTCTTGTTTTTTCCGTTTTGTTTTTCCTGCCAGGCTTCCAATCTCAGTGGATGCTGTTTTTCCGATTTGGATTTTTCCTGACAAGCTTTCTGGCATGGTCCCATGAATCTCTGAACTGAGCATCCAAGGAGCAGTACCCAACAAAAACAGAACCCAAAATTTTATGGCTCAAATTCAATTCTTTTTGGCATAGAATAAATTAAATTTATATGAGCTATTATATTATCCCACGTTCTCAATTAAGAGTCATTCATTAAGTTATTAAGTGTTCGTACTCTTTTATTTCTTTCCTTCCTCCTCCGCTGATACCTCTAAGGTCATGCAATTTCACATAAATAATCGAAAAATAAAAAATATATGTATATATATATATACATATTATCAACCATAGGTGGACCTCAATTGATTAATCTGTGTGGGTACGTGCGCGAGAAGTGGTTGGGAAGATAGAAGAAGGGAAGGCAGTGGACGTTAGCGTTCTCTCTTCCATAAGCCAAAATTAAATGCCCACCTGCCCGTTTTACTTACGGCCATAACCACGGTCCAACCATTCGGTTAATCATCATCGACTATTACGATAACGATGCGTCAAACCTTTAGGTTAGAATACACCGAGTTTGGTACGATAGATCCCCTCTGCCTGCTTTGTACCTCGTAATCCTTCGAAAACGAAAAGAACCGTCTCGCTTTCGCTCTCCCCTCGTGGTCGAGAACCGGTTTTTTTTAGGGCCCAAAGAAGCATTTCTTGGGTGATTCTTATGGGATACTAGAAAGGGAAAGAAAACCGAGCTGTAGTAGCCGAGTCCCGTGCCAAAAAACTTGGGTGTGTGAGTTGAACTTGCTCCACTGTATGTCTCTCTAGCTATATATATATATATATATTATGTATATACTGATGTAACATATGCCATAACGCAATTGAATAATTTTTTTTGGGTGAAACTAAAAATAATTTATGTCAAAATTAACATACGGAATTATTAATTTATTAATAACAATTAACATGGTACGTGAACGGTGAACCTCATTCTATGGCAGCCAACTCACCTCTACTTACAGTGCGGTCTCTCCTGCTTCAGTCTCTCTCTCACCCCCCGGCCCATGCTCTCTAAATCCACAAGAAATGAGTTGCAGAGACGGGCAGTGAATAAGGAGGTTCCTGGAGAGGATGCAGGAAATGCTGTAGCGAGCTAGCCGAGTCGACCGACCTCAGGCGCTCTGACCCTGTACGATGGGGATCTGCACCTCGAAGCCGCCGGTGAGGCCCAACCCCTACGCCCCACGGGACGGCAATGAGCAGCCCCACCGGGACCCGAATAAATCGGCCCCCACTCCCCTAAACCTCAAATCCTCCGTTCCTCAGTCCCCCTTCTTCCCGTTCTACAGCCCCAGCCCCAGCCCTGCCGACCCTTACCTGATCAAGTCCCCGGCCACCGAGGCATCCACCCCGCGCCGGCTCTTCAAGCGGCCGTTCCCTCCTCCTTCTCCTGCGAAGCACATTAAGGCCGTCTTTGCGCGGCGCCACGGGAAAAAGAAGGCAGCGGCCTCCGCGTCGATCCCTGAGGACAAGGAAGAGGAGGAGGAGGAGGTTGAGCTAGATAAGAGGTTTGGGTTTTCGAAAGAGTTCACGAGCAGGCTCGAGGTCGGGCAGGAGGTCGGGAGAGGGCATTTTGGATACACCTGCCGCGCTCGGTTCAAGAAGGGGGAGTTCAAGGGACAGCAGGTGGCCGTTAAGGTCATCCCCAAAGCAAAGGTCTGTCCTTCCTGGGTTTCTTCTGGTTCTTTTTACTGATATACCCTTTGCCGAGTCAAGGTATTTCTTATCTCGACCAATTCTTGAATCCCTAATGGCCCAATTGCATCGGATGAATTGGTTTCCTAGAAAATTGTGGATTTTACGGCGGTCATAATTGAGAGTCTCCGTAACATGACGAAAACGGCAAAATTGTTTTGTTTTTAGTGTTTTCTTGTTCAAATGAGATCAAAGACTGTTAATTTCCGGCGTGGCAGTGGACTAAACGAGCTAAACTTTCAGGACAAACGAGTTCTGCATTCACAGATGTCTTTATTTTTTTTTTATTTTTGGACAAACTGCTTTTACAGATTCGGTCAAAGGTTCAAGAAAGATAGCTATATTCTCTGCTAAAAGATAAGATTTTTGGGAATGGCTGAAAATAATGCTTTTAGCAATCTCCTGCGTTTGACTCATTTGATTGGTATTAGTTTCAATTAAATCAGGAACGTTGATGATATCTTTATAGCTGCTTGATTATTTGCACTCCTCGCAGCTGCTTTCCAGGCTGGCCTAGAAGTAGATGAACGTCTGCACATGTGACACTTGAATTTTATAATGAGTAACAAAGTAAAAAGGGAAAACCTTCAGAAAATGTTGGATTTTGTCAGTAACCGGAGTATGATCTGGATGTTTGGTCTTAGTTTCAATCAATTTGGAATTTTTCTCATGGTATTCAGTAGCTACGTTATTTGCACTTGCTGAGATTATTTTTGGTACAGTATGGGCCTAATCGTTGAATTATTTAATGGTTTGGTATTAGATTCACTCCTGTCATTGGTTTGTGGTTTCTTCAGTTCATAATTATTATGGAATCTTGTTGTCCATGTTCTCCTTTCGTGAGTTATTTTCTTCAGCCTCATAAAATTATCCAACACATGCTTGTTGCATCGAATTGACTGGTTGGAATGTTTAGTTGGAACTGAAAATCATGAGGACGTGAAAGTGACTTTCTCATGGACCTCTTTGTTTTTTATCCTTCTTTGTAGAGAAAGAATATAATCTGTAGTCTAAGATGAATAAAACTCCACTTTCTGGAGTCTCTGTTCAACGGGCACTTAGATTGATCAACCTTTTGTTTATTGGTTTCCTGATTAATCTTGGAATTGAGATAGCCTGAGAGAATCTGGGATTGTTTAGTCACAGTTTGGGAAGAAGGAAAAGGCACATTATGTGCCCGTCCTTGTCTGCTTACTGTTGGAAGTGCTGTCAGCCTAATTCTTAATTCCAGTCCGAGATATATTATAAGCATTTGTAGCTTAAATAATTGGGAATCTTGGATAGCTGCTAATAAGGAATAATGGAGATGGTTCGGCTGTCGTTATAGGATCATGGCCGATGGTAGTTCTTGATACAGGTCTAATGTGAAATAGGATTTTTTTTTCTTTGATCAGTCGACCGATGCCTGCTGGAAGCACAGAGCTTTTTAGCCACATGGGAAAAGGACAAAGCTTGTGAGTGGATGATTTACCTTGATATGGAATCCATGCATGGTTAAGTCCCATTCTATTATGGAAGTTGGGAGCACTGATGTAAAAAAGTGATGTTTGTTTAACCCCTAGAATTTGGTCTTGTGAAGGAAAACCTGGGACAGATAATCAGTGTAATCTGGGCCTTGATTCCATTGGAGTCAAACATAGAACTTTTGCAAATTGCTGGGGTATGATATTTGGGCTCCGACCTAATTCATGTAAGAAAATGAACTAAAAACTCAAGGGGATTCGCATGTGTAAGATTAAATCTAATTTCTCTGGAATACTTGGAAGATTTCAGATTCTCTCTATCCTCTTTTGCCTTTCTAGATTGCTTTCTAAGATTTTTAAAAAATAATCAGTGGATTGACATTTCTGGTTCTCTGGGTAAATCTGAATGAGAACCCATGACTTTGTCTTTCAGTTGTCATTTGATCCATCTAAAAACAATTTGTTCTTGTTTGTAATATGAATGCTCATGTAAATCATCACTTTATTTCCAAATAAACAAAAGGGCTCGTGAATCAAATTCTATATGTTCTTCCCATATTTCCTACATCTCATCCCAACTACATGTATAAGCATGGCTGATGGCGATCAATTAGGGAGATCCCCTTGAATTCTTCTGATAATATTATGAAAGTCTCTTGTGCATTAATATTTACCTGATCATTGATGTTGCTTATAATTATTTTATGCTATTTCAGATGACGACAGCTATTGCTATTGAGGATGTGAGGAGAGAGGTCAAAATATTGCGAGCCTTGACAGGACATAGTAATTTAGTTCGATTCTATGATGCTTTTGAAGATTATGACAATGTATATATAGTTATGGAGTAAGTATGCCACTTACCACTCTCTTGATATTAATTTTCTTTTCCACTATAACTTGTTAACTTCGTCATTGACATGGTCATCAGTTATATAAAAAGCATCTCCAGTACTTAGTTAAGAATGCAGGTTTCAGACACTAGATGGCAGTAGTTTGAACGTCAATTCCCACTGTTCATTTTATGGCAGTTTTTTTGCCTTATGATTATTAGTTGACTGGGTGAATAAATATGGATCTTAGGTTATGTGAAGGTGGGGAGCTTCTTGACAGAATTCTCTCGAGGTAACGTCAGCTCCATCCTTGCTTGTTATTGCCACGCTGCGGGTCAGCTTCATCATAACATCATGTTCTTTGTTTCTTGTCTCTGTAGGGGTGGGAAATACTCCGAAGATGATGCAAAAACTGTTATGGTGCAGATACTAAATGTTGTCGCATTTTGTCACCTGCAAGGTGTTGTTCATAGAGATCTGAAACCAGAGGTGAAAGTTTTTTTGAGCTATATAGATAGAAATCCCGGTGATTGCTGGCTGATAGAATATGTAAAATGTGTAGGAGATTAATTAACTACCTCAACTTATATATATCTGTTTTATGAGGCTGTTCTACCTTTGACATGTCACTTTCTCTTATCTGAACTTTAAGTTACTGAACTCAACTTTATGGAATTAGTTGTTGTTTTTAAGAATAATTTATCTTGAATTCATCACTTATTGTTTTTAGTCATGGATTTAATCGATATCTAATACTCACTAATTGCTTGTTCAGAATTTCCTTTATACTTCTAAAGATGAGAATTCTCAATTGAAGGCGATTGACTTTGGATTATCTGATTTTGTGAGACCAGGTTTGTCTATTCTATTGATGATAATTTTTATAATCATTTAACCATATGGATTTGATTCGAAATGCTAATTTCCATTGCTTTAACAGATGAAAAGCTTAATGATATCGTTGGAAGTGCATACTACGTGGCTCCTGAAGTCCTACATAGGTCATATAGCACAGAAGCTGATGTGTGGAGCATAGGTGTAATAGCTTATATTCTCCTATGTGGTAGTCGCCCCTTTTGGGCTCGTACAGAATCAGGAATCTTTCGTGCTGTATTGAAAGCTGAACCAAGTTTTGACGAACCACCTTGGCCTTCATTATCTTCAGAGGCAAAAGATTTTGTTAAACGGCTGTTAAATAAGGATCCTAGGAAACGATTGACTGCTTCTCAGGCTCTGAGTGAGTAACTTGTTTCTGGGACTCTCATCATTGTCAGATATCTCCAGAAAAAAAAAAAAAAAAACCTCTTCAAATTGTTGTTATTTTTCCTCAATTCTTGTTGGCAGGTCATCCATGGATACGGAATTGCAACGGGACAAAAGTTCCCCTTGATATATCGTTATTCAGACTAATGAAGTCATATATGAGATCATCATCTTTGAGGAAAGCAGCTTTGAGGGTATGTATATCTAGTGGCTACTAGTCAAATTAATGCTAGAACAAAATGGAACATCAAGGAGTATTCTCTGAATTATGCATAGATGTTGGAGAAGCAAACAATGTGGTTAATATATCCTCTTTGCATATCAAAGTAAATGGTGAAAATATCTTATTTGTTAAATCTTCGTTGTGAAAATCTTAACAGGGTTGCTGCTTCTGTGGAATAATTCACAATTTCACTAACATTAATTTCTGACAGGCACTAGCGAAGACATTGACCGCGGATGAACTATTTTACCTCAGAGAACAATTTGCTTTTCTGGAACCAAATAAGAGTGGCAGTATAACTCTGGAGAATATTAGGATGGTTAGTTTATTTTGCTCCTCTGGCAACCTCATTAAATGCATTGATTGTTACAGGCTGTGTATCTCATTAAACATCTTCTCATGTAGGCTCTGATGAAAAATGCCACTGATGTCATGAAGGATTCTTGTATTCATGATTTTCTAGCTTCGGTAAATAAAGTCTCATCTCTTGGGAATCCAAGCTTTTCAAATAGATATATTTTGTGTCAGAATATATCTTAGGCATCTAGTAATAGTTTTGGCAAATTTTTTCCATTGTTGTTTCCCTCTGTAGTTAAATGTGCTCCAGTATAGAAGAATGGATTTTGAAGAATTCTGTGCAGCTGCATTAAGTGTCCATCAGATGGAGGCACTTGACCGCTGGGAACAGCATGCTCGATGTGCTTACGATATGTTTGAGAAAGATGGAAATAGAGCCATTGTGATTGATGAACTCGCCACTGTGAGTCTAACTTTTTCCTTCTGTTTGAAGTTAGATTGTTATTCACTAGGTTCGACTAACATCTAGTTAGTGTGATTTCTTGAGACCTGATTCCCCTGTGACTATTTTTATTGGGTCAGTGAGAGTCTATGGAGATCTTTCCTGTTGTTCGATTAATGATTTTTGTTCAAAATGAATCTTCAGGAACTTGGCCTTGGTCCTTCTGTTCCCCTTCATGCGGTTCTCCATGACTGGATCAGGCACACAGATGGGAAGCTAAGCTTTCTTGGATTTATCAAACTGTTGCGTGGAGTATCCAGCAGAATTGTTCCAAAGCCACAGTGACCTATAGCAGTTACAAATTAAAAACTCAAGGTTCGTAACTTTCCTTCAAGAAGGCTTCTGGCCCCTTGGAAGAAAGTAATTTTGCTTTCCCAATTTACAAGCATTTTGAAGATTGGTCTGAGCAAAACTTTGCAGTTGGCGAGAAAGAAAAGTTCTTCCAGCAGCTTGTTTCCCAGTAAACTCGTTGCTTCCTACAGTGCTCTTAAACACAGAAAATCGAAAACGAAGCACTGTGGTCAACTCATTCAGATGTAAGAAAGAAGATAAGATTAGCAATTACAGTCTAGAGCTTCTCCAGCTTATCTCGGCTCTATAAAAAGGGGTTTATAATATCTGTACTCAAGAACTTATGGTGATGCAATATAGATTTCCATTCTCAGTTTCCCCATGAGCTCTTGTCGTTAGCTCTTGACCAGTGAATCTGTACTTTCTGAAGAGTTTGACAGATCGGATCAGATGACTCCTCTCTTGGCAAACTTAGAAATTTTCTGATTCTTTCTGAACTCCATAGGTTCTTTGCAGAATACGTATCTTAATAATGCTTTTGACTTCACTTCCAGGTGGCCCAACACGTATGCCGCTTTTACAGTATGATTGTGCCGCTTTTACATAGGCGAACTCTGCAGACATTAGCTTAGCTGGGTGTGGGTGCATCAATGTCCAGCCATGTGAGTCCTGTAAGAACAAATCGGATACAATAATCGATGGGATCCTAGTACCACCATATTCATTGCCATCCGGTGGAAAAATCTGATGGTGCTGTCTCTCAGGCCGAGTTCCAGGAAAGCTGAAACTACCACACTGTCGCAGGTGCTTGATGTGTTTATTATATTATTGTACATGAAAGTGTAGATAGTGTTCAGATGGTTCATCCTGATGGAGAATTTAAGACATCATGATTCATCAGATCTCACATTTGCACTCAATCTTCTTCTTCTTCTTCTTCTTAAATCAATTTGGATGTCATATTCAAACTAATCTTCAGCTTCTTAAATCAGACCAGGAAAGAGACGGCCATATCTATTTGGGTGAGGATTGGATTTCTGACATGACCGGTCATGTTGGATTTGACCAATGAACTTCTAAGAAAAAAATGGGAATATGCTACCAATAATTTTGATAAAGTCTCGACCACCACCTGACTATATCAGGTAACCAAACGATGTACTGATTTATTTTAGAAAACCCGAACATGAGATGTGATCGGTTTGATGTAAATGGAGCGCCATGCTTCCCAGTTCATGGGTGGATCCAATCGTCACTTCACGGCGCAAGATAACGGAGCTTATCTTAAGTTACGCAAGGGTACGTATGATCTGACGTGGCAGATCGATCGACCCTCGTCTCCGCCCTTCCTCCACCAACGAATCCCTCCTCCGTACCGCCCACTTCACAGAGGAGCGAGTGGCCATCGCGAGATCCCCAGTAAAGAACCCGCAAAAAAAATTCCGAGAAATCGACTCTGTTCCCCGAAAATTTGAAGCTTTCTCGCCTCCCCTCCATACCCGTTGCCGGGTTAGAGCCATGCGGGGGGGCGGCGGCGGCAGTGTTTACTGGGGTTCCAAGGGCGGAGAATCTCGGGGAATCGTGGTGGTCTTCGGGTGGGTCTCTCTTCAGGAGAGTCAACTAAGGAGCTTCGTGGAGCTCTATTCCTCTCTGGGTTGGAATTCCCTCATCTGTCATGCCGGATTTCTCACTGCGTAAGTGGTGGAATCTTCTTTTGTTATTACCACTCGTTCCGTTTGGTTGATCGGAGAGAGGATGTAGAAGGAAACAAGAAAAAGTTGGGCTAAGAGGAGAGGTCGTGTCAGTTCAGTCTAGCTGGGGTGAACAGCGAAAATTAGATTAACTGAAGCCTTGTGGGAATCTCTTATATTCCACACCTATGCTCATATTTTTGGTTTTTCTGCGCCTGCGGTTTATTGAGATTAGTTCATCAATAAAGTTAATAATGAACATTTTGATTCCATCGCCTTGCTGTTTACTCTTTGAGAGTTCAAGCAGTATCAGGGACCTAATAAGCCATTTTGTTATCGTTACCAAAATATGGACGTGGCTATTTGAGGGAGGCTTCCCATTTGAAGGTCGAATATCAGTTTCAGAACAGATTGTAAATTCTCTCTAAACCGTTGCATTTTGTGCAGGTTTTATCCAGAGAAGGCGATGTCTCTGGCGTTCTTTGTTCTAAATGAGCTTCTTGAGGTTAGGTCGTCTTCACTTCCCAAATTTGGCAACGTTTCCTGTAGGTGAAGCATGAATATTCACGGGATCTCTGATTTTCATTCAGGAGCTACACATTAAGCCATGCCCAGTAGTCTTTGCTGCTTTCTCTGCTGGTTCCAAGGCTTGCATGTACAAGGTCTTCCAGGTAAGTTCAAGATTTTATCCAGACAATTTATTGGCCTTGGATTTCACGTTCTAGGGTGATTGTAAAAGGATTTTTTTTTCTTTCAATTGCAGATCATAGACACAAGAGGGAAAGGTAACTTGAACTGGGTAAGCTCTCTGCTCTATTTGAGGTTCAGGTGCAAAATAAGTATCATGTCTACTTGTCGGTCATACAACCATTAATTACCCATTGTAAATTCCTTTTTTTATCATTATTTGTGTGCTGCCTGCTGATAGAAATAACCTCCTTGTGTGAAGGATGCTTATCGATTGGTCAGAAACTGTGTCTCTGGGGTCATCTTTGATTCAGGTCCAATCGATATTACAAATGATTTGGGTTCTCGGTTTGCTATGCATGGCTCCATCCTAAGTAGACCTGGACCATCAAAGGTCATTTCTTGGATAGCAAAAGGTGTTTCATCTGCTCTAGATGCTCTCTATCTTACTAAATTTGAGTCCCAGCGAGCTCAGTATTGGCAAAATCTGCACTCTTCAGTGGTGAGTTTGTTGTGGATAACTGAATGTCACATTTAAAGTTCTGCATTGTGTTGCAAATTAATGAAAATTGGTTCTCTTGTGGCAGCATATTGGTGCTCCTTATCTTATTGTATGTTCAGAAGATGACCATCTTGCACCATATCGAAGTATCCACGCTTTTGTCCAGAGTCTGCAAGATTTTGGAGCTGATGCTAAGATTGTGAATTTAAGTGGATCCACTCACATAGGTTAGTGCTAGTTGTAGTTTTCACGAATATATCCTGCTGAATTTTTTAAAAAGAAAATCATACATGTCCAATCTTGATATGTCTGCACTGACTTGAAAACATTCCATCAGCATAATTGCTTTTCATCTGATGATCTACTGATAAGAAGATCAAGGGAATTCGTCTTCTGAATTTGTCAGTAATTTCACATTATTACCTTTGGAGAGGCTGTAGTTTGTGTGACTTTTTCCACTGTGTTACATTAGATATCAATTTGAAATCGTATTTGCTGATCTCTCAGATCACTACAAGTATTATCCAATCCAATATAGGAATGCTATGGCTGCATTCCTTGAGATGGCAGCATCCTCAGTATTCACAAGAAAACTCCAGCGGCTCGAGGAAGAAAGAACTGATGGTCAGCAGGATGAGATCTCTGAGCTGATATGCGACCTTCAAAATGCAGCAGTAAACTCAACCAAGTGTCTCAGAAATATTGCTTCAGGACCTGGTGACAAATTCTTCCCCCCAAGTTCCACACATGTTAATGGCAGAACCTCAGAGGATGGGCCCAGAGAAACACCATCGTTGAACCTGAATCTTCTGCAGAATCCGCCTGCTATCAGTGCCCACAGCATCCTTGGGCAAATGTTATTTGATGTCTGTGTTCCCAAGAATGTTGAGGGCTGGGACATCAAATTCTCAGGTGCTTTGAATGGGCAGCCTTATGCTTCTTCCCGAAAGTTGTCGCCTCCGCACACTAGTAAATGCATTCGCCGCTCAAGGTTGTAGCATTGACACTGAGAATTGGGGAAACTGCCAGAAGCTTGCTCTGAGTTCATCATGAGACTGATCCCCAAGGACTTGAAAAGGTCAAAGTAGATATATGTACGTAAGAAATGGGGAGGCTTTTGCAAGTTTGCCTCGCCTACAGTTTGGGGATCTGAGTTGATTGCTCTGCCTTTCTACCGGGGACTTCCCAAGCATAAAACAGGTGAGGAAAACAACCACGCAGAAACATTTTTTGAGATGGGTTCCGTCAGGTCAGATCTTGAAGCAGGATCAACTGCCTTGCAAGAGTGAGCAGCAATTTCTGAAATTTGCTGCAACATTGTAAATGTCTGCATGTATATCAACTGTATGCTGTGTTCCTTCTTTTTCTCCTTTCGTTTTTCGGTTCTAGAAAACCATGTATGACAATGGAGTTCAGTATCTTGTACTGAGTGTGCCTTTCTAATTTTGTTGCATGCCTCAGAATGTCCGTTAGTCCTTAGCCAAGTTCTATGTTCTTGCTGAAATTTGCTGCGACATTGTAAATGTCTGCATGTATGTATGCTGCGTTACTTATTTTTCTCCTTTTGTTTTTCGGTTCTAGAAAACCATGTATAACAATGGAGTTCAGTATCTTGTACTGAGTGCACCTTTATAATTTTGTTGCATGCCTCTGATTTCTGAATGTCCATTAGTCCTTAACCAAATCTCTCTCTCTCTCTCTCTTGCTTGAAGAGAGTACTGTACAAACTAGGCGGACGTAA
Organism: Sonneratia caseolaris; assembly: GCA_900006705.1. NCBI lineage: Eukaryota > Viridiplantae > Streptophyta > Magnoliopsida > Myrtales > Lythraceae > Sonneratia > Sonneratia caseolaris. The sequence goes on along the minus strand of CXYZ01011926.1, from coordinate 750,983 downwards.
GGTCTGCATGTGAACGCAATTAACGTCTTATAAATGCTTATTTTGTTACGTTACTATGTAAAAGGAATGTAGAACATATGCGAAAATGGAAACTGGACCGTTGAGTACTTACTGGACAGCTTCCCGTTCATATTTCCTGCCATGCCTTACTCTCTGATTGATTTTGAATGTATAATTGCCTGGAAAATGGAAATTTGTACTTTGACGGTTATCGCCATTATTTCTACCTTGGGTGTCCGTACGTACCAGAGCGGCAGCAGCAGGTGGAGGAGTCGGTCAAAGCTGCAGAGCGCAGAGACACCAGTCATGCGGACTATGGACACTGTTCAAGACGATGCGAAGAAGATGAAGAAGAAGAGGAAGTCAGAGACTGTCCTCCAGGAAAAGCCAATGGCTAGACCCAGGATTCCCAACAAGCAAGGGAGGAGCTTTTTGATCTTTCATCCTTTCAACATTTTAAAACTCCACATTATCATTATCTCTTCTCTCTCTGCGCAGCCTGTAACCTGGAAACACGTAAATCATTCTTTTTCCCGTTTGTGAAGTTTTTGCTGAGAATATGCATGGCGAGTTCGACCATGGCGTCTCTTGGTGCAGACTCGTTTTATCTGCTTGGCTTCGATAGTTTTCTCGTCTGTGGAACTCCAGTGCATCTACAAACACGCTCTTGGTTCCTGTTGGTAGGCATGAATCAAAAGCAATGGAATGTAATAGAGAGCGCAAGATGGTTGTTATCAGTTATTATTGTACAGGATTGGTCGAGCTTTTGGGATCGACCCTATAGTTTGCCACAGAATTTATTATTGATAATGCATGCTTAATACCAGGAATAGTTTTTGATGGTCACTTAGCCCGTGGCTCTCAGACTGGCCTTTGGACAAGTCGATATGGTGAATGAATTGTTTGCTCAAATTGTACCTTGTCTACCCTGATCTGGGAGAGACAGTTTGTCGTTAGATTAATCAAATGCACCATCCGGATCACTGGAGGAGAATCTCATGTGACATGATTGATTTGGTGTCCTTGAAAGGAGAGGCTCATGCTAGCGCCGTCCAATAATTGGACAATCTTTCTATTTTTCGTAGGTGTTATCCTAAGCTTCTTAGAAACAACAGATGATTCGTGAGGTTGAGCATATCGTTATGCTTCATGGTATTAATAATGACATTTTGTAGTGCTTATCCTGGCATTCAGACTTGACATGACTCTTTAATCCTTGGCTAGATTTATATTATGTTTGAATTACCTGCAAAAGTTGTGTTACATAACTGTTTCCCCAAAGCTATCTATTCTCTTGGTTCTTGTTCCCAGGTAGAATGGCATGATTGGAAGAAGCCCAAAAGGTTAGTGAAGCTTATGGATTATTCTTTGTCCTGCTTTTAGCAATTCTCAAAATTGCATTTTCTTCAGGCTAATTTTTTGAGAAAAAGAAAACAAGCCACAGTTGATGGGCCAGAATGTAATATCAGGATCAGTGTCTTGGAAAGAGCTAAAAAGTTTCAGTCATCTCTGCCCCTGAAGTCTCCGACCCTCCTGAGGCCTATGCTCCCTTCTCACGTAGCTGGTTGTTTTTGGCTCGCAAGTCTCTGATTTTAGATGCACTTATTAAGTTTTTGTCATATAAGTTGTTTGTTCTGCTAGGCAGTCATATACTCTGCTGTTGATCTTCATTATAGGGTCTTCCTAAGCAATTCTGCACTTTTCATTTGCCGAAGCAAGATGCAGATATCTTCTTGGAAGATGAAAGCGGGAACAATCACAAGACGAGATGTCTCTGGCAAAAGACTGGTTTTTGTGGTGGATGGAGAGGGTTCTCTATCAGTCACAGGCTACAGGAAAGAGACATAATAGTATTCCAGTTAGTTGAGGCGACCAAATCTTATGGTGGTGATGAAGTTTTCTCATAAACGTAGTCTATGTTCACCTGTCGTCCAAGGCCATTCTTGGCTAATAAAACAATTCAGCTGCCTTAGTCTAACAAATTATTAATCATTTCATAACATGTATGTCAAGTGCCGCTCACATGGAGCAGTTTTTCAGGTCTACATTGTGAGATCAAGTGGTTCTGATGAGGGGGATGGAGCTCTTAAACTCCTCGGGCTAGATCCCATTTCAAAAAAAGCAACTCATGGTTCACCCATCTTCAACAAAATTACTTTTATATATTATGGGCTCGGCTTTTTTTTAATCAGTCTGTTGATCTTTCAGTTTTGATTATGGTCTCACAAAGAATCTCTCACTTTTGATTTTGATATCATGCAGGCGCTGATATCAAGATGAGTGAAGCTGAAGAACATGAAATGTACATGGGGCCCCTGCAAAAGGAAATTCTTCAAGAGAATACCTCAGATGATAAATGCAGGACCTGTATTGATGCTTGCTTTCTAACAGGTCAGCCTGAAGGGGCTCATAATATATTTCTGCAGATGTGCCGGATGGTTTCAGATTCTCAGAGCCTGTTGTTGATATTGAAAATATGGCGAGTATGGAGGATTCTGTGATAGTGGTGGATGGCTTACTTATAGATACTGAACACACCAGGCATGTCCGAGCCAAGTACTATGAGCACTGCTGCAGCCGAAAGTCTCTCCTTCATAAGGATCTCCTCAGGGTTCTCAACTGTAAATTGGCCGCAGGAATTATCTCTGAAACCATGATCTTTGCTGATGCTATTAGAGCATCTAACGTCACAACCTCTATTGAGGATTTCATCAACTGGGGAAAGACTCTGAAGGCATTCATGGATCTGGGCATGGCTGTTGGGTTCGTACAACCTAGGTTCAATCAACTCACAGGCCTTGCCATCAAGTCAAAGAGGATGGAGGATGCTGGAAGGGAACGGGCTGTTGCAGAAAAGGAGACGAGGGTACTGGAAGCTAAGGCCTTGGATGTCAGGAGCACGATCAGTAAGCTTGATGCTGAAATCAAGATTCTGGACAAGAATGAGAACAAGGACGTGATGGATGATGTTTCATGAACTCTCTGTTGCACCTTGGTGACAAGAAAATACCAAGGCTCTTGCCCCGTGCATTTCGCCTCGTAATCAGAGAGCTGGTAGAAGCTTCAGCAGTGTAGATTATGATGACAGCTTTTTTGTGCGGAACCTTCTGAGAGCATGCTGAGGGTAGGCAACTCTCTATTCCAAACAGTTTTCTGTTTGGACAAATCAATGTTCTTTTTGCCGAGAGAATATGGGGATCCGTAAAGCTCTAATGCCCGCCTCGAGTATGGATCGAACTATCTTACCAGCATTCAGCTCACATATCCCTGTAATGGGTGAATGGTCGAACGAGCGGGAGAGGGCCGCGATCGGGGATTCATCCGGAGCTGGACAGTGAAGATGATGAATTTTGAGCACTGTGAGACCTTGGCGATCCACTGCAACCAAACAGAAAGAAAAACCCTGAAGGTCCAACCTAGAAGAAGATAACTTGCAGTCGGCTAGTCTATTATCTGCACCTTGATATCAAGTTACATCCATGTTTCTACATACAACGATGAGGGATATGATATCCTTAGAACGTCGATTCGGCATGAATACGGATTGAGCTTTAGTCCCCATATTTTCTAAGCCTATAAATCACATGATGATGAAGAATAGAGATCGATCTAAAATCACTCTGGGGCATGGATCGCTCAAGCCTCTCCATGTTCAGGGTACTGATCAGAAAGGCTGCCTAGTCTTGGAAGATTAGTCGAATGTGCTGGGAATTCATTTGACTTATGGGTGGGTCGAGTTGTTTATGTAAAATTTGAAGAGAAGAATAAGAAAAATAAAATAAGCTTTGGATTTAGTTTTTATTTTTCAATTTTTTATATGATTTTATTCCTTATTTTTGCCTTTTCTTATTCCAGGTGAAGAATTTCTTTTTTTTTTGCAACTGAATAAATGAAATTAGAAAAAAAAAGGGGACAGAGGAAAGAAATATGATTATAGAACAGGACAGAAGTTTGAATTCAAAACATTAAAAAACAGAGAGACAAATGAGGAATGGAAGGTTTGGCGCTCAGGATGCGAAGGGAAGAGCAGAGGCAGGCAGCCCATTCCTACTTTACTCGTAATCTAATACCGTACCAAGCCCTCTCTCTCTCTCTCTCTCTCTCCCCCTTCTTTCCCCTCCTTCAGGCTTCAGTTCTCCCTCTCTCTCTCTCTAGAAGACGAGCATTGCACCCCAACTCCTCTTCTTCGACCTGTAAAACAGAGAAAGTGGTGAAAGAGAATGGCGGGGGTGGGATCGAAGAGGAGCTACGAGGAATGCCGGCGTCAGAGGATGGAGGAGAATAAGAAGCGAATGGAGGAGCTCAACCTCGCCAAGCTTGCCTTTGCTCTCGCCCCGAGTCCTAATAAGTCCACTCCGGTAACAGCACTGTCAGTTCTCCAACATTCATACGGTGGAAATGGAAGATTAAGGGAAAAAAGGCAGTGACCTTTTTTCTTTCCTTTTTTTTTTTTTGCAGGTGAAGGGGAGCAAGCAACGTGTTCCTCGCCAACAATCTGAGCTCTCCTCTGCACCCGTAAGGAGGTCAAGCCGCGTAGCTAGCTTGCCCGCTCGAAGCTACAAGGAAGTCAGTCTCTCTCTCTCTCTCTCTCCATATATATATATATATATATATATTGCTATGTAAATGTTTGCATTTGTCTTTTCTATTTCCCTACACATTTGTTGTTTGTCGAATACATAGGTAGACACGTTTGTTGATTGTGTAAAAAAGAGCCAATGTTTTGGGGACAACATGACGTGCGGTCGCATTTGTTGATTGTCAAATACAAAGATAGTTCAATGTTCGTTTTATACAGTTTATATCCTGAAAGTATCTCGGAGACATGTCCCTGGATGTATCAAAATTCTGCTTCACATCAACAGTGGCAATGGTTATGCTGCTGAAGTGTAAATTTAGTATGAAGGCTATGGATGGCAATTATGAACTCTTCTTGGCATCCATTCTATGTTGTAAATGTCTCCATCACACCATGCTGGATGAGAGTCTCAAGCCAGCATCTGTTCCATGATGCCTTACATCATTTAGTTGATGCACAAGTTGATTTTTCTTTGGCAGGTCTCGGAACTTGATCCCTCTGAGAGAGTGAGGAGGTTCACCATGGCAACTCAATCTTCCGAATTTCTATGTATACACTTTACAGTTTGATTCCACAGTGTACGTTTTATAATCTTAATCTTACTAGGGGTCACTCGAGGAGGGACTTGTCGAACAGAATATATGCTTCTGACGAGGTCAGGGCTTATGCTATTGAGAGAGCAGATCAACTCCAAGCCCAGTTAGAAGGTGGCTTCCCAAGTTTTGTGAAGCCCATGCTTCAGTCTCATGTGACTGGAGGATTTTGGCTGGTAATATTTCTTCAGTCTAAGTCAAGGTCCGACAGCTTAATTCCTCTTTTCTACATGATAAACAGCAGGCAGGGAAGGAACTTCCCACTATACCAAAATGCCCTCTTGCAATACCTCGGAAAGAACTAAAGTATGTTATTGGGGTCTCGCCATTACTGTTGGTGATCTTAAGTTGGCGTTCGACAATACGTGATAGTTCAAGTGCTTCCGAGTGGTTGAAAGCATTCGATCATTAAGTGTATCCAGTTAGCTGCCCATTAATTGTTTCACTTGATTTATGATCTGACTCTCTTCAGACTTCAGTCATGATCTTCTGGACTGTGATCTTCAGGGTCTTCCACTCCATTTCTGCAAGAAACATCTGCCCCGTCGCGATGAAATGGTTACTCTAGTGGATGAGGCTGGAGAAGAGCACTTAACAAAGTACCTCGGCGATAAAAATGGACTTAGTGGTGGGTGGAGAGGATTCGCCATCGATCATGACCTTGTAGATGGAGATGCTCTAGTGTTTCAGCTAATCAAGCCTACGGTGTTCAAGGTGATTTCCTTGCAATTGCGCTCACCTTGAACGGTATCTTTTCAACATCTTAGGGATTCTTCAAAGGGATTTTCGGCCGCATTTGTTACGATTTGAATGGTATTGGCCGGGTGATGATTTGCATGTGAATCAGTGCTCATGACTGGTTATGGTATCCATTCATCGCTTTGCTATCCGTTTCTGTCCCAAGGCGTTTTGGTGTCTTCTTCACGATAGAAGTTTCGTGTTAGAGATTTGCTCGAACTTCCAAGCAACTCTTACGAATGAGGGATGCCATTCTTGATTCGAGGCATCTCTTCATCGCATTGCTAACGAGCGCGTCTTGTTCAGGTACGCATCATCAGGGCACATGAATCAGAGGAAGAACAGGAACCAGGAGGGAGTGCCAAGGAAGAATCAGATGTCTCCCACCTCGACAGAAGCGCCAAACGAGTCCGAGCGAGTAAATGTTCCGATTTCATTTCAACCGTTTCGGCTCTGCTAGCTTTTTAACGGAATTGATCAGCCGAACGCATTTACACCGCCTTTCTCCTACTTTTGCCGGGTTTCGGTGTTAAAAACAACTGCTGGTGATCTTGTTTTGACAGGCAGAAAGAAGCGAGAGCCCTGATGGAGGAAAAGATTCTCGCCGACCTCGATTCTTATGGTGTAAACTTAGTATCTTGGGACTGTTACGGGCAGCAGAGGCTCCTGGGGATGAGACCGTCTAATTGTGTAGGTAATGAGCTGTACTTCCATTTTTGGAAACAATATGCAGGCAATTCTCTATCTCATCAAGTGCCATGAAATCAACACACACACACACACACACGGGAATCCCTACTTAAAATAATACACAGTAACTGAGAGGAGAAAAAAAACAAGAATGAGAACATCAAAAACATAAGTTCGATTGGATCCTTTGAACTTATTCAATGTATTAGTTTCTCGTAACCTTAAAATGTCCATCTGGCCTCGGATCAGCGTATGATTCATAAGTAAGAACACACTGCACAGGGCCCGTCAATTCAAATGCCCATGGGCAAACGAACCTTAACTGGTATTGAACTTAAGTGTGAGAGGCATTGGAGAACATCAGCTTCCATACACCCCATTGCGAATCTCCCCTCGAACTCCAGCATCTGGTTCAGCGATGAGAATCCTAAGACAGCCTCGTTAAGTGTATATCGAGGATGGAAGGTGTCTCACAGTCTGGCCACCTGCTGGCTGACGCTCGGGTCTATACAAACCACCACCTGCATTACATATCTTTTGGTGAATGATACTTGTACGTTCGAGCAACTGGCGTGCAACATCATCGTTGCTAATAATAAGCAGCAATTGCATAAATTGACCTACAAAAGGGCAGAAATGCCATTATTGGATGGAAGTGGTCATGCATACCTTGCCAACACTTTTACCCGAATGGAGATATTCGACTGCATCTGCAACAGCATTGAGTCCCACAAATTTTCTAGGGTCAAGGGCCACCTGGATGAATGAGAGAAGCACGGAGAGTTTTTGAAGTTATATCAAGCTGGTTTGATGCAAGTACAATTTGAAAGTTGATGGACTTACAGTTACAGTAATTTAGATAGACATGGATTCATATGATTGATGTCTTTACTTAATTTCCATGAGCGTTTAAGGGGACAACTTACTAAAACAATTAGTCACAACAACAGAAAACTGAAACTAATCATTCCATGACTATAAATCTTCTGAATAAAAATGCTTTGAAACTGGCTGATATACAGCCACTCCACAGCTTCTTGCATTAAAGGATATTAAAGAATGCCCTTACAAGTTAGCAACAATTATAGACATGCTTGGCATTATATAAAAGGTCGAAGAGGACCGAAAAGGAAGCCTGCAGAACTGATATTAGTACTACAGCCAATTTCCAACCAGGAAGCAATTTGATGGTATTCTCATATAACTACCAATTCCAACTTAAAAGAAGAAAAGAAGAAGCAACATCTGAAGAATCAAGCAAGATAGTCTGGTGGTACCTTCAGCTTCCCTTTAGAGTAGAGGTGAAACAGTCGGTCCAGATGTTGTTGCCAAAGATGAGCATAATGTACCAGGAAAAAACCAGACTGCCAGCATTCATATCAAGTAGTGCCAAAGTGGAAAAAAATTGACAGACATTAGGAAGAAAATCCATGGATGATCTTATTTTTTGCCCATAGTAACATGATTTTCTTTCAGCATGTACATACCACAGTTTGGCTTTTTGCTAGAAGTTTCTCGCAAAGCCCTGGGTAAGTTGCTGGCTTCCATCCATGCTCTCCCTGATACTGGAATTCAAGAACTCACGATCAATTTAGACTAATTAGCCATTGAAAATTCATTTAGCTTTTCGGACAGTATTTCTGTTTTGAGTTAGCAAGAGGTGTTTTGTTCCCCCTTTCCCATGTTTTCGATATAAAGGTTGTAGAAGTTTCAGAAAATCTTTTGCAGGTACACGGCATTCTGTGACTCCTACAATGTGAAACTTTCTCCTACTATAAGACAGTTCATTATTGATGAAAGTAATAAAAGAGCTCCATTAATATTCTTAAAGGAAATAAATATATAAAAACGCTTACTTCAGATGAAAATAAGGGAATAGACCAGGAACCTGAGAAATCATGCCAATTATAACCAATCGTCCGAAGATGGCCAGAGAATTCAAGCACAAGTCCAACATTTGACCACCGACTGATTCATAAATGATGTCTATGCCTTTGGGAAATTCCTTCTTGAGGACCTGACAGAAAGTTGCCAACAGATGTTTTTTTCTTTCTAATATAATATCAGATGAAAGAGAATGAGAGTTGTGAGCATCATTGTAGAAAAGGGAAGACCCACATACAAAGAAGAGACTACTGGAGAATAAATAATAAAGCATACACCTGAAGGAATGGAGGGAGTATCTATAGGTCCAAAATTCTTTTCCCTTTTATGTCTGTCATGTTTCTTTTTCGATAGTCTTGCTGTTAAGAATTAGATCCTTGTACAAGAAAAATCACAAGTTGAAGACAATAAGGAAGATCAGGAAGCCCATCAACTCAGCAGGTGGGACAATTTTCCTATAAACTGATAACTTTTTTCTTGACAGTTTGGAGCAGCTGAAGTAGCAAGTCCAGAACAAGACATTATGGGTTCATATCTAAACTATTTCACATTCCCAGGCCAAAGTCATAATTGAGGAGAGGAAAAGAGAAGATTGCAGGATACATACAGTTTTGATATCTTCAGCTTTATAGTCAATAACACGATCAACACACAAATCTTGCAGAAGTTTGGCCTTCTCTTTACCTCCACATGTTGCCACCACAGTGTTTCCAGCTAGCTTAGCAAGCTGCAATCCGGATCACAGAGAAATTTCCATTGTAAAATACAAAAACTTGGCCTATTGAAAACAAACATTTCTGAAAAAGAAGACTACTCAAAATAAAAAGAAAAAGAAAAAGAAAAAGAAAAAGAAGAAGAAGAAGAAGAAGAAGAAGAAGTTTGGTAATGGTCAGAATATGTAGGATATAAAAGGATAAAAATATAGACAACTAACTAAGAGGAAATGGATATAATCATCCAACCTAAAAGGGCAATTAATATTGTTGAATCTCCTCATTCCTAGAAAGATTACTGATACAGTAGATAGTCCAGAGGAAGAGTTTCATGTCTTATAAGGGAATTAAAGCATCAATTAGAAAGTAGTGTCCACCTGCACAGCAAATTGTCCAGTGCCTCCAGCAGCAGCAGTAACAAGAACGACTTTCCCAGATCCCATTTGTCCTGCCTACAAGTTTTGTAATCGTCATATCAGAAACAGAAAATGTTGCATTTCCTGCTGTAGAGTTATAACAAAGATGCAATAGGATATTAACTTTGAAGACAGTTTTGCTGAATAGCTACAAAAGAAGCATTGATAGCAAATGTTAAAAGAATTTAATATCATAATAACACATCTGACCTTTTCAAGAGCAATAGATGCAGTAAGTCCTGAAGTAAGCATGGCAATAACTTCCGGTCCTGGCTTGGGCACTGGAAGGATGTGCTTTGCATTGACCTAAAAAAGATGCAACACACAATGTTCCTGACATTACATGTTTCTACAAATCGTACACACAAGAGTCTCTGTAGAATGAAGGGAATGTCAATTATTCTTCTGATGCATATACTGAACTAAGATCTCATTATGCATGAGAACCATTTTGTAAATGATCATATACCGTCACAAATTCTGAATAACCTCCGTAGGTCATGAGTGCTGCAGGAGTCCCAACACCCAAGTCTTTGACAGAATCACCTACTGCAGCAATCACTCCCACAGCCTGCAACGTTAAAAGGCAAATTGGTCAATTAATCAGATGTTATGAAGTTGACAATTCAAAATAAAATTACAACTAAGAAGCAAGCCTAATGATGAACTGGGCTCCTCCAGCTAGAAATTTAAAGAAACACTTTTTCTCTCATACCTCAAAGCCAGCATCGAATGGAAGACGAGAAGCAACATTTCCATTCCCACCAGAGAAATAGTGCCCAGAGCTGAAATTGACCTATCATAATACAACTCAATCAAAAACCTTCATCTATAAAAGACTTGGACAAGCAAGACTGGAAGCATGCCAATGTTGCACAAACTAAAGAATGGAAAAGAATAAGCGTATCTCTGCACAAACTAAAAGTAAAGTCTAAAACTTACATCACTAGCATTTACACCGGCATAAAGAATTTTTACGAGAACATGACGTGGTTCAATTGGTAATTTCAGCGGCATTTGTACTATCCTTGTTGCATTACGGAAGTTGTGGGTCAAGGTGTGAACAACTCTGAAAAGCAAAGTATGATATTAGAAACTCAAAGACTGATCAGAAGATAAAATATTAACTTCCAAAACCGTGATAATCTTAACCAATTAAATGAATCCACTGATTTGTTGACCAGAAACAACTGCTAGGAAAACCATAGTGTAATATGAATGAAATATTTGATACATTCAATGAGGACTTTTTTCCAGATTATCAGTCCTTTATGGAAGGTGGAAATGCTTATCTCACTCAAGGCTGCTCTTCCACTTAAAAAATCTAGAAGGACAAGAATTTTATGATTTAGAGAAAGAAATTTTCCTAGCAGGTACTTTTTCCCTTTCTGATGAGTAGCATGTGAAATTCTATTCAATGCAGAATTTAGTAGCTGAGCATATTTAGAGCTTACATCTTCTCAAAATTCTGAGGAAGCTGCAAGTTTAGTTTCTCTTTATTTATTGTTCTTCTCCGGGAACTTGAAGAAAGCACCAGGTATTTTGTTTCTTCCATGGCATTGGGCCAATACTCCATGCCTCTCCTGTTTGTAATCCATAGACAAGAGCCAGCTTTACTTTCATCCGTGATAAGCTCAAAAGCACCTGGAAAGAGTTGAAGGTGGAAAATCAAATTTTTTTAAAGGAAAAAAAATGATGAACTTGCATTTATTCCTTTCCCAACTCTCATCGCTAATATTTCAAATCCTTATAAACAAAGTAATAACACGACTCATTGAGACATGAATCCACAGTGAAGAAATCTGTAATTGATTTCCTCAACTGTATGAGGAGAGGGTTCCCTTTTTCCTTTTTCCTTTTTGTCTGGTCAAGATCACTCCATTTTCCTTTTGTGGTTCAATAAGAGATCTTCTGGATTTAGTGCACTAATCCAGGCATTGTTGGAGGTGCCATTTATACTCAAGGCCTCACTTCTACATATTTCCAAACACCAATTTTCATTCATTTCTTCAAAAAATGGTCACTCCTCCGTATATCACAAGAGAACAATGCTTTCCATCACAGAAAATTTTTGGCAGGAATATACCTTTGATGACCATTTCGATTGGAATAAAGCCTCCCACAATGTCAAGAATTTTGGGATCCATCTTCAAACCCATATCAGTTTGAACAAACTGCATAGGAAGGCCGTGATAACTAATTCAGAACATTACAAGACTACAGACAACTACACTAACAAAAGGATAGAGGAAATTAGTTCATGCTAATTTATGGCATTAAGTTCACACATCACCTCAGGGCAGAGCACATTGATCCGTATTCCTCTACGTTTGTAAGGTGCAAGTGATCTGGTAAACATGACAACACCGCCTACAAAATACGAGAGACAGAGAAACCACCTAGCCATCAAATTCCAACAGGATGTGTGATTACCTATGTATAATTAGTTTCTTGTCTTTTTCATGGACAACACATTTTTCCAAAAGGACAAAAACCAGAATAGACAACTTTCAAGTTTACTCATAACAACCAACCTTTTGAACCAGAGTAGATTGGGTCATAATGCATTGGATAAAGTCCTGACGCAGAACCAAGGTTAATGATTACACCTGGTTTTCCTCCTGCTTCCATAGCCTTAATCTGTGAAGCCATAAATTACGGTCACTATACTAACTTAACCAGAGTGTTAAGTACTCTGGACAGTCATGTTAATTTTCCAATGACATTAACCAATAGAATCTCCAACACCTTACCGCAAGTCTGGTAGAATCAATAACTGCAACTAAATTTACATTAATGGTATGCCTCCAAGATCGAGTTCCATCTGTCCGGTCTTTCTGGAACACTATCGGATTCCCAATACCGGCACTGGTGATACAAATGTCCAGTCCCCCATATGTTGATACATGCTTCTCAAAGGCATTAGCCAAGTCATCTGGACATGAAAAGATAGTTTGTGAGGAGGTGACACGAGCCAATCTGTTATTTTCATTAGAATTTCCAGATAAACCATTTTCTTTTCTGAGATTCCAGGATAATTTCGTTCATCTCATTTCCCGTCTGAGTCAGAACAATATTATCCACAGAAAGATCCTCAAGAGCGTTCTCTAAATTCTACTCACTTGAGTTGCTAACATCACACTGTATAAAGATAGCAGACGGGAATCCCAAGTCCGGATGGTACTTCAAATTCTCCTCCTTGATGAGGGATACAGCCTCCCTTCCCCTCTCTTCGGAGAAATCAACGACCGTCACAAATACCCCTTTCTTTGCAAGTGCAACACCGAGAGCCTTACCTGAATACCAAATAAACTATCATCACTAGCCAACGATCCACTGATCCTATAAATCACTAGAACAAAAAGGCCAAATCACAGATATGCAGAAACTGGATAATTTATTTCCACGCATAAAGTTTAGTCAACCTCACTCACTATAATGTTCAAAGTCAAACTCACAAAGGCATGTTCAGTACTCATCGAGTACTCATAGCTGTCGATAAAACAAAGCATCGTCAAGAGGTAGCATAGAGCTCGGTCGACTGAACTAAGATCCCATATAGATCACCTATCAAAACAGTTTCACAGTTTGCAAAAGCTTCGTCGACCTTCGAAATCAGCCGGGTAAAACTAAGCTGAACCAAATTCACAGTAAAAGGCCGCAAATCCCGTTAGACGGCGTGGAAAGAGAAAGACTTACCGATTCCGGAGCCCCCGCCGGTGACCAAGGCCGAAAGCCCAGGCTTCAGCTCCATCTTCCGATGGGATCCTCGGGAGGTTCAGGAATTGGCGGTGGCGGTGGTCGAAGAGGATGCGACAACTGTAGCACGTACACTAGCTATAGCGCCCACTCTCCTCGAAGATGACTTTATGATCCATTATATAGATTGCATTTTATCATACGGTCGGCGTGGCGATCATTGCCCATCCTTTTTAGGAAATATCAATATCAATATCTAGACGGTACCGTTCAGCGAGATAAGCTCGACGTGCTTGACTTTGTTGAAGGCCGGCCGAAGCCTGGCATCAGCGCTGGTCCCGGTGCACCATGCGCCCCGTTCACAAGCATAAATCTCTAATCCCCCGACAAAGCTATGTTATGCTAGGGGTTCAAGTGCATTACCGAAGCATTTTAGCCCTTTTTTTTTGTCCCCTTGCAGTACATTGATCACTCCTTGGAATAAGTTTTATTCAACCTCTTGACATTTTAAGTCGCTCCATCAATTTCGAATTTTTTTAGCATTCGATTATCCCTCGTTATTAGTCTCAAAATCCATGTATCAACTTGCATATCATAGCAATTCCTTGATTTGGACTGAAGAAGCAACATTACTGGGTCATTATTTAGATAGAGTGTAATCCTCTTCTGCCTTCTCCTCCATGAAGATCTTGTCAAAACGGGACAAAATGATTTCCTCCTGTATATATCTACCAGTTCAACTAAGATATTGTTGGATTAATAATCTTGTGAGTATAATCTATTTCTCATATTTTACACCCTACCCGATTTTCATTCCAATGTACTCGTAACTATCGTATCAAATAGATAGATAGATCGCAATGTTGTCTCTTGGTTTACCCGGGGTATCTGCATAACCCAGGATTATCTGTTCACATGTGCCTCTTGCTTTCGGGCACATGAGGCCGGTGCACCCGCTTTTGAACTGTTCGTGGGAATGGGATCTCTGTTTTGTCCTTCATTTTAAAAATACTAACAAGTCTAAAATCAGTTTAGAATAGATTGATAGATTAAATAATATATTTTATAAATAATATTAATAGTATAATTTTACTAATAAATTAATATAATATTATA
>CXYZ01011926.1:708844-736150 GCA_900006705.1 Sonneratia caseolaris | reverse complement strand
AATAAAATAAATATATTATAATAAATTTTATATTTTAATTTATCGATTTAGTTAATTTCACCTACTCAACTGGAATTCAGTCAGTTCAATTAAAGTTGGCGATATTTATGATACAATTAAGTTAATTCTAAAAATTCAATCTGGTAAGCAATTAATTCCTTATTGAATCAGTAAAACCTACTAACTTGATCTAGTTTTTAAAAGTATAGTTTTGTCAGCCGCGGGTCGTCGTGTGGTCCCGATGTGGATATATTTTCTACCCTGCTGCGCCGCGTTATGTAATTGGTAATAGTTACAGACGAGTCTGGTGGGCCTGCGCTAGCCTGTCTGGGCCGTCATGTGGGCCCACAGTTTGAAAAGGGAATTGCAACTTTTTCACTCCCTCAACTGAGCCTGTCGCGAAAATCGTGCGGAATTTTCCCCTTTTTTTAATTATAAAAGAGAATAGATTAAATGTGAGCAGAGTAAGAAAGGGGTATGGGAAATTGTGTTAACGTAGATATTAGCTCGGACATTAAATCAACTAACCTGTATTGCTACACTGCACACCGATTTGGCACCGAGGAATGAATTCACATGCCAGCTATATAAATGGGCCAGTTTGGTCCGAACTAGCACTGAACCAGCTTAGACCATCCCTAAGCCAACATGTAACTGTTTCTTCACTTTTTATGCTTCGGCTTGCGTTACCCCAGCTAGAATACATGATATCTCATCTGGTGTAAGCAACTCTAAATTTGAAATTAACCTAAATATAGTTTTTGATCTCTTTCTTGAGACCACAAGTTCGAACCATTGTAGATGGCACTTCTGCTATCGCACATATGATAGCAATGGCAGCGTGCCATTGAGAAGCTTGTTTTATCTTTGAAATAGGTTTATGGAACTTTAGATCTACGCTGAAAATACATATGAATCTGCTTTAGTCAGTAGGAACATCGACTATGAGGAACTTCACTACGACCCCATTCCTCTAATCGACAAAGTAATATCGCTACCACTAAGGAATCAAAACTCTTAGATAAAACACACAGCCATTCGCTAGCTAGTTATCAACCATCCATGACATTTACTTGTTTCTGCTATTACCGACGACCAAAGAGCATTCTATAGCTGCAGTACTTCTTATATTATATACCTGTTGTTTTCTGGTGGTGTCCTCAGAGGCCACCTCGGCCTCCACCGTCTCCAGGCTCTTTCTGCCACCCCCACGGTGGTTGCGACGCTTCTTCAGCCCGAGCCGCTCCATCCACCTCGTACTGCTTCCGGAGCTCCTCCTCGTGGGCTCATCATCGCCATTCCCGACGAGCAGCTCCTCCCTCAGGGTGGTAGTCATCCTCCTCATCTGATCACTGCAGCCCAACTCATCGACGGGCAGAAGCTTGCCCTGGAAGAAGATCTCATCTGCCGAAGTAAGCCTCGAGCCGCAGTCCATGACTGAGAACTCAAAGTCCAAGGACACAGGGGCTTCCTTATAGGTGGTGGCCCCGAGCTCGTGCCTGAGCCGATTGCTGTCAATGAAATCGCTCGAGAAGGAGATTCTCGGGCCCATCATCTGGTCATGGTGGTGACTGTTGCTGTTGTTATTGTTGTTGTTGAGCATGTTTTGAAGCATATACGGTGATGCACTGGGGACATACAAATATTCCCTTTCCTTCTCAAGACAGTGTACTACATAGATACACGAAGGAAACTTGAGAGAAGCATGTTTAACTATATATAGGGGTAAGCTAATCGGTTCTATCATTAATGGGGCCATAATAAAATATGCATCAAATGGTACCTACAGCAATTGATAGCTTTGGTCGATTCTATCCATATAAAAATGTCTTTTATCATTGGAAGACGTATGTTTTCATGGTGGATTTTAGCAGACAGATCATGTTGCCCTTGATTTGTCATCTTGTATTCCTCTTTAATCAAGTGAACATCCCAGTGTTTTTTTTTATTAGGTTTAATGTGATTTAATTAATGTTTAAGAGCCAACTTTTGTCTAATTAATAACTTATTAGCTTTGGATGACTCAAAAGCTTTAAACTTTGGAGGTACAGGAGCATAAAAAAAACATTGTCAGGGACAGTTCTTGGATTTTTTGCAAATAAAAGATGTGGGTTGACCGAGCTTTGACCCAGTTCCTTCCCTGCTTCCATCACCACGTCTTTGTTTCAGATCGTGAAATTCTCTCATTCATAGCGTAATTTGGCATTTTAATCATTCGCAGTCAGGCGTACATTTGTGTGTGTATACGAATCATTCATCGAACCAATAGTTCATCCTTCATATCTATATCTTTTTGGTATGATTAAATTTGCAAGATCATTGGTACTGCTGTCATGTCGGCGGCACCTCATGCAAGAAGAGATGGTTTGCGTGAAGAAGACAGTCTCGAGGCCTTCCAAAAGGGGATGCCCGAGTTACTCAATTAATTAAACGGACAAATCGAATGTGAGTAGCCGATCGATAAAGATGCTCGGCATTGAACTTCACAAGGCTTATCCTTATCTAAGTGGAAGTTTCACAGAAGGCAGTGATTCCCGGGGACAGGCTGCTTATTCCCAAGCAAGAAAAAAGAGAGAACAGTCTCCATGTTTGAACAGGAACATATACCTCACCCCAAAAAAGAATTACTGTGTGGCATGTCCTGTTTTTAAACTGAGGGGCACTGTCTCCTTCCTGGTCTCCCTTTCTGTCAGCAAACGGAATTCTTTAAGAGCTAAATTTGACAGTTGATGTATTCCATGTCTTTTTTTTTTTTTGTTCTGAAGTTTGACAGTCAATATAGTCATGCGTTTCCTATTCGCACGAGATGGCCCGTGAAATAACGCATTTCCTTTCGCACTGTGAGGGTTATGAATAGCTTGTTGCTGTCAAGACAGATATATAGAAAGTTTCTGATCACACTGAGTGGAATCTGCTCTTACAGATCGTGAAATATCTTGGCTTTGATGGGTGTTAGATTTGTTGGTCATCGAAATGTCTGTCTACCGGTTCTTATTCAACTCTCGTCAGTGGGTGTCTCGAGGAATTTTCCAAGCCGACCAGAGTAATATGTCAGGGAGACCCCTCTCGCTTCATTCATATGTGCGCTTGCCTCAAAACTGGTTCGGGAAACTTTTGTTGGATGTTAATTTGGATCCTTGGATACCAAGGAGTGCTGCTTATAAGCCAATCCAGGAAGCCGGTGTTTCCTGCAGCAAATTTGGGAAGCTTCAGATAGGTCTTTGAACTCATTAACACTAAATCTACATGTCATCTTGGAACGTTAATCTTTGAAAGCTTCTTTGAAAAACTGTATTGTCCACAACGTTTCTCTCCATCAGCTGGCGTGGCTTCCTCACACTTGATGTTGCCATCTGGTTTGGAGGAAGGTATAATGAAGAACGCACTGCCAAAGACATGCCTATCTGCTGGACCAAAAGCACAGGTTTCATTGAAGCCTCCACATCGATCCTGCTAATGGAAAGTACTCTTCTGGAGATGAAAAATATCCATAAAAAAGTTCAAGCTTTTACTTTGAAAAATCACTTGGAACTGTCGACCCTCCAATGCAATCATTGCCTGTTGTGCCTGAACAGCGATCACATATGTTGACAGTGGCAAATCGGGACTTCAGAACGTAATCTGTAGAAAAATGTCATTTCTCTCGTATAGTGTGGCTAACCTCTGACCATCCTTGCGACTAGGCTCCTCAGGATATATCTCCATTGTTCGTCATGACTTCCTTTTTCTCCCATTGTATCTATCTCCGTTGCAGAGAAACACCTCAGGCTGGTGATATTAAAGACACTAGCCACCTCAAGGATCGAGATTGGCTTCTATACAGACAGATTTTTGGTCTGTGAGATTGTCAAATGGGCAGCTATGAATCATCTTGATAGGCTTTATCGCACTTTCGATTGTTTTGCCTCGAGCATCCTGTACATGGGAGGCTTGAGGACCTCACATCCGCCATTAGCTGAGACTGAAAAACTTAACCCCCTGCAACGGACTTGATAATTCTTCTACTTATCAATAGCGGTCATGTCCAACGTAATCATCTTTCTGGGTGGCAAAAGAGTACATCAAATGAATCGGAAAACTCAAGAGGGAAAAGGAGGGCTCATTTCACGACGTGGGATCAAGAAGGCGTTGCCTCGCATGCTGCAGCAGCAGCTCTCATTCTCCAGTGAAGCGCGACTCTTTCTTTTGGTGTACGAGGTGATTAATTGATATGTGTAGGTGGTGGACCAGATGCGTCCACAGAGGCAGATTCTGAGGCTTAAAATGCAGAGTGCAAACTGTACCAGACTGCACAGGCCGGTTGTGTCGATAACCCAGGGACGACCGGACCAGAACGGCCATTTGGACTGGTCAGTATATTATGGTCTTATGCAGGTTCTACCGGCTAATTAATTGTACATGCTCAAACTTTGGTCAAATTTCCTATACTCAGACCGCAAGGGCATTAAGCGAAAAAGACATAATTTGATCAGAATCTCTATGCAAAATCGTCATCATATTTGAGAGCATCGGCGGAGGATAATCGCTTGAGAGGTAACTTGTTGGCAATAGAGACCTTAGTCCCTGGCCATATAGTAGGCCTCGCCCACATCAGGTCTCTTACTGGTGGTCTCTCCTCTGCCCCTTGTGGAATCTTACAACAGGCAGACACTGCACTCTTGCTGACATCTCTATCTGAAGTTACAGTTTGGTGGCGGTCTTGATGTTGTGGTACCGAGTTGGGGTCATTCTTCGATGGCTGCTTCAAGTGCTGCAAGCTGCTATTAGCTGCAGCTGCGTTCGGGCTCACTTTTCCTTCCACTGGCACGAGCTTTCCATCTACTTGATTTGTGAAAACAAATGTCACCTGCAGCTCAACATCATTGAAGCACATAAACACATCAGGAACTTGGAGCATATCCTACCTCTCACATCACAGACTTGCAAACTATACACTTCTTGCCGTAAAGATGCGATATCTGAGTTTCCTCTGTTTCCCTCATTTTAATTGCTAAGTATTTACATGACCTAATTTAAATTTAGTTCAGGAAGAGTATATTTTTAACAGCAGTCATTAGTGAGTCATGATCCACTGCCATCCAATGGTGGAGGATCCCATTCTGCCTTCTTTTGTTTTAGGTAAAAAAAAAAAAACTGATATTTCCACTGACAAGAACCATTTATTTGTGATATAGTTCAGTTCTGTAAGAAATATTATGAAGCATTGAACATGGATAAAAGATTAAATCTGGTGCCATAGAGAGAGGATCTGAATAGGATCCGTCATTAGCACCCATACCTCTTCTCCAGCAGAGGCTTGAAAAATAATGTCAGGGACAGTCGTTGCAGAAAAATGATGGCCCCAACTGCATAAATCCTCTTCCTTTGGAGTCCCCACCTGATACCAATAGATAAAAAATGAGATGACTGTAAGTAAAGATAAAAAATGAAATCCATATGGATACAGCAACCTACTGAGGTTTCTGACCTGTTTCTCCGAGGATTTCAACATATGCAAGCATCCAGCAATTTCTGCAAATAAGCCTATGTCACAATCTTTGTACTCGTCACACTTATTTCTGTTGGTCAGTGTTTCTCCGTCCTGATCATGGATGCTCTCTGTATCAGCAGTATCGTGGCAACGGAGGCAGTTCATCTTTTCATGAATCTCTGACCTGCAAATCAGAGTTGAGATGTGATAGGTGGAAATAGGCATAGTATAGCAAATTGTCTAAAGTTGCATTAGCTTCCTTCTCTCCTAATTTGACAGTCCAAGATTGAAGATCTTCAATGGAACTTGATTATGCCTTCATTTATCAATATATATGTTCGAAAATGAAAGGGAGCCTCACCTTGCATTTTCATGGAAAGAGAACAGATCACGCAGGTCCTCAGTTGAAAGGTAGTTTCCCTGCAATCAGATACTTCACAAACTATGCGAAGAAGGAATTGAAACCTACAACAATTGTGTAGAAAAAGAAGAGTGGCTGTTGCACCTCTGTTGTAAGTCCACTACTATTCTCTTGCTGAATGACTTTCTGAAGCCCTTCTTTTGAAATCTGCCGCTGGTATACCTGTAGAAGTCATGGACTACTAAAAGATTATTCACTCTTTACTATGTCATTAATCAGCATATCAGGTTAAGATACTTGGACAGATTGACAGTTAATCAACAATACTTTTTCTTCAATTGTTCCGGCACTCAAAAATCTGTAGATGTATACTCTCTTCTTCTGTCCATCCCTCCACACTCTGGCAGCAGCCTAAACACAACAAAACCAAACAAGACATAAGATCAAGACACCATCTTCTCAAAGGATCAAGTTGGTAATTCCAAATCTTGCTGAGCACAAGTAGAACTGCCTGTTTATCATTAGCAGGGTTCCAATCAGGATCAAACAAGACCAGGCGATTTCCTCCAATCAAATTGAGGCCACAACCACCAGCCTTACTGCTTAACAGGAACACAAATTCGTCCTGCAATGTGTTGAAACTAATTTTATGCCTGAGATAGACACTGGAAACTCAAACACTCAAAGAAGAGGTTTATACATGAAATAGTTGATAGGAGATTTTGTACCTTTGATGGGTCATTAAAGCGGTTTACTAATTTCTGTCTCTTGCCGATTGTAGTGGTTCCATCGAGTCTGAGATATGGGTATCTTCTTTCACGACATAATTGGGCAAAAAGGTCAAGAGTCTGGTTTAACAGATGGCAAGTCACATATTAAAGAGGAACATCATTTCAAATAATCATAAAACTTCACTAACTAGTGACAATAAGTACCAACAAAATATACAAATGAAGCATGTTATCTAGGTCCAAGTTAGCATCTTGAGAACTGCAAGTGGAAGATAAAAATATCTGATGATGCACGACCAACTTGATGGGAAAGGAAATTCAGCTCTGTATTTATTTTTCAGGTATAAAATATAACCCACTTTATTTTGTATTGATAAACTGCAATAAGGCAACATTAGAACTAAAATCAAGCAAAGAATTAAGTGCACTGACTAACATGAAGATACCTGGGTGTAGTTTGAGACAAGGACAATGCGGTCGGTAGTCCTGTGGCGAAGATGGGCGAGCAAACGGGCCAGGACATGCATTTTTCCTGAAAGTTCAACCCATGCCCCATTACCACCACTCCATGATCCCGATCTACCAGAATTAGAAATAAATTCTGCTAAGAGCACCATATTTAAGATTTAACAGAGCCACAATCAGTGAAAGCCAAATGAGAAGACTGACCTCCCGGAGAACATCTCTGTGGGGAAAAAACGCATACAGTCATCAAATCCTGATGTTCCAGGATTCCCACTTTTTATAGTGTCATATATAAGCTACAAGATGAGCATGTCCAAGAACGGGCAGGAGTTTATCATTTGCAGAAAATGCCAAAGAGAAGTAAGGTGAACACTTGGGATCTGAATTATCTTGTATATTTCGAGGTATCAGGAAGACATGATAGCAGCTAGCGTGCATGCAGACTTCGTTACTTGAATAAATGAGTGCATTTGCCACACTTTGTATTAGGGGGACCAATAGAAGTGGCTTTGAATGTCTTAAAAAATCTCTATTGTGGACGCTTCATACCTTTGGATGGTTGCAAAGCTTCTTAAGAGCTGTAATATACGCAAGGATCTTTGATTGCTTCAACTCTTCTGTGATAACCCGTTTCACCTGGATTTTAGAGCAACAGAGTGAAGAATTTTCAGATGAATTCTACAATCAAAGTCAAACAGTTTATATTGATTCATATTAGATCAAGAAAAAATGCAAACCTACATTTTTGGAATGTATGAAATGATTATACAACTCTGCTTGTAGAGGAGTCAATTTGCAGCAAACCACCTCAATTATCTGAAAAGGGAGCCCAGCATTAGGAGATGTAGCACTAAGATACTCTCAGTATCGTTAGAACTCCTTTCACACTCGCACAAACTCAATTCGCTTGTTCCTTCTATTTCATACCTTTGGTGGCAGATGATTTGACAATAGCGCATTGGTCCTCCTAAGTATGAACTGCAAATATTGGACATGCATCACATGAACACTGTGCAAGGACTATCCATGAAAAAGTAACTTGCAGCCAAATGTCACCCATACAAAATAATACGATAAGAATACAATATGAGAGATAAGATGCTAATGATGTATCCCAATGGCAGAGACAACAGGTGGATCTGAACCCTCCAAATCTTGAGAACATAATGATTACCTGATTCACTTTCATACTAAGCTCTGTGGAGCGCTCAGAACCCAGCTTCTTCTCTTCCTCTGTAGCAGTAGGTTCTCTTCCACATATTATTGGTGTCTTCATTGAAGAACAATAAAATGAGTTAATGCAGAAATTAGGAAAGTGGAATGAAAAACCACAGGAAGAAAACGAAGTTATAAAATATATCATGTATTTATCAAGACGGTACTGTTTCAAAACAATACCTGAATATTTTTATTATAACAAAACGATACATAAATATTATCAGAAGACTAAGGGGTAAAAAAAAAAAGCTTGTAACATTGAAAAGACTGGATAAAACATGCAACTCTTTATTTTATAGTAGTAACCGGACTACTCTTTTGATATAATGATCTATGTGAAGAAAAGGCAAATTGCTGAAATAGTTTATAGGCATATAAATTGTGCATGTAAAAGACATACTGCAGCACAAACTAAAGCTCAGTCAGAGCTTGTTTTCATGTGAAAACTTAAATGATTTTGGCATGATTAATAAAACCGAGCAACACTAGTTGTGATCTAATGATGAATAGATTCTCCTGAAGAGTGCTAGCCATCAGTCAATGTAAGAGAATGGTAAAATGGCAATAAGAACTCCTGTTAATTGGGAAAGCTTTATATAAAATAATTCCAGAGTCTAAGAAACTGAAATAGAGAGGTACTTGGAGAGTTAAAATGTGAATGGAACACTTTTTCCTTGTAGAATTTGAATTGATAGCAAGTGCACTTGAGCTTGTCAAAGCAATTAGCTCACCTCATAATAACGACGAAAATGAGAAATGTCGCCCAAGATTCCAGGATTTGTGAAATTGACCATAGCAAAGAATTCTTCCAGGTCATTCTACAGTGGATGAGAAATGGACACTTTATTATTACGGAATGAAAAGGACTGATTAATAGCATAACAAATCATGCACAAGTATTTACCTGCATTGGTGTTCCTGAGAGCAAAATTCGGCGCTTGCAAGACAGAGCAGCCAAAGCCTGATGCCGTAGTGCTAAGAGTTACAGCAGAGGAAAATCATTCAAAAGAAGGGAAACACAAAAGTAAAGATGACTTACCCTGTTAGTCAGTGTCTGGTCATTTTTTAATCTATGGGCCTCATCACATATTAGAAGGTCACAGGACTCACTTTGGCTGAATTTTGATGAATGCATTCTGAATGTTTCATAAGAAACAATGAGTACCTGAAAATGCAATTCTGTTAGTGCAACTACTGAGAAAATTACTGGATTAGATTACCGAGTGTACCTGTAAAGAGCTGCAGGGACTTGTAAAACGGTCTATTCCTGAAACTACATCATCCCGGGTGCTCTCACAAAGAGCAATGAGCTGCACTCTATCTCCAACCCATTTTTTGATTTCAGCCTCCCAGTTACTGACAAGACTAGTTGGTGTGACAACTATGGCCTTCTTAAGCATTGGCTTCCCATCAAACCCTTGACGAAGAAGAGTGTACAATAAGGTGATTGACTGCAGTGTCTTTCCTAAACTGCAAGTTTAGAAGATAATAGACCCAATAATGGTAAAACAGCCAAGACAAATACTATATAAGCAATGCAAAATGATGCACAGCTATAATCATTAGAAAAAGCTTAAGTGGTTACCCCATATCATCAGCCAGAATGCATCCATTTATACTGCCACCACCACATAAACCCGAAATGCACTCAAACATGAATTGAACACCTTCTCTGTAAGAAAAACACACATTTTTACCTAATCAGAGCAAAGACAGGCATCAAAGAACCATAAGGAAAATTTTTTATCATAAATTCTAGTCTTTCTACCTGTCTTGTGGATCAGCAGAACCCTAAAAAAACAGTCAACTACAAAATGAATTCTAGTTTATTTCTATAATAATTTTTAAACAATATAGCTCACTTTTTACAATGTGCTTCTTATGAAGGAGATAAGAGTAGACAATCAGGGTCTAATTTTATGCAGGTAATCTAGTGACTCCTTAGAAGGTTGAATTTATATGTTTCATATTTCACATGAGGTACCTTTGATGGGGTCGAAGGAAACGCACAAGCAATGGATCAACCTCTATTAGCACTGAGTTATTGACATCAGGCTCTTCAGGCTGCCACAACACCAAAGGTTCAATCCCTGGCGGCAGATTGAGTTTTTCCTCTTCCACCTTGTTAGTGTTGCCTTGTACATTAATTTGATTTGTTATTGTAACCAAAGCAGGCCTTGAGGAGCCCCAAGGAACAAATCGTTTGCGTGCTGAAAGACGACGTGCAAGCTGTTCATTCCTGTCATCATAACCATTAGGGCAGGGAGGTTTAAAGGGTTTTCGACACTCCACAGCTCCTCCAGCCACTGAAAGCATCCGGGGCAGTAATGGCTGCCTTTTCACGACTAGGTTACCCCTGATATTACAGTTGCAAATTTCAGGAAGGGCACATTATAAAGGGGGGAAGAAAAAGGAACCTATGATACTCCAATGTGTAACATAAGCCTCAACTTTTCTTTTTTGGCTGTATAGTAATATAAAATAAGCCTTAACTGATATAATGAAGAGCTGACAGATTTAGCTACAATCCCATTTAGTAATTATAAAGAGAAGCAAGGCAAGATCAAAGCATCAAGATTTGGTTGAAGACAGTCAACTAGAACTGCTTGCCTGAGCACAACCAATCATCAGACTTTATAACCCCGACCATGAGTTCTTGAACCAAAAAGCCAAAACAATCGTATCTAATCAAGCAGACTGAGTGTCGATGCCCCTCTTTCCTGCCCCCTCCCCCCAAAATTAAGAGACATCACGAATTCAATTCAGTTGCTCACAGCACCTGAAATCCACGTTTTTTGGAAATTGGTTGACTTGGAACATTTACACTGGTGAATGTCCCATTTCCTTAGTAACACAGCACGGCAGTATCACATGAGCTTCAAATTGAGTTCACTGACACTGTCAGAGCTCTTCAGCATGTATCATAAATTTTCGGACTCGTAAAATTGGATCTAGTAAACTGCGAAAAGCTTTCAGAAGAAGCCACGTGACGGGCAAACCTAATCCGAATCGAGACTCATTCGGAATGGATTCTTCAACGTTTACAAGGGGAAGGAGGAATCACCTCACTAGAGCATCCACATTCTTTGATTTCCGATCCTCATTCGACAGAGTAGAAGGCGCCGGACGTGCTTTGCCATGAGACTCTTCTTCATCTTCGAGCTCCTCCTCCTCCTCATCTTCATCTTCATCTTGGCAGTCGTACTCCTCCTCTGAACAACTGCTCCGATCAGAAACGGAAGGAACCTCTTCGTCATCTTCCATGATCTCTGTGTGTGTGTGTGTGAGAGAGAGAGAGAGAGAGAGAGGGGGGGAGGGAGGGAGTGGAGAGTGCAAGAAGAAGCGTCCGAGCTTTGATCGGAAGAAATTTTGGCGGTAAAATGGCGACGACCCGATTCGGTTCAGGGTCGCGGCTGGCTTCTGATCGCCGGTTCGGAAATTTCATAATGGGCTTGAAAGCCCAGTGGTTCGTAATACCGGCTGGCACTGTATAAACGTGGCAAATTACTGAGACCATAAGGAAAAACCGCCGATAAACCTTGCCGGGGCGCTATCATCATCTTCTTCGCAGTAACCTTTCACTAGGGTTTCGACCTTCGGTGTTCCATCTCCACTTCTTCATTCTCCTTGCTGCTCGGAGACGAGGTCCACAGAGATAATGGTGTCTTTCCTCGTATCCCCGCGATTCTCACGAAGCCCGACTGTCTGCTCACTCCTCTTCTCCAAGTTTAGTGTACGCCCTTCTGGCAAGTTAGCTGCTTCTCGTTTGCCCTTGAGTAGCCTACATTTCGCTAAGGCCCTGAGCACCTCTACCGTGCCAAATGAGTACCATGAGCAGAGGAACCCTAACCAATGGGCTCCTCAGAGTCCGAGCTCTCAGTGGAGCTCGCAGACCCAGACCATTGGCAGCAATCAATATAGCTATCAGGGACAGTCAAATCAGGGCTATCCCGCTAGAGGATATTCTAATCAGACTCCGAATCTTCGCGGCCGTGGATATCCAAATCGTGGTCAGAATTACCCTAACCAGGGGCAGGGGCTGGGACAGGGACGTGGACAAGGTTATCCCCAGCAGAGGAGTAATCCCGGACAATGGAATCCGAACACCCAGAGTCAGAGCCCTAATCAGTGGAACAATCAAAATCAGGGGTATCCACAGTCCAGGAACCCGAATGAGCGGGCTCCACCGAGCCAGAACCCTTACCAGTGGGGATCTCAGCAAGCGAGTCAACCTCTGCAAGCTCCTGCTACTCCGGTTAGATCCATTGTTGACCTGAAGGGGCTGTGCCATGAAGGGAAATTGAAGGAAGCTATAGAACTGATGAATGAGGGCGTCAAGGCTGATGCAGAGTGTTTTAGTCAGTTGCTTGCTCTGTGCAGTAATCCAAAGAATCTGGAGAGTGCGAAGAAAGTCCATGATTACTTCCTCCAGTCAACTTGTAGGAGCGACCTTCACATGAACAACAGGGTCCTGGAAATGTATGGGAAATGCGGGAGCATGACTGATGCAAGGAGGGTTTTCGATCACATGCTCGATAAAAACATTGACTCATGGCATTTGATGATAAATGGGTATGCAAGTAATGGGTTAGGTGATGATGGATTGGAGTTGTATGAGCAGATGAGGAAGTTAGATCTGAGACCTAATGAGCAGACTTTCCTTGCAGTCTTATCAGCTTGTGCTTGTATAGGGGCAATAGAAGAAGGATTCATTCATTTTGATTCGATGGTGAACGAGTATGGTGTTGAGCCTGGCATTGAGCATTACTTGGGAGTGATTGATGTTATTGGTCAGCCTGGGCATTTGGCAGAATTGCTAGAGTATATTGAGAAAAAGTTGCCTTTTGAGCCAACTCTGGAGGTTTGGGATGCTGTGAGGAGTCTTGCAAGAATTCATGGAGACATTGATCTTGAAGACCATGCTGAGGAGATTATCCTAGCTCTTGACCCATCAAGAGTTGTGCCTAATAAAATCCCTACACCCCCACAGAAGAGGAGGATGGCCATTAACATGCTTGAAGGAAAGAATCGTATTAGCGAGTTCAAAAACCCAACTCTGTACAAAGATGATGAGAAGTACAAGAGCAGCAAAGAAGGTGGTTATGTGCCGGATACGAGATATGTTCTCCATGACATAGATCAGGAGGCTAAAGAGCAGGCCTTGCTCTATCACAGTGAGAGATTAGCTATCGCCTATGGGCTTATTAGTACTCCAGCTCGGACACCGCTTAGGATCATCAAGAACCTCCGGATTTGCGGCGATTGCCACAATGCTATTAAGATCATGTCAAAGATTGTGGGAAGGGAGTTAATTGTGAGGGATAATAAGCGGTTCCATCACTTTAAGGATGGGAAATGCTCTTGTGGAGATTACTGGTGAGGGATCTTCATGGGTTTGAGCTCAATCCTTTTACTAAAAGAAAAGATCCTCCCTGCTGCATTTGATGTTTAGTTCAAGGGAGAGATATGGTTTGACTGCAACACTTTTTGCATGATGTTCCTTGGAGAGTGAAGCAGGCGATTTAGCGCATGATGATTTATTTTAGCCTCTTGCTCCAAACTCAGCTTGTTACAGTATTAACATATATCATGGGTGAAATGAAGGTATCCTCTTTGGTGTCTTGATATTTCATATATATTCAATGTTTTTCCATGTCTAATACAAAATAATTGAATCAGTCATTTTTATGGCAGTAATAGCAATCCGTTGTCTTGCACTTGAGGCAGCTTCACTTGTGTAGGATCTGTCAGGAAAGCCCCTTCACCTAATGTTCAATTGAAGATTTGTCCTTCTGTGACCAAATCAACCTGCTGTGGAGAAACTGGATATTATATAGACTAACATAAACCCATTGACACATTTAATAGCTCGAAAATGGGGGGTCAAGCCGATCTTAACATCTTAGCCGATATTGAGTTCACGTGTAAGTTAAATGCAGGTGAAGCTCGCCCTGGTTCTACCTTGAAACTTTTGCAGTCATGTCAGACGTGGATCCAGGCCTTCTCATGTCAACCCTTTTCCCCTACTATTTTGAGTCGAAACAATGTGACTGGGATGTTTGTATTGTTCGTGTGTGGACGCGCTGTGGTGTTATATTTTACCATGACTTTGCTTTGAAGATTAAGTTTGGAATCTTTCTTAAGTTGAGAACTGCTTGTGGAAAGAGATTAAGGGAATGGAATTTTCAACAAAGTCGACCTAAAAGAGACAGGAGTGTGAAAAGGTTAGAAAAACCATCTGAAGTAGGACCAATTTCACACCCTCTATAGCAGTAGTCTTGTGATCTTTTTAATTGTGGGGTTCACTGGAGACTTTGACTGCGATTGGAGGATGTATCGGTATAATTGCCGGTTTCATACGATGAAGGGGGTAATGTAGTTGCGCTGCGTTCTGTCATTCTTGTGTGCCAAGCAGCTAACAAGCAGCAGCTGCTGAGAGCAAACTTCTCTTTGTTTAATTAGAATAACATTGATGTATCCATACTGATCAAAAAACATAAATGTATCCATGGAAGCTTCTTAGGTCAGATCATGGCTGAACAATTAGGTTAGTTGTGCAGGTCACTGTTAAAAATGGTAACAACCCGGCAATCTGGTATTATTTTGATCGTACAGTTTATCTCTCAGAAGTGCACATACATACACAAGCACCAAGTTCACAGTGAAGAACTGGAAATTACTGTCATTCTCCAAATATGGGGCCATCTTTATTATCAATTAGATTTTCAGGGTGCGAGTCATCATGCTCATGAACTCGTCCAAGTTGACCGCCCCATCCCCATCCGTGTCGACGGCCCTCACCATCCTCCGGCAGTCCTCGAGGTTGCACCTCTCCCCAAGGCTCCGGAGGACCCTCAGGACCTCGTCGGCTGTGATCCTCCCATCACCATTGAGATCGAAAGTGCCGAAAGCGCTCTGAATGTCACACGACCTGATCCCGCCCCCGTGCTTGTGCGCCTCCACAAACTCATTGAAATCAATGAAACCATCCCCATCCAGATCGGCGGCCCGGAATATACGGGGGACTTCCTCGATCGTGGCCTCCTTGCCCAGAGCTCGAAGAATGGCTTTGTACTCCTGCTGAGAAATCTTCCCATCCCTGTTGGCATCGAACTTGTTGAACACCTTCCTCAGCTCCTCTACGTTAGGCTGGTACGCAATAGACCCTGAGTTCTGCCTGCTCTGTGAGGAAGAGAGGAACCGCGAAGGCTTCCGCAAGATCTTGCTCTTCGACAGGTTATACCGAAGATCAAGCTGCCTGAAACTTGGCATTCCTACCGCAATCCTACTCCTTTGCCGTGGAGGGTGGATGAAACGACCAACTCGTTGCAGCAGATAACTAGGCGGCTCTCCCCTTTTATAGCCTCGAAAGTGAGACGGTGCATGTTATTCTGATTCGAGAGTCGAAGCAGACGGTTGATTGACTTAAGGTTTCCACACGACTCTATACCAATTTGGAGCTGGTTGAACGACAAGGTAGAGATTCCAAAATCACAGAATCGACAAGCAGAGAATAAAGTCGGCCCTCCACAAGAGAGCATCAATCTGAAAAGAATCTATTCCCTCCCCCAAAAACTGTGTACTCTCTCTCTCTCTCTCTCTCTCTCTCCTTTAGGACATGTAGCCCTCTGAATTCTCTACCAATCGAACATATTGATCAGTATGACGCGGAACGGACACTAAATCTACAAGAAAAGGAATAGGTTGCGTGATAAATACAATTAATTGAAAGTAAGAATATCAAATGAAATCCGGTGAGAAGGGTCAAATGCGGCTCATGGGGGCTTTCCATTCTCCAAATCTTCCATCACTTCGATGTCCTTCCGGGCGGTTATCTTCTGCACATAACCTTTAACGGGAAAATGTTTGAGGATAAACTCAGTATTCCAACAAGAAGACTCACTCTACAGACTGCAAGAAATGACATAAAGCCCACAGTATTTCATGAACTGAGATTCTAACTGTGCAATTAATGTAGCTTTCTGCATGAATACATCACAAAATTCGACATGCAAATTTCACAGTTTTACGCACAGACAATGAGATTTGACACGACCACACATAGAGAGGTTCATGCCTGTGATGCCCTTGGCTCATCTGCGACAATAGGATCTAAAGAGGGCATGCAATCATTAATACGAAAAACATTTGGATACGGAGAATAGACATATATTTCATATATGCAGCCATACAGAAAAGGAGTGGAATACCAATCCCGAGACAGGGCACACATTTGCAAATGATCTCTTTCCCCCTTTTGTTGTAATAGCTAACAAATCCAGAACCTTGGCAACTCTGACACTTTCCAGTCCATTCATAAACCACTTCTTTGCAATCCTGGAATCCAAGATATGCAACGCACGTAAAAATGGAAGAGTATATAAGAACATGCCTAGTTCCAACAGGAATATGGAAGGTATCATGAGGCATGCAACTAACATTTGCTAGTTAAACATAAAATCTAGAACCAACAGCACATGTCGGCACCACAACAAAGAACATCACTGAATTCAACCTTCTAAGCAGGCCACTTCATAAGTTTATAAAGGAGTGCCAAATGAAATGTAGAATCATCTCCATCTTGCACGCTGCAGCACTTGTAAACATAAAGGTTGTAATCTTCACACAACAAACAGCAGCAGCACCATGAAACGAGGATTTAAATGAAGTCCATCCTCCAATGAAAGCAATAATGATCATCACTATTGAGCTCCTGCCGTGCATATCCGATCACTGATCATTCAGTTTCTGGATCGTCTTTTACACACCACCTTGGCAATCTAATGAAGAGTAAATTACTCCATCCTACTACATTCCTAACTTCCATACGCTATTCCATGTTATCGTGAAAATGCTACTTCTTCAGCCGGGCTAACTGAAGATATCGATGAGTGCAGCTCCTACTCATGCATGGCCCAGCACCCCACACTTCCATGCAGCCCCAAAAATTTTCCTTGCCATTTTAAATGTGGGAGAAGAAATAGAATTTAACTATTCCAATTACAACATTCAAACAATTACAAGCTCAAATTCGATTGAAAATTCATCACCAACTCAGGAACCGGCAGCAGTCAATTCCTAGGCTAAACGAACAGAACAACACGAAACAGTAACCAAACAAAAGCCCACCATTTACATACAAGGATTGTAAGACTTCTGTTACCATTGTGCAGCAAATTTGGCCAAAAATTAATATTCATATGCTCTCTCATCATAACCCATTTAGTCGTTGAACATTTACCATTTTTATCATCAAATAACTGAAACAGTCTGTAGCCAGCAGAGAGGAAGCTGTGCTTGCTCGATGAGACTAATCAACTTCCATTAAAGATCTCTCTTTTTGTTTTTTTAAGGAAAGAAGCATCACCCTGGATCTTATTTAGACTTGACCAATGAGGAAATGGCAAACGGAGAGAGAGAAACCTGAATTTGGGGATCGCACTGGAGGCGCTTATCGATCTCCTCAGGCGACACCGGCGCCGTGTCAGGATACGTCATTGGAAGAGGGAGAGCATCGGCGTCATCAGTCAAGTAGCTCTCCCTGTCACGCGACCACTTCTTCTCCCTCGCGCTCGCCCTCACGCTGCCGTTCCCTGCTCCACGCCTCGGAGCTGGAGCAGCATCGCCAGATTCATAGTCCTGGGCGGCCCTCCCGGGAAATTCGGCGGCGGCGGAGGAGGAGGAGGAGGCGTGGAAGTGGAACTGGAGCCAACGGGGGAATGCAGGGCCCGCGGGGATGTCGCCGGCTGCGCGGCAGCAGGGGGAGATGCGGACGGTGAGGGGCAAGAGAGCGAGGGGCGAGGGTTTATGGAGGAAGAACGCGGAGGAGCTGGGGTATATGGGGAACATTCATTCAGTCCGAGGAGTCGACCGCCGATCGATGACCAGCAGAGAGCTGCGGCAATGGCGTCGACGAGACCGAGAAGGAAGGTCTCGGGCTTCATGCGAAAATGTCGGCTCCGAGGCTTATTCATATTCACATTCACTAGACAGCCTCTTCCGCTTAGGGTTAACCGGCCCTAAGACTTTTCCCTGCCAAAGACTCGCCTGATGCAATCAGTCACGTGCAGTGACTTGGACCGTAGTCGGGACGAGTAGCTATCCAACTTCAATTAGAGGAATCAAATATCGAAGGTATAGCCCTCTTACGTATCCAGCCACATTAGGATAGGCATATTTTCGTGCACAAAGTCCTCACAAGGGCAAAATTATTCATTAAGAAGAAAGTGTCATCTGAGCAAAGTTCAACAGAGTGCGACGGTGGAAGTAAACCGAAAACCCCCTTCACAAATTTATGCGGTGTACAGTCAGTCAGTCAGTCAACAAGCTCGAAAAACTTGGATCACTGCCGTTTCGGGTTCGAAGTCGAGCAAAAATAACATACAGAAATTCGAAAGCTTACAGGAATGAACAGCCTTCTAATTCCTCCAACCAAAAAGAATGACTTACCTATCACAACAGAACACAAACCACTCCGAGGCGGTGCGATAGCTCCGTCCCTCGGAGCTTCTTGCGGAGTCTAACATACCTCTAACCACATAAAAATCTTTTGAGGCTTCGGTCAGACTCATGCTTGAGTCACAGAAACTCGGCTTGTGGTAAAACCGGAGAATAAGAGAGATGTGTGCTCCACTACCAGTTCAACGATCCCAACGGGTTTTTCGTGCCCGCCTCTGATTACGACGCTGCACCTCCTGCAACACCTTCTCATAAAAATGCCATGCTGGATTTGAACTGGTAATCTCTCCTTGGCCAAAGGGGTTCTGTCTCACATACTCGGGGATATTCTCAGCTGATGCTAAGTTTTGGAGGTAAACTCTAAGATCTCCTCCAGGTCCTGTTGTGGGAAATTTGGGTGAACAATGTGAACAACAACACAAATTAAATCAATAAGAAAAATAGAGGATTTAAACATCATTTACAGAAAATTTGTGGCAACAGAGAAATGTCCAAGCAACGTGAGAGATTGAAATGAACAAGTAAAAGGATACAATCAGGCAGCACGCAGAGTCTCATCAAATTCTATCTATATTTTATGAAAGTTTCCAAAGGATCTGCTCAGATACAATATGTCAAAAGAAAGAGTAAACTTTCAAGTCAAAGAAAGTGGCGGGCATCAAGAATCTTGCTAGCATAAAAAGAAAACGTAAAATACAACCACAGAAGTGGACTTGTAAGGTCAATTAATGACCAATTCGCCCACATCCTAGAATGCGTAAAAGGAATGTCTAATTTCAGATGGCCAAAAAAACATATGACATCAGACTGAAGGATATAATGGTTTCATGTACCCTCTAGGCTCCTCACCTAATGAATTGTCTTGTCTCATATCATACTGGTATGAGGTAGGAAATATTGCAGTATTTTCCTACAAAAGACAGGGCAGAATAAGATAATCATGAAACTATTGCAAGTGAGTCAAACATTTAATCCTCCAAATCAACAAGCATTCAACATACTGGATTGCAAAGGGCTTTGTATGGTGAATCATCCAATAGCAAAGTATTCAACTCATTATACTCCCCCTTGTTGAATCGAAGATCTGGCCCGAGCTTTTCCCACACTTTCCTTAGTTCCTTCAAGAGCAAGGGCTTATCCTCATTATCAATAGTCTTGAAATTTGTCCGTGTACATTGGCACTGATTCTGCATTACACAGAACTCCAAGATTGATGTGTATCCGCCAGAATGTTAATGATAAATTGGAAAGTTTGTCATGAGACAGGAAATGCTT
This sequence comes from Sonneratia caseolaris, assembly GCA_900006705.1. Lineage (NCBI taxonomy): Eukaryota > Viridiplantae > Streptophyta > Magnoliopsida > Myrtales > Lythraceae > Sonneratia > Sonneratia caseolaris. The sequence goes on along the minus strand of CXYZ01011926.1, from coordinate 716,172 downwards.
CAGCTTCTCTTGGCTGAATGTGACTGAGTCACAGGGAAGTTAAAAATCTACTTCACTTAAACTTTAAACAACTTGACATCTCTCATAAAAAGAAACAAAAATAAGGGGAAAAGGGAAAAAAAAAAAAGAAGAAAGAACCCATCTCATCTGCCAATCCATTTTCTACTATAATTATCCTCAATTGGATGGATCCTCATTTCTTCTTTTCAGTTTAGGCATAGAAAGTTCACTTATGGTGCAAACGAGGAACAGGATTTGTTTAACATCAAGGAGGATGTTGCTAGAACAAGTAGGCTAAATTCGTACACAGGAAAGACTCTCCAATGAGATACCTTTTTAGTTGCTACACCTAATTCATCAGTAAGATTTTAACTAGTTTCAATACCATATAAGTCCTGCTACAGAACCAACAGACAGTTTATTGCCTAACTCTGATTATAAGCATGGTCTGTTCATGCAGCAAAGGCACATTTTATCAATCAACAATAGGTATGTAAATACATTGCTAATATTATTCTCACAGTTTGGCCCGAAAATACCTTCATCCAAATGATTGTCCGTGATAGTTCATCTTATCAGAAAAGCTAACTTCTAATCATCATAGGCGTAGATGTTGGAAAACAACTTGACTACTTGTGATTTGCATCAGTGTGGACATAAAAATGCTGAGATTATAGCAGGACAAGACGGGTGACATGAGACAAGTTAAACCCTTTGACTCACCCAGCGAAAAACCAATTTCTTTCTTGAGGAGCCAAAAAGAAATTTGATGAGTGGGTCTATGTTTTTCCTGTAAAATCAACAACAGGGACTATGTAAGCAGTAGTAAGATTCATATGCAACAAAAGAAAAATCCAACAAGAAATATTTCGTCTAACTTGAAGCGAAAAAGAAAGTACAATGGTCTAAAACAACTATGCAACATGGAGCAAAGGGGAATGATGGGTCATAATTCAAAAAGGTACTTCGTTCTTGAAGACCAAATTGCTACTGCAAATCTCTCGAAGCAGAACTTTAGAAAATCATCAACGAAAGGCCTTCTGAATACTGCAAAAGCACGTGAAAAAGGCTTTTAGCATTAACAGAACAAATAAATGTTTACTTTACCAAGTATCCAATGCAACTTACCATATTTTCTAGATAATATCATGTCTGGTTTTCGTCCACCACTAACACATGGAACAACATCAACCAACAATCCATTCAGATCAAGTATAAGAAGCTTCTTTCTGGAAATTTGGGGGTTACTAGTATTTATAAAACTATTCAAAACAGGCTGAGGCTGATCCACCTTCACTGTTTCCATCACAACACCCTCAGAAAACATCACTTCTGATGCAGTAATATTTATATTTTTTATGTCACTCTCTTCACCAGCAATCTTATGCTCTGGGTGCTCAGCTTCATGATTGCAATTGGTTGTATCCAAACATTCTACCAGAATCTGACAACTGCACTGTTTGGCTATCTGTAGCACTTCACTATTCTTGTAAACATGAGCATCCATAGAGGAAGTAGTTATAATGCCCTCATATTGATCATGCGGCTTCAAATTCTCCGGGTGATCTTTAAAGCCAGCCTTCTCCTCTAAACAAAGAGTAGAAACTTCTATAAAAGCAGTTGTTGGAGCTGCCTGCACTGGGCTAGCTAGCCCTTGATCTTTCTCTAAACATGCAGCCGTCCCCTCAACTGCATTATTTTGATGACCAGAAATCAAGGCATGCTCCCTTGTATATTCAATACCCATCTCTGCAGGTTCTGTAACAGAGCTCAGGCCTTTATCTCCACAACTGATATCCTCAGTCCTTTGCCTTTTCTTTCTCCTTTTCTTCCCAGCAGAATTATTTGACTCAGCCATTGGTTCAGTCTTCACATTCAACTCCTGCAATGAAGGACCTGATCCTTCCAAAGTAGCATGACTATCATTAAAATTAACTACTCCCTGCTTTCGTTTCCTTTTCTTCTTCTTTTTCCTCCCCTTATTCAATCTGTCATCCATCATGTCATTCATCTCTTTTAACTCTTGAAGAGTGGGATTTGCTCCTGCAGGGTTATGGCTATTATGCCATTCGATTTCTTCTTCCTCTTGCTTCTTTCCCTTGTTCTTCTTCTTGGATTTGCGGACTGGTTCATTATTTTCACTCAAATTTTGCAAAACAGAATCTGGTCCTTCTGCAGGCATATTGGTATTATTGGGGTTAGTTACTTCAGTCTCTTGCTTCTCCTTCTCCTTCTTCTTCTTTTTCTTCGTCTTCCTCTTCCTCTTCCTATTTGCTAGTGAGATATTTGATTCATTGACAGGTTCAGAGCTCATGCTTGAGTTTTGTGAAACACAAGATGATCCATTTACAGACATAATGCCATTGTTGAGGCTGGTTGCTTCTGCTTCTTGATTTTTCTTTCTCTTCTTCTTCGTCTTGTCCTTCCTCTTTTTCAAAGATGCATTGAGCAATGAAGCATCTTCATGCATCAGTGTTACAGAATCAGCCATTGGAGCCCCATCAGAATCTACCGCCAGGGGAATTCCCTCAAAAAATTCTCTTTTATTCACTTCTCCTTTATGTGAAGTATTGCTCTTCCTTCTACTTTTCCTTTCTATCTGACCAGAAGGAGTGCAATTTTCCTGACATGACAAGTCTTCCATATCCAATTCCAAACTATCAATGATCATACACTGTTAATGTACAGCTTACATAGTTCATACTCCAGGCAACAATTACTAATACAGCAATTTCCCCTCCATCAAAATAACATATTCGATCCACTTGATTAAGAATCTTTCCAGCACGTCAAGCCTAAGAGTTATTCCTCTGCCCCTGCAACTGATTGTAACCTGCAACAGGTTTCAGCATATAGAAAAAGGGTTAAGCTACTTCTACCAGATGGGATTTATGAGAAGCCAAATGACACCCTCACATATAACTGATTCCATATCCAATTGCAAGGCACTGAAACCATACAAAATGCATATTTAGTTAAGCCAGAACTACATCTAGACTGTGACAGAAGCCCGACCCTTTCTGCTCTTCTGCCTTGCCTCCTAAATATGCAATCAATATTAGTCCATAAATCAAATTTCTTTCAGGCTCAAAAAGAAAAAACTGTAAGAAGCCAACAGATGCTTCCCAATCTTTGTGTAACAAACATTAACCCGTCCAATGCAGAGACATTAATGTGATTAAACTAGCTGTCGTTAGTCAACTCCTACTTCCACCAGGAATCAACTTCTTTCCGCGGGTAACGGTAAAAATTCCACCTCTCACAATACATCCGCCGATAATCTCAATCCACAAAGTCACAGAGAGACCCCAAAAAACAAAAATTGAACCATTTGTTCACCATGAAATATCCCCCAAAAAAACAGCCCAAAATATTCCCAATCCCAAAAACAAGCACTTCTCCCCAATAAGTACCGGCTGCGGTTGAATAAACTTTTCCGTGCCTCAGCCGATGACCTCAGCTCGAGATCTAGATACTAGAGAGAAAGCAGGAGCGAACAGGGGCAGTTCAGAGAGAGACACAGGAGAGAGAAGAGATACGCAACTTATACTTGGCAGGCCCCCTCGTAGAAACTGAGGGAACGGGGACGGGTAGATGGCAGCAGAAAGAGGGAATCGATCCGTACGAGAATGGAGTCGAGGCGGCTTCCTCGGAGCAAGAGCAGCGGTGGCAGCGGCGGCGGCGGCGTGGTTACCGCGAGTCGAAGGAAGGAAGAAACAGCCACACGGCCCGGGCTGACGAGTTTAAGTCGTGTGGTTGGTTACTGTACTTCCGCCGGTGAGTTTGTATCCAATCCGTTGGGATTGGGCGCTCGAATCAGGTGGGCCGGTGGATCGGTTCCTCTTGGGCCTCGGGCCCGATATATTCATTCGGGCCGTGAGTGAGATATCCCCATCCATTTAGCTTTTTGATGTGAGTGACAAAACTGATTCCCATACGATTTCGTGTCTACTCTTTCATTTACCGTAGGCCTTTACTCTCTTGCATTTGACTGGGAACACGATTTTTTTTTTCTTTTTCTTCTTCTTCTTCTTCACTTCACTCTTTGTCCCGAGAATGTTTGGCGTGGAAGTTAATAAATCAGTCATATTATTAAATAAAATCTTAAATTTGAGTATTATAAGTATAAAAATTTACAATTAAAAGATTATTCATAACTTATTGAAATTCTGAATACACTGATAAAGTCGTCTCATGTGCATGCTGAAGTATTCCCGTTCACAAGTGCAAGTTGGAAAAGTGCAACTATGAAAAGGGATGAATCTAATTAGTGGGAACCCATTAAAATATTGCTATATATATATTTGTATTTATATTTTTCTTCTTTTTTTTTGCTTTGTCAAAATAATTGATAATTAAGTTTCAGCATTTTAGATTACGCACCTCATCAAATAGACTAATTACTTATTGAGGGTCGAATTTAGGCACGTTTATGGGCGTGGTAGCTACACGAAGTGCTCAACAACATCCGATAAGCAAGATGTCGCATATGCCTCAGCGTTATTCTGAAGGGATCCGGCATTCTGTTTAATTTATGTTCCGATCAAATTTTGTGATAATTATAAAGGTCTCCAGAAAAAAAAAACGATTTATGTTAAAAAATGAGGAAATTGAAAATTACTTATGGTTATTAAATTCGTCTCGTAGGAGACGAATTTTCCGTGTTAACAGGTAGATGACGACGGGTCAGTATCTGTTAGACACATCATCTTGCACATCAGCATCCTCCTCACTCAGTTCGTAGAATCCGATGAGTCCCCCCCTTCGAAGTCCATCAGCTTCATCATTTCACGCATGTCGTCTTCACCTGGAAACTCCCAGAAATCATCGCTCACCCCCACATTCCCCTGCTCCACCGTCGACTCCGCCAGCTCGGCGGATGGCTCCCACCTCGTCCCCGAGCTCTCGGGCCGCTCTGCCTCCGACTGAGGGCTCTCATCCTGTCCCTGCACTGGGGATGCGTAGTCCGCGAATGGGAAGTTCAGCTTGGCCCTGGGTCCCCGGAACTCGATCGCAGCCCTGTCGTAGGCCCGGGCTGCCTCCTCGGCTGTCCCGAACGTGCCGAGCCACACTCGGGCGGCACGCCTGGGGTCTCGTATCTCGGCTGCCCACTTTCCCCACGGACGATGCCTGACGCCCCGGTAGTGTGACTTCTTCGACATCGTCGTGCTCTGCCTCCTGCCACTCGTGCTCTGCCTCTGACCCTCGTCCTTGTCCTGCTGGTTCGGGTTCGACGCGAAGAAGCTGCATCCAAGGCAACCGTCGATCCCGCATAGGCGACATGATGCCGACGGTGGCAGCGCGCCAGCGGCCGCACTGGAGGAGGACGAGGCAGCGGCAGTGCCAGAGACGACGGTGGTGAGGGCGGCAACCATGGCAGAGAGCTCGTGGTCTCCGAAGAGTTGGGGAGGAGGCGGAGACTCGCCAGAGGGAGGCGGCTCGGCGGCGGGGAGCTTGGGTCTCTTGGGCATGGCTTCCGTCGTTGGATAGGCGGTTTCTGAATTTTGCTGCGCTCTGCGCTGGCAGAGAGAAAGAGAGAGAATCTATGGGGGTATATATACGATTGGGCTGCCGACGTGGAGTCAAGTCTGGACACGTCAACACAGTGAACACGCTTGAAGTTGAACGACCATAATGGTCGCACGTGGAGCAGATGGGGGAGATGAATGAAGGAGGAGATGACGTCAGAGGGTGGCCACTGGCGCTAGTGAAGTGAAGAAGAGGTTGAAGTGACAGTTAACATTTGGTGGGTCAAAGAGGAAGAGATTATTGGTTAACCGAAAGTGATTTCCCGGATGCTTCATACTTGTATCGTCTAGTTGCCGTAATGACGGACTAGGTGAAGTCATAGAAATAGAAGAACGAGAGAGCAGACCACAAGAATTAAATCTTTTTTAACTCTTTATTTATATCTTGATAATAATATTATTATATAAAACCTTTCTTCTTTATTTTTAATTTCTTTTAATTATCGAATCGAAAAATTGATGCAAAGAGGCTTTTATTAGTTTTCAACATAATTCAGATACGTTTTAAAGAAAAATATAAGTTTAATATAGTAACATTACTCTCAATTTGATAAATAAGAGTTTGTAAATTTAATTTTTTTTATAGGATTCATTGTTACTCTTTGTTCCCACTTCTCTTATCCTACTATAGGCACATGAGTTTCATAGTTACTTTAAAAAAAAAGAATACCTAGATAATAGTTGCTACAAAAAGTTGAATATAAGTTTTTTTATCAATTTTTTGGATCACTTGACATATAAAAGCATAGGCATAAGATGCCGTCTTTTCCTTCCTCACCGTCAACATGTCGACCCACAGAAATTTGGACCAACCTTTCTATTGATATGGGTCGTGCACATTTACAATCATGTACGTTTAAACATGTCCCCGCTTGCCAGCAAGAATGGACTCTTAGCCACTGCAAAAGGTTGTCCAATGAGAAAGGGTCAACGGTCGTGTCAGATAGCGAGCGAGAAGAGGTGGCCCGGCCCTTCGGGTATGTCAAGAGGTTGAGGGGATGGGACAAATTGCCATGAGAAGTGTCCATATTATGCCATGATTCATGGCATTCTCGAATACAAGACGAGTATTGCATTTCTTTTCTGGAACCATAAGATTATACAGTGTCAGCCTATCTTACACGTGTTCATTTTAAGATTTCTGCACACTAAATTTTTGGATTATACGATAGGTCCGATCCACAAAAGGATGAAAATCCCCATTTGACCGTACCACCGTCCGTCCCCATGTCTTCTCCATTAATCTACCTCTACCTCCCGCGCTAGTTTCGCTTATTTTTAAGTGGGGAAAAAAGGAAGGAAGGATACAATTGTAATTTCACATTCCTCTCCAATCATGTCCCGCGTTTCCCCCTAATTCAATCATTTTACACTGTATCTAACAATATTTGCATTTTATTTGGAGAAAAGTGGAGGAGGTTATCGGTTAATCTTAACTGAGGTTTATTTCCTGGATGCCATTTTAAAATTTTTGTTTTTCATTTATCGTGGAATAGTCCACGTAAGGGAGCCAAGAACACGTGAGTATTAGTATTATGCATAGCTTTAAAAACTGGATTACACCGATCAGTTCGATCAGTTCAACATGAAACTGTCCACTCATCCCGTTCGATTCTTAGAAAAAAAAATCTAATTATACTTTAAATGATATTAACTCCGGTTGAACTAACTTGTCTTTAGTCGAACTGGTGAATCTAATTGAATCGATAAAAAATCGCATATTTAAAATAAAAAATAAAACTCTTATAATACACATTTTTTATTTTATTAGACTTATGTTAAAATTTTATTTAATGTAAT
>CXYZ01011926.1:650826-708431 GCA_900006705.1 Sonneratia caseolaris | reverse complement strand
ATATAATATTTTTATTACCAGAGGAGACCTTTGTTTTTTTTTCTTTTGATTTGAAAGAATTTCATCATTGCTCTTTATCACTGTTACGACCTTTTTCCTTCCCCACCGTCAATGTGTGAAATAATGAAAGTTTCTTTTGATTTGGTTAATGTACATTTTTCACATGTCAGTCAGTGCACGCCACCAAGAACGGATCCTTGCCTACAAAAAGTACAGTATGAATCCTAAAACTATCCAACCTTTTTAAACTTAGTTATAAATATTTTAAAATAGATTTTTCAATTATAAGATTTTATTTTTGTAACTTGACAAAATATTCGTTATAATAGACAATTAAATCACGTTGATATGAATAAGTGGCATTGCACTGCACTATTTAAATGAAAAAAATACACATATATATAGCATCATTATAATTTGATAACTGTCATTATACTTAATAACAATATAATTTAATGATATATTATAATAATAACTTTAACTTAGTTATAAAGATAAAGTTTTATAACTGAAAATTTTTTAAATTTAAATTTACAAAATTGAATAATTTTAAAATTATTACCGTATTATTATTATTATTATTATATTCTAATCAAGAATTTCACTACCTCCGCGGGACAACAACTTGGAAACGGTCGTGTCAGATGTGGGCTCCACAACGAAAACGTACCTTCTCCACTTCTAGAGCAGCATTTATATACGCGAATTGCCTTTTCCTTCCGCCCTTTCCCGCACTAAATTTTTTTTGTCTAATGTACTATTTACGCATGTTCCATATTCCGACTTCATTTTTACATAACGAACTTCGCTACATGCGATGCATGGAATATTTCCTCGCACTTTCGAGTTTCGTTGTGAGGAAACAAGTTTAGAGTGGACCCATAACCATTATGTATTTATTTGCACGTGCATAATCTTATGCCCCACGCATATGAATTTGTTTTGGGATCCAATCCAACATGTTAGGTAAAAGCGAGTAGTTGCACTGAGAAAGGGGATTTAGTACAATCGCATCGCACTTGACCTAACAATTAAGACATTATAAATTCAATTCTCATCGTAAGATTTCATGAACCATTTTATTCCTTCACCGCTTTTATTATCCAATTTTAGGTATATAAGGCTTCGATATAATGTAAAGAAAATCAAGTAATCGCACTTCTTATAAGTCTGGATACGCATAATTTGTTTTCACTTGTGTTTGTTAAAGATGATGGACATTTTATTAATTTGATTAATAAATAGTGCAACAGTATTTTTGTTCATTTTAATTATGAAAGAGATTTATCAATTTAAAAATGAATATGAGATAAATAGGATCATATTATTCCACCGAGAATATTTAAATTTGGGAAAATGCCAATACCAGAAAATGGAATTTGATATTAGCTCTCATGCGAGCTCATTATTAATAATAATGTATTTAATAATTATCAACTCAGGTCACATGTTTTATTTATCAATAATATATATACATATATTTGTTTTAAGTTGCCATCCAAATTTATTATAATAATATTATTCCTAATATCATGAAATTTGAAGTATTGACGTGATTAGGTTCAGATGCAGAAGCCATAGCCGTGGACTTTGACAGTGGATATTGAATCAGGCGGAAGCTCAATTAATTGTTTATGATATCGGGGGTTGCATCTGGATATGCTTGTGACCCCGAATAGACAGAGGGTCAAAGTCCCGGAACATTTCGTGTTTGACTAGGCAGGCAGGTCAACATTTAGGTGGACGGTGCAGAGAATTCCGGCGAGTTCATACCGAAAATGGTAAAGCGAAGAGCACGTCAGCAGTTTTTCCGGCGCGTCCACATCAGACCTAAACGAAACCGAACCGTCCATGGGATGGGATCCGACAGTCTAAAGAAACCTCCGGCAGCATCTTCCCTTCTGTCGCACCGCGCGTTGGAAACCTCTGGCAGCAACTTTCACTTTGGTCACATCCGGTCCTCTAATGATTATGTTTGGAAGACAGAAAAATAAGTTCTGATGTGGTAACGTTAAAATGCCCGGCTTGGTCCCCAGAGGTCCTCGATCCGGTTCTTGTCGGTGAGTCTGCGGGCTCCTTTAAAAACAAAGTAAAATCATATTTGGAGCAGCTTTCTAGGGCCATTCACACTTCCGCGAATACGGGTCCATACGCAAGCGTATGTACATGGTTTAGCCACCATGTTGATCCAATTTCCATCTCGAATCTTCCCTCCAATATTTTGTTCAGGGACTCTGAGATGTGGCTTGGCCCAAGTGTAAACTCTCCGCTCTGTATGTCTTCCTGCTATGCTGAATGAATGTCTTTCTAAGCGAGAAAAAGGGACTTCACAATGGGGTATCCACCTGATTAAGAGCAAAAAAGACGAGGGTGTTTGTCCAGGCGACAGCTCTCGAGCTTTAGATTGGCGATTAACCCAATTGCCGAAGTTGAGTGGCTCTATAATGTTGACTCTCAGAGCCAGCAATCTAGCAATCACACATTTATTTGTCAGAATGGAAGTGTAAAAGAGCCTTCTCCTTACTCCCTCGGCGGTGCTCTGCGTGGCCAAAGTAGCAGGTCATTTTATGGCTGCGGCATTTAAGCAGCAATTTCCAAAAGGAACTCGCTCTGATAAGGTATATTAACTGGTTTGATGTGAACTGTCTAAGGAGTGAAAATAGTCCAGTTCATAAATAACTCTTGGAAGTAGCCTTTTACGTAAGGATCAAGAGGAATTATGTGGTATTGGGGGCGGTCAGACTCTTTTACTGCAGCCTAGTTAGGGGGTTTGAAGAATACACTGGTCAAATATCCAGCAAATGAATTATATCCAGTTGAATGCTTCGTGTGCTTCTGTTTTGTTGAGAAAATATTTGCTCTATGACTTTGTCGTTATACAGTCAGGTTCAATGAAGATGAAGAGTTTTAGCGGATTCTTACTCTATTTTGTGGAGGAAGCATTGGCCAACCAAAATCTTACTGCTTTGACTTCGGTTATAGATACTGAAAGTAAGAAGGCAGAATTACACCTTCATGTGGACTCTTCTTTGCTGCACCAATTACGTGGGTCCATTCCTTTTTAAATTGCCTCAAGAATCCCTGAGTCAATTGTCTGAAATATGTCCTAGGCCAATGCCAACCACCGGCATCCGTTTCTGGTGATTACTTTGCTGTATTGCTCAAGTGAACACTTCTCCCTAGAGCACCAGTAGCCACCAATTGATCATCCAATTTTCATTTTGCCAATTACCAAACTGTTCCCTTTCACTAACCAAAAGGATTAAATATCTCTTCTTTCCATTCCATGGCACGCTTGCTAGTTTGGCCAACATATGCTGCAGGACCTTCCTCTGTCTCTATAATCCTTGCAGCAGCTGACAGGAGAAAGCCTGCTTTAAACGAGATCTAGCAATCTAAGTGTCATTCGTGGCTTTCTTCGTGTGGACCATCCTTAAGAGTATTGTGTGTAGGTAGTTTATCATGTCCATAAGAAATCTAACTAGCAGAGTTCAACCAACTCTCTTCGAAGTTGAACCATCAAATAAAAATGTTGAGATCTGCTTAATTGGCATTTTGTCAGTCTGATAAATTAAATTGATCCCTCTTTCCGTCTATTGCCACCGGTGTCGCTGACCAGTGGACCACCGGTGGAAGTTTTGTAAGACTTCGCCTCCAGATTAAACAAATAAGTCCGGGAAGAAAGCTTATCTGAATAGCCATCTCTCATATGCTTCGAGTAAGTGTTGAGAGTGCTCCTTGACCCACCAGTCACCAGACTGTACAGGGGAAAGCAGAAACATTATAGATAGCTGATCTTTCCCTTCTAACTCATAATGAAGAACATTACATTTCAGACGTAGCTATCCTTTCCAGGATGTACCCGGATTTGGAGTACGACCTGGTGCAGCTACAGTCAAGAGAAACAACTCTCTCGACTGCCAGAGAATGACGCTCACTGTCAACGATTGCTCTTTTCTCTTGGTCCTCCTTTATATTTTGTTGGGCTTCAATCAGTGCATTGCTGCATCCTGCTGGAAGGCCTTCGCTTGGACTTATAGTTGGGCATTACAGGAAATAGTCCATCCATAGCATTTTTGCTTTTGAACTTTCATAACTCTGTGTTACTCCTTTCCATTATTCTCTGCATAGCAATTGAGAGAGATTTTATCTTCACTGTCTCTGCTTCCTTGAATGATTAAAATTCTTTGCCAGCCCCTTTACTCTGAAGGTTGCAGAATACAGTGGAAGCATCTATATCTGATTCCTATATCTGGATGGTAAGCCAAAATTCTCAATTTTAGTTGTTTATGATAATCTACGACATAAGCAATCTTGAGTTCTATGGCACAACCTTATTTGGTTCCCTAAACATGATCCATGTGCCTCCGTCGTTTGTTGAATGGCTTTACTAGAGAGATTGCCAATAAGGATCAGAATGCGCTCATGGTTCCCTTCCCTCTCATTACAATACGAATTACGTAGTGATGAAGTGGAATTTTGAGACCTTATGTTTTTTTCATGCTTTGTTATTGGTAGCACATGGAGGAGAATTATAATCTATTTGCACATTCTTTAAATTCCCAGATATTACGCCTCTGAACTTGGGATATCAGGTCATTATGATAGATGGATTTCTTGTCAAGTGGATTATGTAATTACTTGGAGGAATCAGTTTGTTCTGGATATCAAGTGGAGAGAAAAAGTTCGTGTATATATTGGGAATGGCGAAGTGGTGATGAAATTTAGCTTAATGACAAGGATGATCCCATAAATGGAAGGTCTGACATCTTAAGCACTGTTGATGAGCTTATCGGAAGGTTCAGTTTTCACGATGCCATTCAGTGATTCGGCCTAATGTACATGAATCGGGTCATTCTCCATGAAGAACGATAATATTCCTCCTGATTTCGTGTAATAACGATCTTTCTAATGGGAAACATCCCAATCAATATTCCGTCAATGCCTCTTTGAAAATGAAGGAAAGGGCTCAATCTGCCTGGAAAACTGCTGCACTGTCAGGATAGCCTGTAATTTATCCAATTGGCGTCCATGGGTGTTATTTCTAAGTGGCTGTGGGCGATGATTTACTGTCAAATGACTCTAATCAGTCTTTCTTGGACCATGACTGACCATAGCTTCGGTGAATATTTTGGATTCCCAACTGATAACAAGTGGTCCTCCAAGCGTAGGTGTCGACATGAGAAATCTCATTAGTAAATCATATCTCGTGAAAGTTTCGAGGATGAATGTCTAGAAATGATTTTGCAGACCGGTGTTCCTGAAGTTGATGGGCTATATGGCATGCGACGGTAATATGCACAACAGCGAATGCTCACCGTGGTTGGTTGCATCATTCTCATAGGTCACACTATCGGGATGATATATTGCTGTGACAGTTTTTGTAATCTGCAGATCAACAGCCAAGGAATTAATTTCACTTTAACAGCCTAATATCTTTTTTTTTTATTCAGTAACAGCCTAATATCACTCCTTGTTTTCTTGAATGAGGTTAATCAAGTACAGGGAAGTATACTATCCGGAAAGGACATCGCTGAGACTCTCAAGAGAGGACACTTCCTTGCACAAGCATCCTGCAAAATCTGCTGGCCGAATTCCCACTTCCCGGAATCACATTTCTGCTGTCTCATGCTTCCTCCTTTAATCTACAAAAAACGATCAGCTGGGACACCGGCAAAAACCAGAGAAGCTTCAAATCCTAAGGTGTCCCCGAACGGAATATTTGAGCATAAGTTGCTGTTTTGTGGTTTTCTTTGCTCTGGGGGCTTAAGTGGGCTAGCCATAAGACCATTGACACGTTGCTATCTTAGACACCACAGTCAGTGGCACCCTTGCGAAGCAATGATATTACAATTCTGAAAGCCGAATGCACAAGGGCCACATTCAATTCTAACCAGTACCTGCTCGCAAATACAAGCAGCCCATCAAATTTCTTTTAATGGCAACATTTTGGAACGTGAGAAATCTACATCAACTGATAGTGAAGCCGTGTACTGGAATGTCTAAAGGAAAAATGTCAATTTTGGCCCTCAACCCTGTGAGGCTTCTTGGGTTTTTTCAGTCATAAGCCTTCCATAGGTCAGATCGCAACTCCATTGAAGTTTCAATTTCAAACAGCGGAGCATCATAATGGCTATACAGCAGCTTCATCCTTAAGACTTAAATCACTGGTTGAAGGTGAACAGGCTTCACAATAGAAGTAGATAGAATTCTTGAACAACTTCCTGGGAAGAGAGATTTGTCGATTCCCAGTTGGTCCATTCTTTCTCAGATTACGTCACAAAAATTACACATAAGATACGGAAATTGATGTTTTTTTTGGGGGGTGAAAATACCCATAGGATTTAAAAATGATGGGCTGTGCTAGGCTGAGTTGCCAGAGGTTAATATCTACTCCGTTCTTGTCAAATGCAGGAGTCATGCTCGTGGCTGCTGTAATCTTTCCAAAATCTTGCTGGAAGTCCATGCAGAGGGACTGGGAATGGACCATACTGAATTCCACTTTGGGTTCCCAACACTTCCCACCTACAACAAAGCACACCAGCAGAACGTTTGCTGCTCTGTCAGAATCACACATTTAGTCAGTCACTCATTAGATCTCCCTTTGAATTCACCGAAGTGGCGTTGGAACCTTAAAACTCTCCCTTCTATCTGTATGCGTCCTGACAGAGTATTCAATCATGGAAGACTGTGTATGCAGGTGCTTCAATCAGTTTATTTTTGAGGAGTGGCTGTTTTAGGTTAAGGCCCTCACATCATATCAATCCATTGTCATGCTGATTGTGGGCTATTTATAACATTCGAACTAAAAACTCTATCAGTTTTTTATACGGGGAGGAACTGGGGACATCTACAATTATTTAGATCGAACATAATAGTACCTGAATTTGGTTACCAAGTGATGGATGAATATGAGCATCTCCAGCTTGGCTAGCTCACTTCCAGGGCACGAGTGTGCCCCGTTGCCAAATGGCATAAACGTATTGGGTTTTGGAGGCACCTGCAGGACATCCATCCACTGCCAAAATTACATTATGATCTTTCACTTCCATTTCCCCCTCCTTTCCCCTTCATTTTTTGACTGAAAGGAGATTTCTGAACAATATCAAAACTTATTCCAAGCTGAACAAATTTAAGTAACAACAACTTGGGATCTTTAGCTGCACCTCAAATCTAGTTGGGTCGAATCTCTGGGGATCAGAGAAGAGGTCCGGGTTGTGATGGATGTTCCAGAACAGTGGCATTACCTTCCAACCCTTTGGGATCACATATCCTGTACAACCAAATAATTTTATTTTATTCAAAATAAACGACAGCGGAGGCTTGAAATTTCTGTTTTCTTGTTAAGACTTGAAATCAGTAAATTAGATCAGTTCCATATGCCAACCTTTGTACTCCACATCAACTACTGCTTCCCTGAAAGTGAATGATATGATGCTGGCCATCCTCAGGCTCTCCAATATAACCTGATCAAAAGTCAAAACAACCGATCAGCGTGAAAAGCTCATGCTGTGGCAACCTATATAGCTGAAAGTAATTCGATATTTGGTTTGATGTTGGTGCCCGAGTGAAAGAACACAAAACATGTACATACTCTGTATGTGACTGGCATGCTTCTTGTCTGGGACCACGTCAGAGGTCTCTTTCCTCCATTCAATTTGAAAATAGCCATTTGCTCCTCCTGTTCAAATGTTTCAGATAAAAACTGTATATA
This sequence comes from Sonneratia caseolaris, assembly GCA_900006705.1. NCBI lineage: Eukaryota > Viridiplantae > Streptophyta > Magnoliopsida > Myrtales > Lythraceae > Sonneratia > Sonneratia caseolaris. Next base: position 700,717 of record CXYZ01011926.1, on the reverse strand, counting down.
TGAGCATTTAGAGCCAATCTTATTGCTTATACAGCAACAGGTCACATATCAACAGCTGATTAGGAGGGGCCCTTGCTTCTTCAATTAGATGTGTATCTGTCATTGTTTTTATTGCAATATTGACTTGATTTGTGAAAGCCAACCAAGAGTCCTAGACCAATCTTTTATCAATGTTCATGGGGATTCTCTACCCTGACAGCCTCGAGAATTTTCTGGTGGTCGTTGAGATACTTTAGGATCCATGTGAGAGCACTGGCTGTCGTGTCCTGGGCAGCAAACACCACCCCGATGATGTTATCAGAGACCTGTTCCTCTGTTAAGGTCCCTCCATTAGCATCAGTGAAGTTCAGCAACTGTCCCAGCAGATCCCTCTCCACTATCCTCTTTTCCATCCTCTCCCGAATTAGTTCTCCCAGGATCTCACCCAACCTCTTTCTCGCCTGCAATGATTCATGAAATCATATCATATGTCCAAATGTAAGACAAATTCTAAGGTAATGCTATGGGAACCACCTAGTGGTAAATTAAAATTATTCGAAATTAGATATTTGCCCGCCAATTTATGTAGCACACTGTTTCCATTGAACGTGAAGAGGCTACAATAACAGCTCTTACCATGATTGCTCTGTGGTAGGCGGTTCCCGGTACCGCTGTTGGAAAAGAATTGTAACCTTTATCCAATATGCTGTAGTTCTCCTTCAGGATCTGCCTATAGCTGTCGTCCAGACGGCCAAATATAGATAGAATACCAGCTTCAAAAGAGATCTTCCACAGATCCATGTAAAATGTTAGAAGCAAAAATAAGGCATCTTTAGAACCAAAATTGGAGGACCCAGCAATTTATTATGCTCGGAAATGCCAAGGAAACAGCCCAATATGTTAAGAATCCCCACATTCGGACGGACCAGGATGGTAGAAAAAAAGAAGACAGGGTAGAATCCTATTGATAAACAAATAAGATACGTAAGCCAAAAGTAACAACAAAGCGCAACTTGAGTTTTATGTTGAAACCATTTCTTATTGGCACCTATACATCACTACATTTACACAGTGATTGAAGCTCGGTTGTCTTCCATAAGAGCTTTCAGCATGAGATCGAAAAAGGTGTAAGACTTTGCATGCTTATTGATTAACTTAATCTGGAAGCACAATGTCATGACTGTAAACTGAAACTGCCCTGCAGGATGAAGAAAGTCACCTTCTTCATTTCCTGAAAGGTGTTAATGACCGATCTGGAAGAAACCCAAGAGTCCAGGGCGGAAGATGCGATGGCTTCAATGTCCGGAATCTTTCTCCGGATAGCTTCTGGGGACAGAGAGCTCTGGACCAACTTCCTTATTTGCGTGTGGTAGCCTCCCTGGTGGAAGAAGATTGCTGATGGGCCGATGAGCTTCTCCTTGCTCTTTGGATAAGTCGGCCTGAATAGATGTGCACGAGTCACAAGCACAAACCGAGCAGCCTCGGGACTCCCCACCATTATACAGGGGCAGCCCAGTATATGGGTCTTGAATATTTCTCCATACCTGAACAAACATAAAACCACTATCAACTGCTGAGATAAGAGTGTATAGTAGAGTATATAGCCACTAGCATAAGATAGTCCAAATATATATGTGAAGACTTTTTCTGCTTGGCAGCGAAGAAGATGTTCGGGTCTTGAGAATATAGCTGGAGTGTCTCCCCAAAATAAGGCCAGCCCATTGAACCAGGAGGCAGCCTGCTGTAGCTGTTGGATGCTGCAACTGAATGTTTGGTCTGTGGAGAATGTCTCGTCTTCTTCTTCTTCTTCTTCTTCATTATGAAGGGGTAAGAAAGAAGTGTGGAGAGAAACAACAATACATATGCCAAGGTAGAAACAATAATCTCCATGAAAATATCTCTCTCTCTCTCTCTCTGAGGAAGCTTGTGGGGAACTCTGGAATTTTGAGAGGTGGGAGTGGAGTGGGGCTATATATAGAGGCAAAAGGAGGCCGATGCTAGAGAGGAAGCAAACAATTGCCGAGTGTAGGAGCTGTGTGCTTTTTGTTTATTGTTACAGTAAAATTTTGCATGGAAGAAGCTAGTACATATCTGTAATCAGCTTATTTGTGTCCTCAGATTTGATGGATCATCTTGATCCATGAGATGGCCTAGGCCGTGAGAAGGCAACCGAGATAGCATGCTCGAGATATTCACCACTTTGGGCGTATCAGATGCCACCTCACAAATGGAATAGGGTCAAATCAAAGGCGAAGTGGAACCCGGCCACGAGGACTCCAGTAATTATGCATGCGATTATATGAATCAGATCAAGCACGCTCCCTAAAAAACTCCCTTATCGTTACGCACTATAGTGCAATCTTAAGCCTAGGAGATTCGCATTATTACACTTAACTTCATCTTCCATTTTAAATATCAATATATTTATTTTGAATTATGGGGAAATTTATGAGCTAAAAAGATTTAAAAAAAAGGAAGGAAGAAAGCAATATAAAATACATGTACGGAGTTTGGTTAATTAGGGTGGAACTGCACGAGGAGTACAAGGGAGAGGAAGCTGAAAAATCTTCCATGTCCCTCCCACTCTTGGGAATTCCATCGGCCATTTTTGGAAAGAAAGACAAAGTAACTCACATGCTCTATATCTGATGGCTACCCGGGTGCTAAATCTCAATCACCAAAAGAAGGGCTCACAGGTGGCTCCATGTTCTTCGTTCCATCCCCACTTTCCACAAAACTTGATTGCTCCTTTGCGCCCACACACAGATGTCGGTCTCAGAATGCTTCAAGAGTTCTCCCCACCATTTTCTTCTGTCAGCCTAGAAGGATAGGAAGGAGGAGGGGATGAGAGGAGCCGGAAAATCTTACTGACGAGAATTCCAGTCGTTTCTCAACTTTCCTTCTCATATTGTATGATCAGTGATGAATATATATACATATATATATATGTTTCTGGTCCAATCATCTTGTTGGGGGTGGCACTGTCTGAAGACATGAGCCTAACTCCACATTGCCTTCTAGATGTTACTATTGACTCACTGATGTTTCTTATCAACACATGGAGATGGAGTTCCGGCACTTTAACGGACGAATCGACAACACTTGTGAAATTGATGGGAGCATGTGTGTGTTGAATAAATTGGGGGAAATATTATTATTACGAGACGCGTCATTCCCCAATTCCTCCGAAGTCGGAATCGGGCTTTTCACTTGGCCGGCGGGCCTTGCACCCCGGCGGTGCGACGGTGCGTGACAGCTCACCGTCCAGCGATCTCCGGCTTCGGAAGAACCGGCGGTCGCCTCCCGAACTGAATGCAGAGGCTGCGGAGCCGAGGCCCCCACGTAATGCGGGGAGGATACGTGTCGAAATCAGGTGGTCCAAGGTCGAGAACCCTTTGAGTGGGGAGGAACTGGTAGGGTGTGGGACTCCCTACGTGAGTCCGGTATGCACCGCCACGGGATTGGCCGGTTCCTGCCTTCTACCCAAATTTATTCAATTTTTTGTATTCAAACTTTTCGTCTTTCTAATAAATAATAACAAAGAAAATATCTTTAGAGGAAAAAAGGGAGTCCAGTACAAAATCCGATCAAGCCGGTATCTTTAGAGGAAAATATCTTTGGATGAAGCAAGACTCGCATTCCTACAGGATAGTGATAATTAATGTATCATTCGAAGTGCTTCCTTTTATTATTATTATTTTATATTTTTTTTCTTGTTGCTAATTCTATCAATTCCTGCTTGCTATGATCAGGTTCCTTACTTGTTCCATTGTCATCTACATCCATACTCGGTCTAAGATAGCAGCTTGGACGTTTATTGTAATTGTCAAGATTTGCTGTTTAAGAAGTCAAAACAGATGAGCTCTTCTACTGTCACGGATCGTCTTGTTGCGCTCACCTCAGAGAATGTACGACAGGATGCTACCGAACAGCGCAGATTCATTTAATTCCCTGGGGTTTTGGAATTTGAGCATAAACTCCCTCTTGATATCTACTGTCATGTGATATATATATATATATATATATCTATACTTATTACAGTGAAGAGGAGGTTTTGTCGGCATAAGGCAACTGGGATAGAAGAGGTCAAATATATACATCCATATGAGAGGAATGCTAGTGTTGCAGCACAATCATTGGCCGCCCTCCCGGGAGTGGAATGGAAATGTTGCCAAAGATCAAAGAAGACTGTTCATTATGGTTCATGCATGATTATAATGGTCATTTCGAATACATAACTAAGAATGATTACATTTATATACCGTATGAGATTCCATGTTGTAGGATAGCCATCGGAATGAAAAGGACCACCCACTGTCGGATCGATAAGATTCAAATTCGGTACTGTTGAAGGGGGTAAGAATCCCAGAAGAGATCACAGCAAGGCGGGATCGGCATACATAAAAAGTGTTGTATTTCTTGCATGGAAAGGTATATCGATGATGATCTGCGACTGATTCATCAGATCTATGTTAAGCACAGGGTGTTCTTCATTAGTACTGTGGACCATCGACTGTCTGTTCCTGTTCCGGTCAATGAACTGCGGAATTTTCGATAAATTCATCGTTCCTCAGACCTGTGATCTTTTGCTGGAGAGGAATGTATCTGCATCCATCCACATGAATATATAGCAGGCTAATTTAGCTGATCTCTGGTATATACCAGATGGCTTTAACCTCCTCATTTCAGCCTTTCTGTGATTCCCATTTTGGCAATATGCGCGGGGCTTGTCTCGGCATCCCTTTCGACCCATCCCCGGAAAAGTGAACGGATTGCTATGCTATGCTATCCATCCAGATCACTCGAATCTCCGGCCTCGGAGGTCTCGAATGTGGCAGTCGCTTTTACTGGAGGACAGTGCCGGCCATCCATCTGATATGTGTGAATCAGATGATTTGATCTCCTTATACTTATCCCCGCGGACATTAAGGTCTCATCATCTCCACTCCAATTCACTCGATTGGCCCGATTAGTGGAATAGGAAACAAGCTATGGATAATGCACTTGCACAATCTTGTTCAAGTTCATATTGAATTTTCCTGCTGTTTCCGAATGGAAGTTGGTCAATCGCTACGTACTGATAAAAGAGCATCAGCTATTCATTTGCTTTCTTTCTTTTTTTTATTTAATAAAGGATTCTACATAGTAAACCACCCATCGGTTTGAAATTAAAATATTCTGATTTCAATTTTCATGAATAGTATATCACATAACTCCTTGGTGTGGGTAATTGTTCAAACTTCAATCTATGGATTTGCATCCGGTCAGATCAGCCCCCAATGTAAGACACGTAACGTGGATGAATTGACAGAAAAGACATCGCAACAGGCCCAAATCAAACCAACCCAACTCAAATATCCAAAGTGGTAATACCAATACATGTAGGTTGGCATATTAAATATTCAACGCCCAAAAAACAATGCACGAAGGTTTGGATATTATAAAGTAAAAAGAAAAAAAATCTAAGAAACCCTAAGTTAGTACACGTATTATCTTCTCAGTCAATGTCATGGTGCAATGCCGACAGTGTTTAGCCCCCGAGAGAGAGGGCCACACAAACCCCGCTGGCGGCCCGATATTGCGTTAGATTGAGTGGGGGTAAGAAGTATAAATAAGAGAGTACAGACAACACCCTTATGACAAGGCTGGATACAGAAACATAACGACATACAAAATGCTATAAGATAAGAAAGAGTGTGCAGAAAAAGGACGGCTGACACCGGTCGGCCTTTGATATAAAGTCGTCGATCTCGGGATCATGGAGTTCTCTTCTAGAATTCCACGTCCGAGTCGGGGTTTGGTATCTCGGGGGCTTATGCAAGCAAGGCTATCGCAAATCCAGGATCATATTCTTAGGGGACTAAGGTGAGAAGAGAAGGATCATATGTTCTCTTGTTAAGACTCAGACATTGCAACACTGCCCGAAATTTCAAAGTAAAAGAGGGAAAACGAGAAGGCAAAAAAAAAAAAAAAAATGCAATTACGTGAAACCCACAAGACCAGGCGAACAGGGTGGCCTGATATCATTGGATTATGACAGGGGATCACAGGAGGTGCCAATACTGGACATTGTCGGACAAAAACAATTGTCAATGGCTCGGAATGAAATGACTTACGAAGGCATTAGGGATCATGCTGTCCATGTACATACTAGAAATGCAATACAAAATGGGCATGAAGATGAGAAAATATATACTGACCGCTTTTCCATTGCAAGGTTTGGATCTATTCTCCTGCCATCTACTACTCCCGAGAAATGCGCTCAAAACAAACCGTAGTAGCCACACAAAATTTTCCTTTCAAAAGAAAAAGATGAGCGTACTTCAGCAGCACCATGGACTTCACACCTGCCCCCGAAATAGATTTTACCAGAAGATGGATAGCAAAAACCCACACAGGCGCCATTTTTTTTTTCAATCATTCCAAATATTGTGACTATCCCATCTTGCATTTAGCTACCTCTTGGCAATAAACTTTTATTTGAGTTCTTCAGAGTGAATCAGTCGGGGTCTTCCGACAACAACTCCCAATGTCCTTGGTGTTCCTCAGAGGAAACACATTTGCTGCAGACCGAAGCATCTGCACTGTCAAATTCTCAAGGAATGACCTAATGACCACAGTAAGAGGTCATAGCGAAACGTCTTCTTCAGTTTGGTACTACTCCAATGGCAAGACAAAATATTAGAAATGAAAATTTGAGTAAGTTACTTGATCGTTTGATGGTCCATCAGTTGAGCTTCTCCTAACCCTCTTGGCCATTGGAGAATATGTGGAACTCCTTTTTCCATCATCCACAAAGTTCTGATCTGTAATTTCTGGATACATTTTCAAAGTACGTAGGACAGCTGAGAGACTGAAACATGATTCCCCTGATAGAGGTGGAACTTTGCATTCATAAGACTAAGTACTCCACAGAATCCCAGCAAACTAATTATAACATCCAATAGGAGATAGTATCTGTCAGTTCTCTAGAAAAGTCACAGACCCTATGTCAGGAAAGTACACTTCAAATCTAACATTACTGATTCAGCACAACTTATAAATGCATCACATTATTCATTCTCTGATAGTTGATCCCAGCGCAAGAATCAATGGGGCCAATTTTGATATAAGTATTATTCTAGTTTCCCATGATAACTACATCCGTTTGAAAATGTTAGTTAGCTAGCAGTTATTTTATCACCCTTTTTGCTCTCTCATTTCCTCTCTTTATCTGTGTCTTTCTATCATGTTTCTTACCAAATTCTTTATTATCTCTAGATATGGTGGTGGATTGGTTATTTTAAGGACTCTAGCTCTCACCAAAAAGGAATATAAAGCAAACATTCGATGTTGCAGCAGAAAAAGATAGTCACTGACATAATAAAAGTCTGATTACTGCATAGTCCTGAATAGAGAAAACGAATTTAAAACTGATAGATACCTAAATTAATTTTAACAAAAATAAATATCAAAACACCATTTTTCTTGGCCTCCCAGTAACTTTGAAAATGTTGCATATTTTTTGTGTTTAAAAAGTGGGGGAAGACCCCTATTTACTTTCAATATTCAGACTCATATAATCTCCTACAGCAACTTCTAAACAAAGATCTCATGTAGCAAATTACTTAAGATCAGATGGTCCTCTAATGCCTAAACCAACACTAAGAATAATTCAAATGAAGAAATTCCCTATAAATGTCAACAGTGGCAATCAATTAGAGTCATTCACATACTGAAATGTCAAGGCTTCATTATGTCTCTCTTCAGGAGTAACATCTCTAAACATAAGAAGAGCAAGTTCAAGTCCATGTCTGCATGCTTCAATAAAGATGTGAATGTGTATGGAAGGATGGAATTCATGTATTCCAATAAATATGTATATCAAAATGATCTCTTACAATGCGAAAGAAATGTAACCAATTAGAGATGAATTTTGTATCTAAGGATCAGCATTTCAATAACAAGATTCGAAGGAAGAATTACCAGCAGTGCTGCCACCTGGATTCTGATGGCATATATAATGTGCAGACTGCTGCATTGAAGTGGTTGCTAATTCACAAGAAAAGGTTCGACATGCTGTCGCATGAACTCCCTTGGTGTCCTGTTTTAAAAAGCAAGAGATTGAAGAGGGTAAACATTCTCGCCATTGACTAGGTGGCATAACCATGGACTTTTAATTACATAATGATTGGATGAATTGTTCATCCTTTGAAAGTTAATCTTCTGTCAGCAACCATCTTGCAATACTGTGAACTGATATAAGGAGGGAAAAGTAAGGAAAAGTTTGAAATTCCTTGTGGATGCCAGACCTCATCAAAAGAAGCACAATTTTCCATAGACAGTTTTGGAGATAGATATGGAGCCTCAGTATCCTCCCATATGAGCACATGCATCCTACTTGAATGGTTCAGCTGATCAACAAAAGATCTTTCCAACGAATCGAGATATAGATTGTGCTTGTCGTCTGTCCAATTCATTGACTCCAACTGCCACCGAATTATCATCAAACTCAACAAAATCCATTTATTATGGAGACAATGTCCAAGTGCCTTAAGACGAACATGCTGGAAAGGTGAAGTGAAGCCCAGTAAAACTGAACTTATACTGCAAATAACATCAGTTTACAGCCAGGAAGCCCTCTAAGCAACAAAAGTTCCACACATCTCACCTTTGTCCTGATTCATTCTCCTAATTAGGTGATCTGGGTTCAGAACCATTAGACTCCTCCACATTATATACAACTCACAATCTTATGCAGGTAATAAGCATCTGACTTCCCAATGTAAATTTAATTTCGTTTTCAATTTAAAAAAGAAAAGAAAAGAAAAGGGGAATTGGCTTCACCTGCCACTGACAATCAGAGGACATTAATTGAATACAACAAGTGAATCCAAGCGTGTGCTCACAAATTAAACATATAACCATCCACAATTTGATAATCTCAACATCTTATGCTATTACCAAAACTTTTTCTTATCTGCCGAAACGCCAAACGGTAATTAAGTGACAAGTTTAGATGGAAAGAAAAATGAGTATGGGAAAGCAGACGTCAACGAAAGTAGTTTTAACATTTAGAGATTACATATTTCTCTCTTCAGCTAAATGATCCCTTTGTTTCTCAGACTTGAGTACGAATTGCGTCCTCGCGGCAATGTAACTTATCAGTTTAAGAATAGATTCGGAAAAACAAAAGAAGAAGAAGAAGAAGAAGAAGAAGAAGAAGAAGAAGAAGAAGAAGCAGACAAGTGCATCACACTCGCCAAGCGGGCAGATCACCACGCACCAAATGAAACAAGAGCTCAGTAAACAAGTGACCGCAGCAGAGAGCGAGACGCGAGTACCAGGGACGAGTCAGCGTGGCCGTACAGAGCGGAGCTCGAGCTATAGGTAGTTACTCCGGACTCCTCTGACAGGGCGTTGTGAGTCAGCTCCCATCCGCAAGCCTCTCCGAGATCCGCCGCCTGCGGAAGAATATCCCGCCTGAGATCCTCTTCCATGGTTTTCTACCTGTCACAGAGAGAGACGAAGAGCTCGATTGGGAAGGCAATGCGGTATGCTTCATTATTGCTAAATATGGAGAGAATACTGACTGCGAATCAAATTCTTTTAATGATTATTACAAATTAAAACAAATTTTCCAATAAAACCAATTGAAATTATTCGAGTAATTTCGTACGTCGACGGCGGCAATAAAAATGGGGGAAGGAATGTGGGGGCCACGCCGGCTGTGCTTTTACACGTGTCAAAGGTACAGAGGGGTGCCACGTCAACAAGGCTCGATAATATCTCCGGTCAACGCGAGCCAGATATTTTCCCGCGAGCCCATCCAATCAGAGTATCATTTTATTTGGTTCCGTGCGGCCCGCGCGCTGGAAACTCTTTCCCGTCATCCCGTGGGGACTAGTGGGACGCACCAGCGCCCGCTCCTCGCCCTTTCCGTTGGCGGGTGCAGGAGTTGCTGCGTGCACCCGGCGTGTATACCCAAGCCTGAGAGGAAAGAGATAAGATAATTTTGGAAAAAGGTAGACTTAGAGATTAATTTAGAAGAATTATTAAAGAGCGCAGGAAGAATGGATGATGAATGTATTAACGTATGCACGTTAAACTTAACCTTTTTTCCATTTTCTGAATCAAATCTTATACACAAAAAGATTACTATTATTATTAAAAGATTTTTAGACCTTATTAGACCAACCGGTCCGAAGCGGGAGACTTCCAGATACATGCACCCGAGATGGGAAAAAAATGAAAACAAAAAAGGATGATTGATTGAATCAAAGAAGTGGGTGCATAGTCGCAGGTGCATGCGGAAGATCCATTGATGCCATGCTGGATGGGCTCAAGGTTTGCTATCCACCGCGGGCGCTGGTTCTCTATTTGGTCAACTCCTTGGGTACTCGAAGACAAGCCCCTCAGCGACACTCCTTGCCCTCCCATGGCCGAAGAGTTTGCTGACAATAGCCAATGCAAAATCCGCCACCGAAGCCAGTCCCCTGCCTGTGATCACCCTCCCGTCAATTACTACTCTCGCTCCCTCCATCCCCTTGTCAGAAAGGTTGAGGCTATTAGGGACCAAGGGATGAGCGGCCGCGGTCGCTCTCTTCTCCTGCATTGAGCAAGTATTAACTTATTATTCCTGTTGTTTCACAAGACGACTAGTTGGTGAAGGTAACTATGTGGTACAGTGAAGTAATGGTAGATTTGCCGTTTAATCTCTGTCCAAAACTTTTCCTTTATTGGAATAATCCGCTGAATAAACCGACTCACTTTAAGCAGCCCATGTCTGTGTAAGACCGACAGTGAAGAACACACTGCTCCATATACTCTTCCACCTGAATCTTGTTCTTTCAGCAACTCCTTAAGAATTTTTGACTTCTGCAATCGTTCTGAACCCACAGTTCCTCCCTGCAACATATTTTTTCAGCTGAGATTTTGTTAACTGAAAGGCAGTTTTGCAGAGAAATTAGTATAGGAAATCCAAGTTGTACGAGAGTATACCAAAATCTAAGTTCTCTCTCACCGGAAGAACAATCAAATCATGTATTGTGTCTGAATTGTCACTTATTAGCTTATCCGCTACAATTTTCGTTCCTTGGGATGCTAAAATCTGAAGACTCTCCTCAACCGAAGCAATTACTACATCTACTTTGGCTCGCCGTAATATATCTACAATGGTTACCACTTCGATTTCTTCGCAGCCATTGGCAATTGGAATCAAAACCTGCATCATGTAAAAAATATTAGGAACAATCACCCAAAGGCCACATCCTCACAGAGAAAGGATATAATAAAGTTTGCAGCACAAAAAATATTTTGTGCTACCTGTCTGTGTTACTTACACGAGGAGTGTGGTCAACAGACCATTCAATTTTGTTGAACTCTTCACTTCTAGGATTGTTACCAGCAACTTCCATCATCTAGCATATGCAAAAGAGGAAATGGGAAGGGGTGAAAGAAGAACATGTGCAAGTTCCGAATATAAACTGAACAAAGTTGAAAGATCACAAAATGAGGCACTAGTTGTACCAATGATTGACCAATCTCCCGCGCAATGGACTCCCCAAAGAGCTGATCTACAAAGGACAATGCAAACTCGAGCGAAGTTCCGGGTCCTCGACTAGTTGTGAGCTCTCCAGAGACTTGTATTTTTGACTTAACAGCCCAGAAAGTGGGGAGCTTATCATGGAATGCAGGGTGACAGGTAGTCTTGCATTAAATGTGACATTATCATCAGATTTTGAAGGACAATATTACTTTAACAGAAACAAAAGCACAGCTCCGATTGTTTGACAAGATCTCGTTTTCTAGAGAAAAAGAAAATAAATGTTTTTCCCCTGTGAATATAATTTATATTTTTCTTCATATTGTTTCTAGTAAATAAAGACTTAGCCATTCACCAAGATGAAATTTAATGAGAGAATATCAAGGGCTGCCTTCTCTTGCTTTAGAAGATATTAAGTTCAGCTCATCAGCCAAGTAGCACCTGTTTTCTTTTCAGAAGGCCCCATGGGAGAAGTGCGACAGCAGGAGCAGCACATATAGCTCCATATAGTCTCCTTTGCTCTGCCTGTTTGGTTGTAATTTCTCGTAGAGTTTCACAATCTCTTAAACGTGCTGCACCAGGCATTCCTCCCTGTGAACTAGCATTCATCTCTCAATAAATAGGCCACGACAAACAAAAGAGCCAATGTAGTACAATAGTTATTTCTGTAGCGAAAATCAGCCCAAAATTTCACAACCAAAGTATTACAATACAGCAGCTCTATTGCTGAGTAGACTAACTAATTTGCAAATTCAACTGTATAAATAAAATGCTTTTAGCTGAATGGCACATTCTAGTAAAACTCCTCATGATAATCAATCTTAGGAAGGAAAACTTCAGAGGAAACAACCATCAAGCAATTGGATGCTGCAAAAGTTGATGACCTACAGGATGATTACTCCAGCCTACCATGCACTCATACAGACTCATATCCAAGCTAGCTATAATATTGCTTTCAAGCACAACTAATAAATATAATATGTCATGAACTATTATTGACAAAGAGTTGGTGGAAGGCGATAAGAACATCTTCGACAGCTCAGAAACTAACCGGTAGCACAACGAGATCAAAAATCTCATTACGGCACTCTGAGATGCAGGTATCAGCAACAAGTTTGACCCCTCCAGATGCCTCGACCTGAAGCTGGGGCTCCACAGAAGCCACAGCAACATCTGCACCAGCTCGTCGAAGGACACCGATTAGCACTACTGCTTCCATCTCTTCCGTCCCATATCCAATTGGGACCAACACCTGCCCAAAGATTTGCCCACTTAATCCTCAATAAAATCATATGATCGTCATGGATCACTGTGACATCAAATTTACATCTATTGGGATTGGACACGATAGTGAATCCTGAAGGAAAATTCAAATTCCCACCTTCCCGGATTTCTAACATATTTCTATTGGGTAGCCCCTCAATTACGCCTAGTATCCTCTGCGTGAGCCAAGCACAGGATAACCTATCTAAGAATCAATGAAGCTCTCCCAGCATGCACCTAAAAGGGATGACCGAGCCAACGGGCCGCATTCAAGAACTGATGCAAGTGCTCCAATACTACAGAGATGACAGATGAACCGCTTTACGGACGAGCGAAAGAGAAAATAAAGACGGGCTACTCAGCAGCATTTGAATAATCAGAAAAAGGTGGATCTGAAGTGAAGGAAACACCTTCTTAGTGGGGACATGAGGGGCTGAGCTCGTGCCTGGAGCTGCAACCGTCTCGCGTGCGGTGGGCACAGGGGAAGGGGCTTTCGGGAGCTCCGGCTTCGGAGTGGATGTCCTAGGCTTTCTCCTCCGGAGTGATGCAGTCGGCGACGTGGACGATGACGACGCGAATGCAAAGGCACGGGGTGTGGGTCCAATGGCAGAGGCTGAGAATAACTTGAGAGAAGAGGGGCTCATGGGTGGACAGGATGAGGAGAGGAGAGACGAGAGGCACTCCATCTTTGCTCTCCTCCGCTCCAGAGCTGGACAGTAGGTGCTGCTGTCGTCCCTCTGCCGACCGGAAATATCTCCGTCCCTCTCCGTTGCGCTTGTTGCGGCGTCGTAGATGCAGCGTGCATCCTGGACTGGGCCTCGAAACCAAATCAGCCCAAGTGGGGGAGCTCGAAGATTAGTCATATGACTTTTGGAAGCGCCTGTGGGATAAGGCGTTATAGTTCTAATAAACATATAAAAGATTATACATTTGACGCTTAGAGGTGTAAATGGTTTCTTTTTTACAATTATTAATTAAAAATTGACAAAATCTCGTGTGTAGGACCCCCCAGTGAGTCTGGTCGTCCAGCTAGATGCTATGCCATATCCAATCTCTATCTATAAGTCTTATCTTCATCTTCCTCTTTACTATTACATTTTTTTTTGGGTCCGGCTTCATCTCCCTCAATCGATCAATTCTCTGGTAACTTAGATCCGATTTTACTTGACGAAAAATTTCCTCCATTCACATATTTCGGACCAAATCTTACTAAAAAAAAAAAAAGAAGAGGAAACACCCAATTGCATCACCCAGGTCAGATGACTCTGTTCTTTTATTTTACTTGCCTAAAGGGCGCGTGGACTTTCCGATCCCCGACTGACCTAACAAACCACCAAACGTGCTCCATCAGCCCCGATGTTTGCTTAGCTATGTATATATAGAGAGAGCGACAGCGAACTCTCCCCTCGCTCTTCCTTCCACCTACAGGCTTCAGCGTATCGCCTGCTCTCTCTCTCTCTCTCTCTCTCTGTGACGCGCTGATCTGATCTGACCAGAAATGGCGTCTTCCACTTCCCTCAGCTCTTCTCCTTTCGCTCTCCATTCCCCATCCAAGCTGGGCCCTGCCTACTCCTCCTCGTCGTCCTCCTTTGGAGTCTCCTTCCCTATCCATCCCCTCTCTTCGCCGGGCCTTAGGGTTTTCAGTGCTCTTCCCCGGCTCCAGGTCCGCGCCATGGCCACTGGCCAGCTCAGAGGTAACTCCATCCATTCCGGTCGTTTCAGAGTCTTATTAGGATGTGCTTGGTTTATGGGTTGCCCGATTGAGGTAAGTTTGTTGAGCGAGCTGGAAATGATTCGGGCCCTTGAGCTGATGCTTGTGGTGGTGGTGGCTGTTTCCTCTGTCCCCTGATTCTTTCTCTCCTTCAATTCTTGCTTTTCATCAGCCGGAATTTCTGTTGATTCTTCAGTGATGATCGCGGAACCTTACACTGATTTGGCTGCTTCATTCGCTTCTCTGTACTGTTTGTGGCCCTTTCTTACTGTTGCTTCGAGCTCCGCTGGACTCATGGACTAGGATGTACTATTGGTTTTAGGTGATTTCAGTGGATGGTGATTTGTCTATGGTGATCGTGATAATTCTATTCCCACAGTGTATTAACTTTCTCCAGCTCCAGCGAAGCTACTCTCGTCAGTTTATTTTATTTATTTATTTATTTTGGCTGCTGAAGCTCAATTCTGATAAATGTGTGATCTTTAATTCGTCTTCAATTCTGATAAATGTCTGATCTTTAACTTGTCTTCAATTCTAGACCATGTCTGAGGAGCAGATCTTCATTCTGTTTTCAAATAGACCTGATATTTCATATTCAACTTGGCTGGCTATGGTATTGAGCTACTAACGAAGTGAAATCATTTAATTGAGACTGATCCGCCAAGAACAGTACTTGCAGGAAATTTCATCTTAGCATCTAAGATGAATACATTTTTTTGCTGTTATGTGGTCTAAAAATTTGAGTTTGAATATGTGGATCCTGAAATTTTTACTGTGCAATTTGACCCATCTACTAAAGATTGTTCTCATATTTCATACTGGTAGACCGTGCTTTAATTTTATTTGTTGATCATACGAGGTACAGGAGAAATTTATCAAGGTTGTCCATTAATATAATAGTTGCCGCAGATTTTATGTCAACTTTCTAGAGAAATTTCATATTGGCTGTTATGGCAGTATATGATTTTAATTGTATCTCCCATGTTAGGAGTCAGCCAATGCAAGAGAGACATTTCTTTGTCGAATAGCTTTTACTTCTCTTCTTCTACGTAGCTAGTATTGGAAAATTCGGTTAGTCATAGTTTAAGATTGACACTCCTCTTGCTGCCTTGTTACGGTTTTCTTTGTGCATCTAATGACTCATATTGACATCTTGGATGGCTGCTTTGTCCTTATTCAACATTTCAATTCAGTAGTATGGGGCAATCCAGGTAATTTTTATGTAGAGGAATGGAATAGTATGGCCTTTCTGACAAATAATCCTCTCCATTTGTGCAGCTTCAGTTGTCACAAAGGGCTCATGGGACAGGCTCGTTCTTGATAGTGAAGTCCCCGTCCTTGTTGAATTCTATGCAAGTTGGTGCGGGCCCTGCAGGATGGTCCATAGGATCATGGATGAGATAGCAAAAGAGTATGAGGGGAATATCAAATGCTTTGTGCTCAACACGGATGATGACTTGGAAGTTGCTGAAGATTATGAAATTAAGGCCGTTCCTGTGGTCTTGCTCTTCAAGAATGGAAGGAAATGTGAGTCTGTGGTCGGTACAATGCCCAAGGATTTCTATGTGGCTGCGATAAATAGAGTCATGGAGTCCTAAATGTTGCTAGCGATCTTCTTTTTTGGTCTTTCCCTTTCATCCTCTTATTAGTTGCATCTGTAAATTCACAAGTGCTTCTTATGGCAAAGATATAAAAGCTTTTTGTGTGGCCCCTGCTTCGATCTCGTAAATTCCTGTTTAAAGAAAAGACATCAAACCTGTTCTGTAAATGTTGGTAAGTGCTCTTCCTCTCTGTTTTCCTTTTTCATGGGAAGGACCAGATATTTGAATATTGGCAGTTGATGTTCTTACATTGTTGGCAATTTATGTTCTTGGACATGGAGACCTAGGATTATGGAGCAAAGGCTGATACTATGGGGCTTCTCACGACTTGAGTCCTGTTGATGATGCAGCGGGGGTGTGATGGCGGGGGGAAGAGCACTGTGGATGGGATAGTGATTCGACTCGTTGATTCTTAGAAATGCCAAGAAGAACCGGAATTAGGAAAGAACCCTCAATTGTTTATGAATTCATCAAGTTTGATGAATACAAAGCATAATGCATCGAAAACATTAACAGAAATCTCAACAGAAAGAAATTGTAAAAGTGCCACTGTAGATAATATAGGAAATAGAGGAATTGAGGCTCTAAATGAAGGAAAAACTTGACCTTCCAATCAAACCAGTTTTCTAGGGCCTTGTGGACCTTCAAGGGATCCATGTAGTATTTAAAGACAAACCCGACTTGTGTTGCATAAGTTGATCTCGTGCCAACTCAAGAACTTGTTGTTACCTATATAGTCTCTTTGAGGGACTACCGTGCTGATACCCACCTTGTTGTTCTTCTGCGGGAAGATGATAGCTGCAAGCTATCGGATAGTTGGAATCAGAAGGGAAGGAGAGAATTTGGTAGTGGAACAGAATTTCTTATTCAACTAACTGTATCAATTGCAACATGCCTATTTGTATACAGTTGGTGTGTTCTGTTGTACTACCAACGACCTTAACAACCTTATTTCAATCTTTGCTATATCGCCCCCCACCCTTATTCATCTATTTGTTACATTGATACTCCTGCCTAGTGACAATACCCCCTTCCCGAGGAACCTTATCCGCAACGTTCAAATGAGGGAAGCGAAGTTGAAGATCGTATAGGTATTCCCATGATGCATCTTCGAGAGGGGAGTTTGACCAATGTGTTAGGACCTGGGTAGCAGCCACCTTGCCACGCTTCACCATTCGTCGATCGAGGATAGCTATTGGAATAGGGCACTCGTCCTTGGCGAGGTGGGTAGGTAAGGTGGCAGCCTGTTGTGGGGGACCAAGGGCACCCTTAAGTAGAGACACATGGAAGATGGGGTGTATTCGAGTTGAAGGTGGTAGCGCCAACTTGTAGGTGACTGCACCAACCCACTCTAGGATGAGAAAAGGGCCGTAGTACTTTGCTGCCAATTTCTGATATCATTTGGCCGGTAGGAAGTGTTGGCAATAGTGTTTAAGCTTGAGGTACACCAAGTCACCTTTGGTGAATGTTCAATCTGTATGCCGTTTGTCGACCTGCACCTTCATATGGTGTTGTGCTCACTATAGGTGGTGCCGCAAATCAATGATGAAGGTCTCCCTTTTAGTTAGCCGTCTATCAACTGCTTCAATGGAAGAGTCCCCTATAACATATGGGGTGTGTAGTGGTGGTGGCTCACCATAAAGGGCTTCGAAAGGGGTTCTTTGTAGGGACGTATGGTATGTGGTGTTATACCATCATTCAACTATGGAAAGTCAACAATGCCACCTAGTAGGATACAAGTTGGTGGTACAACATAAGTAGCATTCCAGGCAGTGATTTACAACCTCCGTCTGGCCATTCATCTGGGGGTGGTATGCAGACGACATTTTCAAGGAAACCCCTTGGATACGAAAGAGCTCCTGCCATAATGAANAAGTCACTGCTTGCCACTCGTGATAATGCATCAGCAGCGACATTGTCCTTCCCTTTCCTATATTGTATCATGTAGTCATAGCCTAGCAGCTTTGTGAGCCAAGCGTGTTGTAGTGGGGTGCTGAGCCGTTGTTCAAGCAAGTGCTTGAGGCTCTGGCGATCCATGTGAATGATGAAAGGTTGAGCTTTCAAATAATGCCCCCATTTCTTCACTGCTAGGAGGACAGTGAGGAGTTCTTTTTCATAAGTAGAGAGGCCTTTATGAGTAGCTGCAAATGGCTTGCTGATATAGGCAAGAGGATGGCCATTCTCCGAGAGTACCACCCCCATGCCCTGCTTGGATGCATCGGTCTCAATTTCGAAGGGTCTAGAGAAATCAAGCGAAGCTAACATTGGTGCTGAATCCAACGCATCCTTGAGCCCTTCGAATGTTGCTGTAGCTTGGGGGGACCATTCAAAGGAGCCGATCTTTAAGAGGTCCACCAGGGGCTTGCTGATGGAGTCGTAATTCCATATAAAACGTCTGTGATATCCTACCATACTGAGGAAACCACAGAGCTGCTTTACAGTTCTCGGGGTTGGCCATTCTTGCATAGCTTGAACCTTTTGTGGGTCGGTGCTAACGCCCTGAGTAGAGACAAAATGTCCCAAATACTCCACTTGAGNAAGTCACTGCTTGCCACTCGTGATAATGCATCAGCAGCGACATTGTCCTTCCCTTTCCTATATTGTATCATGTAGTCATAGCCTAGCAGCTTTGTGAGCCAAGCGTGTTGTAGTGGGGTGCTGAGCCGTTGTTCAAGCAAGTGCTTGAGGCTCTGGCGATCCATGTGAATGATGAAAGGTTGAGCTTTCAAATAATGCCCCCATTTCTTCACTGCTAGGAGGACAGTGAGGAGTTCTTTTTCATAAGTAGAGAGGCCTTTATGAGTAGCTGCAAATGGCTTGCTGATATAGGCAAGAGGATGGCCATTCTCCGAGAGTACCACCCCCATGCCCTGCTTGGATGCATCGGTCTCAATTTCGAAGGGTCTAGAGAAATCAAGCGAAGCTAACATTGGTGCTGAATCCAACGCATCCTTGAGCCCTTCGAATGTTGCTGTAGCTTGGGGGGACCATTCAAAGGAGCCGATCTTTAAGAGGTCCACCAGGGGCTTGCTGATGGAGTCGTAATTCCATATAAAACGTCTGTGATATCCTACCATACTGAGGAAACCACAGAGCTGCTTTACAGTTCTCGGGGTTGGCCATTCTTGCATAGCTTGAACCTTTTGTGGGTCGGTGCTAACGCCCTGAGTAGAGACAAAATGTCCCAAATACTCCACTTGAGCAACCCCAAAGGAACACTTTGATTGCTTTGCATAAAGCTGGTGTGCCCGTAGTAAGCCAAAGGTTGCTCGTAAGTGCTCAATGTGCTGCTCAAAACTCCTGCTGTAAATTAGAATATCATCAAAGAATACAAGAATGAACTTGCAAAGGAAGGGTTTAAAGATAGAGTTCATCAAACTCTGGAAGGTGGCAGGTGCATTTGTGAGGCCGAAAGGCATCACCAAAAATTCATAGTGGCCTTCATGGGTTCAAAATGCAGTCTTCTGCACATCTGTCTCCACCATCCTAATTTGATGGTATCCGGCACGCAAGTCCAATTTCGAAAATATGACGGACCCGTACAGTTCATCCAAAAGGTCCTCAATGATGGGAATGGGAAAGTTGTCCTTAACAGTCCGATCATTGAGGCAATAGTAGTCAATGCACATTCGCCACGACTCATCCTTCTTCTTGACGAGTATCACAAGTGACGCATAAGGACTGTGGTTGTGTCGTATGATCCTCGAGAGCAGCATCTCTCGGACCATCTGTTCGATCACGTCCTTCTGGGCAACGGGATACCTATAGGGTCGAATGTTTACTGGGGGTGCACCTTCCCTGAGTGTAATCCTATGGTCATGAGCTCTTTGAGGTGGCAATTGCTGGGGTTCGGCAAAGATGTCATTGTACTGAGTTAGAAGAGAGCTCAGTGTAGTCACTATTCCCCCCGTAACCTTGTTGTTGGAAGTGCTCTGTGACCCTTCCATCTCCTCAAGGACCCATAGGTGTAGGACTGCAACTGTTTGGTCTTTCCGAGTAGCCGCACCATCCTCTCTGGGTCTACCATTTGCAGCCTCCTTCTTGGTCTGCCCAGTAAGGTGTGATTAGCCCCCTGACTTCTGAATTGCATTCGCAGCTCATCAAAGTTCCATACAATATCTCCTAGAGTCATGAGCCATTGCACCCCCAAAATCATGTCATAGTTCTCAAGTTGGATCAGCAGAACATCCGTGGTGTATTCTTGGCCTTGCATTCGCCAGTGGAAGTTCTTACAAATGGATTGATAGGTCAATTGGCCACCATTGGCTACCGATACCTTCGTAGGTGGAATGGTGACTATTTGGCACTCGAGCCTCCTGCTGAGCTCGTTGCTTAGGAAATTGTGCATGCTACCCGAATTGATGAGGATTTGTAATGGTTTTCGCCCCACGAACCCGGTAACTTTCATGGTCCTATAGCTAGGACTACCATCCAATGCATGGAGAGATATCTCCAAGTCTGTCTCCTCCCCACCATCGTCTTCCTCATCGCTATCACCCACATGGATCGAGAAGGCTTGCCTCTTGGGGTACTTGTGTCCAGGCGAAAACTTCTCATCACACTAGAAGCATAGACCCTTTTGTCGTCGTTCCTCATACTCCGCACTGGACAAGGTTTTCATTGCCTTGGCTCCAATTGCCCCTGTCTGCTTCAGAACTGCCAAGGTCACTGGGATTGGTAGGGGGCCTCGGAGATTGGGCACCCTAGACAAACCCCATGGTTCATCCTTGGAGAGTCAATGGCGATCTGCCCCTCTAGGCAAGGGCCCCGATCCGCAATGCAAACGTCCTATTGCTTTGCAGTTTGCTTCTTGAAGCCTGGCCAATCGGTGGGCATCATGGATGGTGTGTGGCTGTAACATTCTCACATGGTATTGTATTTCTTCCTTGAGTCACCGCAAAAATAAGCTGGCTGCCACCTCTTCAGCCACATCCACCCTGTTTATTAGATGATCAAATGCATCGACATAATTAGAAAGGGTACCTTTTTGGGTCAAGTTTTTGAGGTCGCCCCATGGATCCGTGTAACCCTTCGTACTAAAGCGGCCACTTAGGGTTGTCACATAGTCGCCCTAGCTTATTGTGATCCTCGCCATTCCTTTGGTCTTCATGAACATCTGGTGCCATTGCAGGGCTTACCCTTCCAAGTGTACAGCCAATAATATGATCTTGGCCACATTACGAGTTCCGTCAAACTTGAAGAACTGCTGACATGTGTATAGCCACCCAACAAAGTTGGTCCCGTCAAATCTAGGAAACTCCACCCTGCCTATCCTGGCAATGGGAAAGTATGATTCCCCCATGTGACCTCGCGTTGGACCCCCCTCCCCTTGGCCATTCCAGAGCGACATTGTCGATGGTGATCCCTAGCTGTGAAGAAGGCTCATTACTTCATTGAACTGCTTTTCCATTTTCTTGAATCGAATTTGCATTTCCACCAGCTGTTGGTCCCAATCCCTTAGTAGGGCTTCGAACTTCCGATTTTCTTGTGCTGCTCGTGCTTCTGTCATATCTCCACAAGCTAAGGGAACCTGGAGCTCTAATACCAATTGATAGCTGCAAGCTATCAGATAGTTGGAATCAAAAGGGAAGGAGAGAATTTGGTAGTGGAACAGAATTTTTTATTCAACTGACTGTATCAACAACAACAGGGCTGTATCAACAACAACAGGGTTGTTTTTATACAGTTTGTGTGTTCTATTGTACTACCAACGACCTTAACAACCTTATTTCAATATTTGCTATATCACCACCCCCCTCTATTCACTTATTTGTTACATTGATACCCCTACCTAGTGACAGAAGAAGAGCACTTGAGGGAGCACTTGAGGCTCTACTGCGACTCTCATCCCCGGCGGTGACTTCACTATGGCCTTGATCGGCGACATTGGTGGTGAGTACCCTCTTGAAAGTGAAGCCAGTGGTGTTAGTGTTGTTGAGGACGAGGATGAATGAAGGGTAGTTGAGGTCAAGACTCAGCACGTTGCTGGTGAAGTTCGTTCTCCCCGCAATGACCCTTGTCTGCTTGTTGGTGTAATTCATTCCACAGAGGAGGAACTCAATGTAGTCTTCATGCTGAATGTGGAAGATGAGGCCCGGATCCATGGCACTGTTCAGGTCGATGTGACCGGAGCCATAATCCAGGGGGGGGGGGGGGGGGTCCCTGCCACCTCCATCGTCATATCTATGGTGGGCCGGCCTGTGTTATCAAGAATATGAGCCGCGGTCATGTTCGCCAACCGGGTGAGCTGATTTCAGCAGAACCGTGACTCCAGCCACATGCCCACATGGGGAGCGGATATGGAAGTGTACTTGATTGTAGAGCATGACAATCACTTTGGTGTTTGGCTTGATGCCCAAGAATGTCGTTTGGAACCAGAGACACACTATCGGATTCTCAGAGAGTTCTATGTTGCGCCTGACACTTTTCCCATCTTCCAGAATGACCGCGACATATGGAGTAGCGAAGTCATCGGTATTCTAGCTTCGCGGGTTGAGACTCAGACAAGACTGCCGCAAGGCCGCTCAGAATATGAGTGTCGGTGTAGAGAAGGGTTGGCTTGGTCCCGGGCGATGATGCGCACGACAGTGTCCACATGTACCACTTGTGGTGGCTCGAGAAATAGCTGACGGCGCTTATTCATCCATGTGGACTTTGTAAGCACGCTGATCATCTCCAGCCACTGATGCGGCAGAAGACACAAGAACGAAGAGGACGATGGCAGCTCGAGTTTCCATATTCGATAAGGACTCGGGTTGATTGAAGCATGTGAGCTAGGACTATAAATACTTGCTAGCTATTCACTTCCAGTATCTGATGCGTCTGAAGTTCCAACCAGTGGATTGCTTAGGTCGATAACAGCAGTGGGAACTGAGGTGGACGAAAGGGCAATCTTGGCCGGCCAAGTACGAAAACTACAGCACTTGGCAACATAGTTGCCATCGTCTGTTTTTACACGATAACATAAATATTCTCAAAGTTTTCCCATCAAGAAGTACGATTACAATGTCAAAAGAATGTGTAATTAATTTATAGGTTTTTCTGTTGGGAAAAGACAGGGTTTACTCTGATCTCACGCAGTTTCGGTTCAAATATCAAACTATACCATCTGCACAAGCATAGTAAACACCCAGATCGGTGGATCCCAGACCACCCGTTTCATATGATCTGATCCAAGGATAGGTCAAATCTGTTCCATCAGAATCATACGTGGGATGTTCAGTTTGGAAGTGTCAGAAATAGATAAAAGAGTAGAAGCATTTTATAGCTCATCCTGAACAAATTTCAACAAAATGTGCGACCCGTTTTCCTTTGTAACACGATTTCTACACAAGGAAAGCAAAAACACAGCGAAGGCTGCTGGTACCAGTGGATGCCAACCGGCAAAGAGAACTATCTTTCACTTTCCCCGGCCTCTTACACGTAACTTAGCATGTCTCGGCCTGCAAAGGATTAATATCGACGAGAGAGCCCTCAGAGAGAGAGTATGTTTGCGGGAGACTCTGAAGATCCAGTCTCAAGCAAAAAGCTCCGGCTGCAGTACGACCTAGATGTGCTTGAAGAAGAGGCCAGACCTCTGGCATCTCCACTGTGACAAATCATGTCATTTCTATGAATTTTCCCCTTACTCACCCTTCCCATGCCTTCAGAGCCTCCATCGATCTCCTCATCCTGGAGGGACCCGCTATTCATGGGCTCAGAGCTCTCATAGAGGAGTCTTAGAACCTGCTTGATCGAGGGCCTAGCATGACCTTCATGTTGAGTGCACCACTGCACAATGCTCAATATCATCCTGAGCTGGTCAAAGTCAATGGAGTCCCGTATGGTGGGGTCCACGAGCTCGATGATTCTCGAATTGGATGTCATGTAGGGCCAGGACCACTCAACCAAGTTTTTTCCATCTTGTATAGCTCGCCTAGCTGTCACCATCTCCAGCAAGAGAACACCATAGCTGTATACATCGCTCTTCTCAGTAAGCTCTTGAGTTATTACATACTCAGGGTCCATATAACCTGAAAGTCCATAAAATATTTTAGAGCCCAATTTGCTTGCAGAGAACATTGCCATACTCATTTAGTTTCAAGAAGATGCTCTAGTGGTTAAAAGCTTCAATATGTAGGACTGTATTTTTCACGGAGAAATGAGGACTAGGCAATCCACATGCTGATACCAGGTTAAGCGCACAAAATTTTGTAGAAATTAGAGGGAATTTAATGCATGACAAGCAGGAGTTCTCTTCTTTCCCCCCTTAATCTTCTATTCAGGAAGAATTAGTTGCAAAAGTATATATAATAGTGAAGTTCAAATACGTTCTGGAAATTTTGGAACTATATTCATTGTCATGCAATTTTAGAATTGATCTTTGTCTTAACCTGGAGTTCCTCGAATATCAGTGTTGACAGGTTCAAAGCAAATGGAGCCATCTTTTGAAGCATGCGCAAGACCAAAATCTGCAACCTGTAGAAAAAGCATATAAGAAAAGAAGTTTCGCTAGCTTTTTGTTGGCAATCTTTCTTTAAGCTCTTTGAATCAATGCAAAGGCACTTTGGCTGGACCACCAAAAAGTTACTAAGGAAAAGTCATGTTCACAAAAATAAAGAACAACTTTCAACGGCAGGAAAAAAAAAACCCTTAAAAGATCTTTGAAGAAGTACCCTACCTTAGCTACAAAATTCTCATCCAGCAAGATGTTGCTGGACTTTATATCTCTGTGGCACAGTGGAGGATCACAATAAAAATGAAGGTATTCCTGCAGATGTAAGTTGTCAACTCATAACAATAGAAGATGCATGATAAAGAAGGAACAACCATCTGCTGCGTGAGAACTGAGTGAGAGAGGGAGGGAGGGGGTGTGGGAAAGGGACTCAAGGGAGGTTACCAAAGCATTAGCCACATCAATGGCAATTTGGATTCTCATCCGCCAACTCAAAGGATTCCTCCCAGGAGCTGCATGGACATGATTAGTAGTAGGCATACTCTTCTACCAATAAGAAAGTTGAAGATTAGGGAAGAGAAATTACGAATCTTACAGTGAAGACGATCCTTTAAGCTCCCATTGACCATATACTCATACATAAGAAACCTGCCATGAAGCTGGTTAACTCCTTTTCTTTGCTACTGTATGGGTTCAGCATGAGACTAATTTCTAGGATACATGAATGTTGGAGATCATGAGTGACCTACCTCTCACGGTTCTCGACACAGAATCCTTTGAGAGCAACAAGGTGACGATGATGAAGCCTGGCAAGGAGTTCTATCTCTCTACAGAAATCGCCTGCCCCCTGTTCTGATACTCTGTTCATTCTCTTCACTGCTGCCATAGAATCATCACTAAATCGAGCTCTGTAAACAGTTCCAAACCCACCTTCTCCGATAACACTGCTAAAATTTTCTGTCGCCTTCTTTGTCTCCTTGTAGCTGAATTTACGGAACATAAATGCCTGACCTACAAATAATCCATTTAACACCACAAAAGTTATTATACTCAGCATTTTATAATAGGTCCTTGAGCATTTGGGACAGATGCATGCCCAAGCAAACTACCCACTGGTTAGCATTGCTTTGTCCCAGATGCTCACGAGCATTGACCAGGGGACTGGAATCAATAGTTTCATGCTTGGTCTTCACATTATTTGGCTCGTAAGCAAATAATGCACCTCAATTGCCAAGTCATTTCACATCTTGACCAGGACTCATGTCCAGGCTGGTATCAAGCCAGACCAGTCTGACGTTTTACTTGTGATTGAGCTTCACTTCATTTGGACCACCAAATGAATTGAGTCAAGCAGACTCAAGCTTTAACCTGTTCAAGTAAGGCTAGCGACAAGCTTAAGCCTGAAAACTAATAGTTAACCAAGAGCTTGAACAAGTCCAAGCTCAGGTTTAATGAGTCAAGCTGAGCAAAGGCGTATTTTAGTAGTCAGCTTAACAAGCTTAAATTGTGGTAGGATATATCCACAAGTGGAGAGGGGTAAATGGACAATGAGGATATACAGTACAAGACAAGGAGGGCAAGCAGTACCTTCCTGAATTTTCTTTATAGAATGAGGAGGAGGAAAAACTTTCGAAGATGCCCCATCAATATCTTCAGAAACCTCTAGCACTCTTCTTTTTCTTTGAATAAGAAATAATAAGACCACCAATATCAAGACAGCCAGTACCATCACAGCTATCGCAAGACCTGGAACCAGTGTCAAGCGGTATGAGTGGTGGCTTTGATTTAAAGGCACACCTAACATGAGCTGACTTGGGCTAGCAGCAGCTGGAGGTTTTGAAAAAGCATCCGACGGTGATGGAGGTTGAGATGTATTTGACACTAGCACAAAAGAATTAAAGAAAATTCATAAGCACATGAATTATTTATAACTTGATAGAGAATAAATGTTGCATATTCACATGGAGGGATGTTGTCATGGCTTCAAAGTGATGTAATAATTCACATTTTGAATAACACGTATTTCTGTTTGAAAATTAAGTACTAATGCTGTAAACTTCTGCTCCACTGAATTGCCAAACTCTGTGAATCATATGTTTCAAAGCCACTACATATTCTGGCATAAACATTTATCTGTTTCTAGATTTTGGAACAAAGATAGAGAAAATGAACAACTAAGAACTGCAAACTTTGGAGAATCAAAAGCATGAAAAGGAAAAGAGATTTGCTTTAGATAATAAGTACATGTTCCTAATGTTTCTGCACATTTTCTATCTTAAAGCAACGCCGCATCTAATATAGCAAATGCAACAGTGTCGGCAGAATCCACATGGAAAGTCCAAACTATTTATTATGTTTCACTTACGTTCCTTAAACAAATGACCTAACAGTCCATACCTGAAAACATGCTGATGCCTTCAACCCCAAAGAAGCAGTTTGCAAAGTTCATTGTTGATGCATCATCAAACTGGCTAGCAAGGGCAACAAAAGCAGCATCTCGGCAAGTACTTAGAGTAACATTATCAACAGTTCCAATCAGATGATGAAGGTAAACAATCCCTGCATTCACACATTTTCTGCAATTGCTTTCAGCCAAGATTGGCCCCCCACAGTTCTCAGAGACAGACTCAAACCCTGGAGACTGCAGCATCTGTGTGACTGTTGTTCGTCCCATGCACTCATAATTGACCGTAATCTTAGTCCCCAGCCCGCAGAAGGCAGTGGCATTTCGTGGGACTCCATACAGCTCTAGGGTTTCCCCTATTGACCGGATGCATATTGGGGCCGAATCAGAGCCAACCCCAACACTGCTCGTCCTGTTTGCATAGCGAGCGACTGAAACCGCAATGCATGCATTGATATAACGGCAACACTTTGCTCTCTCATCCTTGTTGGAGCATATGGAAGCCACAAGAGTGGAGTTCGACCTGCTCAAGTCCAAAGGGCACTCTGCAGCAAGCAATGAAGTAAATGATTAGCTGCAAACAATCAATTCTGCCTCTTTCAGACCCAAAAACACAATAGCAGCCTCCATATGTTTGGAACGAAGGGGACAAATTGCACATTGAAATTGTTGTTCTCTATATTATTTGATTGTGTCAGGTCCAATTTTGAGGAAATAGTTACAGGATCCTCAGCACATTTCTGAGAATGCAAATCCATCGAATTGGCCAGCATATATTCCAATGCCTTCCTTTAGCGGTAAACGTTCTCTGGGACAAATAGATAGTCGAAATGTTACATTTTGGACAGCCCCAGGGAATTATCCGTCGAACCAGAAACTTCATACGGTTCCATGAATTTAAAGATCATACATTAGAAATACTAATAATTCTGTATTCTATTTGATAACCGTAACGAACACAAAGGGGATATTTCAAGAATCGTCATTCGACTCGAAGTTCACAGCAAGAAGAAGAGAATGGAAAGCAGTAAGTCCTTGCACAGCAGAGCATGAACATCAGAAGAAACCAGCGAGAAGAAACGGGAAACTGACTCAAAGTATCGAACCGTTCAGGCAATCCGTTAACTAATCTGCACAAACTCGAAACCAGTTGCCAACCCAAATTGATGCGCCCAGTACTTCCTACTGCAATGCTAATCAGTTAGATACACAGCCACGAGTAGGAGCTGCTTCAAAACTTAGACACACACACACACACAGTGGGGTGGGATTGGCACCTGCAATCATAACCGGGAGCTGCATCGCGAGAAATGCAAGTGATCCCAGAAGGAGAGAGGCTCGGTACACCATCATGGCGGCTGCGGGACCGGTTGGCGCGTGGACAAGCTAGCAAGCTCACAGAGAGAGAGAGAGAGAGAGGGAGGGAGAGAAGGCGAAGGACGAGTGAGAGTGAGAGTGAGAGTGAGAGTGAGAGCTGGTTGACGGAGGTTTCCTGACACTTAAGCACTTCGATAGAAGGTCGTGGGACCCCTCGCCAACGGAGGCGGGCCCCCCAGTTACCACTTATTAGCAGCTATCCTCTTCCTGCCTTATATATATATATATATATATATATATATATATATAAAAGACGCCAATGAGTTATTATTAATTTACTAAACGTAGCCCTAACTAAACTTACGTGCAAGTAAATGTGTCCAGTTAAAGTCCGATCGATAGAGTACCGTGTGCCCACAGTCATCATTTTTTTCTATTAATATCTACCTTAAATATGAAAGTTAAGTATTTTTTTAAATTTATCACGAATTATTTTACATATTTCGATCATTTACCGATTACCGGTCACTAATCAATTCTAGTACGATAATTAATTTTTTGTCAAATTATCTCACGTGATGACTTAATGGAAAAATAAATACTATGTTAAACTCCAAATTATATATAATTAATACTTAATTATAATTTGCGAAAAAGTCATGCATCAAATTAGAAAAAAAAAATTCTGCAGCGATATTTCGACGTGTGTGGTGTTGTTGCCACTGTATTGGAGACAGACAAAATTTATTTTCAGCTTTTTTTTTCTTTTATTCCCCATTCAATAAATACATCGAAACAGTTGTCGGCAGGTGGGTGTGAACGTGAAAGTTCGGGAGGCAAACCGGAGGGGAAAAAAAAAATTGAAGCGTGAAAAATACTGCAAAAATCGTCGCATGCATGGCAATGGCATGCTTAATTTGCCACCTGTCCTCTCGCATTTTCTTTCTTTCTTTAAGATGATTTCCCATGCCCACGCATACATACATACATACACGTATATATTAATCCTAAGGAAAGTGAATGGAGTTATGATAAAAAAAAAGAGGAATTAGGAAACAAATAATATATATCTATTTATGAATAATTACCATCTAATTTTACATGTTTATTTTTACAGCTAAATCTCGTGCGTAAAATGATTATTTTTATATTTAATTTAATAATATATTTAAATAATAATTTTAACCATTTATCAATGTAAGTATAGAAAGAATGCATATGTGATTAGATTGATCCATCGGAAGTATAATATGACTCAAATGTTAAAAATCATATAAGTATTATTTTAAAAATTATAATGAAATTTTTTATTTTATCCTATCCGTTCTTAGAAGGAGGTGTGTTTAGTAAATTTAATCACGCTTAAATCAACCTCTCTAATTAATTCTATTAAGATAATACACACCCATAAAATACCGAATTTACCCCTAGTAATCAGTCAAATAAACCAAGGGCAATGATGGCAGAAAGACAGAGGAGCGAGGGTGGTTTTGTTTTTTCCAGAGTCACTTTTTGGCAGGACAAGAATTTGAGACCAATCGGAATGAATTTTTTTATATTAATAAAGCATGTATCTATATATATATATATATATATGTATGAGAGATGTGAGGTAACCATGCAGACCCCGAATTATGAATTTGATTTGACGGGGATACAGATCTGGCGCCTGCCCCCTCCTTGCCCGATAATCCACATTTCCCACTTGTGAATGTGGGGCTCACTTATCATTCAATTCAATGAATATTATTGATTATATTTTATTCTGATAATAAAATAAATTCATGAACATTTTCATTTTATTTGGACGTTTCGACTGTCACCTTGCAATCCACCATGCACGGTATGCCCTTAAAGTTACACTTATAGATTAAAAAAGAAGAGCAAAAAAATAAAAAGAAAAAACAGAGAGACAAGGAACTCAGACAAGTTTATGATTTCTAAACGGGGCCGTGACTACTCCTTGTCGCGATTAGTCATGCCGGGGAGGGGCACATAAAAAAAAAGTGAAATGAAGTTTTCGTACTTTTTTGGAAACTAGTTTAGTAATTTGAGATATACAGTGCTAAAAAATGGACTTAATTGGATCACACTATCTTAAATCTAACAATTAAGAGATTGTGAATTCGATTATTATTGCGTAACTCACGTGCTCATTTATTCCGCTTTTCTCTTATTCATCTCTAAACTCACTCTAGGTAGGTTTGTATACTCTGGTGGCCACAATAATAATAGAAAAACTATTGGATTTAAATGGGCAGACCAGTACATCGACCCTTACGTACAGTCAATTCTCTCACGACAGATTAATCGAAAAGGGATCTCCCGACTGAGCCACGCCACACTATACTGTACAATGCATCCTTTCTGATCTCCTGATCACTCCCCTATGTCACTAACTGGGCCTTTTACCAGAGAGACAAGTTATTGATTGGGCTTTCAGTATGGGCTTCGAGCTGGCCCAACAAACTATAGCCGGCCCATGGTGCACCTGGGAATTTATTTGAACTCAAGAATGTGTGTAAGCGATTTCGATCCCTCCAAGGCTGAACTGAACCCAATAACCATAGAATAGAAACCGAGCTAGGCTCAGATCATGCCTTCAAGTCCAAGTTCTGTTACAGCTACAAATGTTCAGCATCAGACGTCTGATACGATACAGACTGATGCCTCCGAGATCATCTCACCCGCCAGTCACCCCAACGTCGGATCTTGATGTACTCTGCCTATCGTCTGCCCTCCTCCAGCCGGTAACGAGAAGTCGCCGGGAAGGTTCCATTTTAAGGGACGGTAATGGTATGATGTTGGGGCTCGCCTTTGAGTGCAAAAGAATCTTTTAGCTTAAACCCACACAGCCAGCCAGCCAGCCAGCCAGCCAGGCAGCGAGGATGCATGCGGGCAGTAGGATATTTCAGGGGCGGCGAAGTGTCAGATAAAAGTCAATAAAACTGTGCTTAATTAATCTTGACAACGTATTAATCTTAGTTTAAGCGGAGGCATCGATTCTGATTAATAGAGGCTACTTGAGTTCGCGGCTCAAGGCAAGAATAAGCAACTCCTCTCTCCGGTTTAAGCACTTTCAAGCTGGCAATCAATGAAAGATCATGCGAAGGAAGGAAATTGCTCGCCAAGTTCCTCATGATCTTGATAACGCGGCCACGCCACCGGCCAATTAATTAAATCCACGAGGCTATAAAGTCCTTCTAGCATAAAATTACCAGGAACAAGACCATGTGTACATGCACTAATATAGATCCATATTGTATGAAAAGTATCTATCCTTCCTTTGATTTCTTGGAAGGGAAGATGATGAAATTAGCTTATCGAATGCCTTTCTAGAAATAGAATAATGCGTATAATCAACCAAAATGGTTCGGCTTTTTTTTTCTTTAGGTGAAAGTCTCGATCTTCATGTCATATGATACCGGTCAAATCTAATCATACGACATAATTCAAATATGAATTAATTGAAATCGTTCAACATTATAATATTACATTATTCACATAGAAAATTTTACATGTAATTCTTCCTACAAAAGTTCGTATGCATGGGATGATCCAAACGCGCACGCACAGCCGCCTAGTTTGAATCGTAAAACGCACGTATAAATTCAGGATATGGGCAAAGAATTATATAACCCTTAACGCGTGTATATACACATATATATATATATATAGGTAAACAGCGTCGAGTCGAGGCTTCATGCACGCACGGACTTCAAGTTCTTGATTAGATAGAGAAGAAGACCTCATTCACATGGTAAATATTTTTTTTTAGTATACATTAATCATGAAATAAAAAAAAATTAACACCAAAGGGTAATTATTGGAAATAAATAATTATATTAAGTTATGAAGTGGGGGAATAGCAAGTTGCGATGAAGGGGACGAAAGAATATTTATTCTTTTTCATCGCCTCCCCCCCAAAAAAAAGGAACAGGGAAGATGCTTTCTCTACGTATATAAATTCAGGTGCGGATTGAATCCGTATAATTTATCGTTTTTTTTTTGGAGCCAGAGGCAGATAAAAATACGAAATTAACGAATAATGAATATGACATCACTCTTATATTCTTCTTTGCCGAGAGGAGAGAATAAAGTGCATTATGACAATTGTTAAAGACTTGAGGAATACGATCCAGACTTTAGATTCGATCCAAAGTCAGAAGAATTGCGATCAATCAAGCATGTCCGTCCCCCCCTTCATAGAATTAATGAGAATATCAACTCATCTTTTATATATATATATATATATATATATAATTCTATATGTTCGTTGATAATTCTTTGGTATTTTTAGACATGACCCAATTGACAACATATATATATATATATAGATTAATTATCATGGCCTGCAAAAGCAGAAGAAAAATTCTCGAAGATATATCCAGTATTGCATTCGTTACAAAATCAAGAAATCGAATTTATTTCTACTTAGAAACCTAAACCAATAAGTGGTAGTGCCTAATTTTATGACAAGTTTACAATATTTTCTCGTAATTGTTTGATGCACTGCGCTTGCCCTCACATGATAGCACGATTCACTTTACTATGTACTATTAAACATTCGTCCTCAACAATTATTTATAAGTTAGGCATTCTTTCGGTCTGAACTCGAGCAGGATGAGATGCGAGCCCATTGCCTCTGGTATCATCTTGAATTCGTTATGAACTTATAAGAGATCATGCATGTCTCCACTTAAAAATCTAATCTAATCTAATAAATAAATAAATATACCTAACGTTGTTATAAGTCGATAAATTTTCTATTAATCATTTCATATTGGGTTCATATTTTCTATTCCTGCATTTAGTATACCCATAAGGATGGAGGTCGGTCGAGAGGGGGATGGACGTCTTGTTTGTGGACCACATCAGCATCACGAATCGAAGTAAGCCGCGTGTCATGTTAGAAAGGGGGCAACGTGGAGACTAGAATCCAATTACTTTGACTAGAGGACGACCACGTTCATCGGATTGAACGTCGTCCGTCGATATGTGGAAGTGGCCGTCGGCATGGTCCATTGAGCTGAAAATGTGAAGGAAAATCATGGAAATAGAGACATGCATATCTCGTTATGCCTACTGATGTGCTCTCATGCCAGTGGCCAATTACCAATTGGGCGATGTTAATTAATCATGTTCCTTTTCGGTGCATTTTCCTCCAGAGACAATGACATCGGAATCGGATGACTCCGAATCATCTTAGAAAAAAAAAATCATAAATGACGCAGTACCACAAAATAACGTAACAAATAAATTTATTCCATCCAACCCAAAGTATGATTCGTACAATTAATTAATATTGTCCTATTATTAAATTACAGTAAAATTTTTAGATATTTACCATATTTTATAAGTTAATCTTTAAAATTTAAAAGTGTTTAATTCTAATTCGATTATAAAAGTAAACAACCATTACAGTAAGGCATCTTTGTCAATCACCGTTAGTTTCTGTACTGGAGTATTGATGTGTTGATATGACACTCTTAGATGTAACTAAGTTGCTGACATGGCACATCAGTGTAGCAAAAAATTGATGATTTGTCGCTTAATTATGTGTAATTAAATTGCTCGTGTGACATACTTATGTGACAAGTTACTAATCTGGCGTGACGCATCAACATTAATTAACAACAGTATGTACATGTTTAACGGTGATTGGCAGAGGGGACTCAATATTAAAACGATTTTAAACTATTAAAATTGATCTATAAATAAATGTAAAATTTTAGAATTTCCAAAAACATGAGATCAGATGGCCAAAAATAAATTATCTATTCATCCTATATTATTAATTTAATTTGGAGAAAGACAAATTATGGGAAAGGCTCGAAAGATACTTTCGTTCATATTCAATTGCCATGCATTTTTATATACTACGAGTCCCTTGCAAAAGGCATATATATACATACAGGCTCCTTGGGAGGGCCACACTCACTGTTCCACCACCAAAATATATAGCAAGATACTTTCACTAAAAGGGGGGGAACACTCTATGGCGCTCAATTGATATTCTCCGATTGAAATTACGGTCTGGGCCTAACATAAATTCATCCCGATGGTAAATGGCGACACTAAGTTATCCGGATAGTATATATGCGTACTGTTGATGCCTCGAATAGTTGAGATTAGAATAGTGGAGAATATTTGACGCTGCCCTAGGTTGTCGGGTACCTGATTTCCTTCCCCTTCCTCGCACATCGAATTTCGATACTAAAATGGAAATTAAAAGAAGAAACACAACAGGAAAAATATTGATTGAGGAGAGGGCGAGAGAATCTAGTCAGTCGACAGGACAATGTGGGTAAGAGAAATTGAAGCGATGGTCACACGGAATTCGATGCTGAGACCCCATCGGATCATGTTTTGTTTTGTCTGAGGACAGAGCTCTGAAACTCAAAACCCTCCATCTTCCGTAAGTTGAAGTGCAGAAATCGAAGGCACTCGTGTCGACGACCACAGCCGCCATAATTAATTGCTATATAGTTTTATCACTATATGCATTTGTTGGTCGATGCATATGATTCCGGGTTATGAAGCTACGTCGGATCTGAGTGTAGGGGTCGGCCGGTGTGGAAATCCTGGAGGTCGGAATTTGCATGCACTCGACCGAGTAGGCGATCTTGTGCGTCCAAGATGAATTATAAGGGAGTGGAGTAGTAGATTAGATCATAAAAGTGGGTGACAGCTGGAAAACACGTGCGAGGGCACGTGAATATGTGGTGTTGCCGCCCTGCTCCGGGCAAAGACTGCCCGGTTGACCGGAGACATTTTTGCGTCGCGGTGTGCGGTGGTCGGGCTGTTTCCGTTGCCACGCACGCGCCTCCCTCCCTCCCTCTGCTTAAACGATGCCGCCTCCCCCTCTGCATGCGTGCTCATCGGTGAACGATGGAATTGAGGGAGAGCAAATCATGTGCTACGAATAATTATAAATTTAATTCTTACCTATTAAAACTTTTCATATTTATGTATTTTTATGTTCATCCTATCTTTCTTTTTAGGTATGTGGACGTTCTCGGAATGAAATAATTTGTTTGATTTGTGCATGATAATAAAAAATATGTTAAATAAGATTTTAAATTTAAAATTCAATAAGAGAAACTTGAAAATTAAGGAATTTTAAACTCGAACAGGACTACATTGAGTTTTTAAATGTAATAATA
The DNA here is from genome assembly GCA_900006705.1 of Sonneratia caseolaris. Classification (NCBI taxonomy): domain Eukaryota; kingdom Viridiplantae; phylum Streptophyta; class Magnoliopsida; order Myrtales; family Lythraceae; genus Sonneratia; species Sonneratia caseolaris. The sequence continues at coordinate 665,318 of CXYZ01011926.1, read as the reverse complement.
ATACGGGTAACTACTATCTAAATTTGTACATTTTTTCATCATAAAATTATAAATTTAATTTTTTATTATAAAATTTTTTTATACTTATTTAATTTCCTTATTTTACCTATTATTTTATAAATTCATATGTGATATATATTTAATTGAAAAAAATAATTATGAGTACTACAAGTTCGAAAGGGCCAGTTTTCTATGGAAAGGCTCATCTACGATGTTTGGCTTTTGACGGCTTTATTATTACGTTTACGTGTGCAACGATGTCCACGTCCCCACTTGACACCGTCCATTCGTGGGGGACCCGCTTTAGCCTAAGGAAAGGAAAACCCACCCTGTTGACGTTATCCACCAGACGCCTTTTTTTTCCTTTTAAATTAAGTTTTCTTTTGTTTCTTGAAATAAATAAAGTAAATATGAAAAATGAGAATAAAAAGTTGAGACAGCCTGGACCCGCACATTCCCCCCCTGTACTGTTGTGTGATCCATTCGTCTTTGACCTTTGACCGCCCCCACTTCCCGCAATAATTGTTTATTATATCGAGTGACAATTCAAGAAAACCTAATCAACAAGTCACCCTCCCTCGCTTTTGTTTTTACAGTTCAGCCCCTCCCTTTTTATGTTATTTATTTCCTCATGGCCCCTCATCTCTTTGATGTTATTTTCAAGCCCCACGCCTTGAAGCTTCCCCTGGTTTTAGGTGCCCACTTTGATTTACTTGGGCCAATCTTCCTCTAATTGCGAATTGGAAATCGTTTAACTTCTTGACATCCTTAACGGCAGAGTCTTTGTGTCTCCAAACCCAGTTATTGGTCTCGATAATTTTTACTCCGTCGTGTTATTGTAATAGTAGTGTTGAGTCCCCTATTCCAGGCAGCCGCCGTATACCTCGAGCACGTGTGATTCATCTCGAGAAGCTTCTAGCAAGCTTCATTTGCTCGGTACCTATATTAAAAAGAAAATATCCATTTACTTGTGGGGGTGAAGAGGTAGTTTCTCACCCGAGCCAAAAGTATTAAGGTGAAAAGAAAGTGATACTTCTGATCACCAGAAAGTTTTGCATATATAGAAAGGAATGGCTCTTTTTTTTTTCCTTTTTCTTTTCTCCCCTTTCTGGTTCAATATATGTAGAGGGAAGGGATTGTTGTGACTGCGTTTATGCTATAAAAAGCTAACACAGCCACACCCATCTCACCTTTTTGTAAAGCATTCTCTGCGTAACTACAAAACCTTCAAGTGACCATCTTCACTGCATGTCTTGAGAGTGCCACGAGAGCTTATAAGTATGAAACAAGTGCTAAATTAGATCATGGCACAAAGAAATAAAGTGGTCTCAATTTGGGTGGATTGGGATCCTGCAAATTTGGTGGAAAGGCCAAGTTCTTTTTTTGCCCGAATTTTCTTTTAGGTGGGCAAAAGGAGCCGTTAAAGGTGAGGAGGAAAAGGATGCCTTTACTAGGCTAAAAGGGCACTCTCTTCACATGGCTTCCCCAGCTCCCCCGCATGCTCCATCATGAAGTCAAAGGGGTCGGAAACAGAATCACTCCCATATCTTTGACAGAGACAATCGAGCACCACCCAAGGGCCGGTTACCATATGTAAAGCACTGATTGGATTCGTGTAGTTATTTCAGATTGGGTGTGGCTCTTAAAAGAAAAGCGATATTAAAGCTACATTTTACCTTCAAAAAGAGGGTGGGGGGAGGGTTGTGTTTCGGGGAACTTGCTCTTGAACCCATCATTTTACTCCTCTATTGAAAGTCGCCCCTTCCGATAAAAAGGTTCCAATCTCACAAGGAAACACGGCAAGAGTGGAACTATTTGAGCTAGAGGGGGTTTGTTATCGCCGAAAGACATAGAAACGGGTGATCTCAGCATATAAGAGATAATGCGAGGGCCAGGATGGGCAAAAAAATGCAAAGTAGGAAGTTTGGGTTAGGAGTGCAAAGGTAACCACCAATCATAATGGTAGATGGTCCATCAAATCTCAAGAACAGGGGTGAAGAAACACTCAATGGGTCAGCACTAAGACCGACTACTTGGATGTAAACAGAAGTGAGATTGTGGGCTTGAAAATACGAAAGGGGAAGGTCCCACAGTCCCCACCCATGCAAGCATTTGACCGAGCCAAACCAGCTGGAGAAAAAATTATTGTGGTGCATCGATCACTGCTCAGCATTATTACTGCCGTCCAGGTATGCACCACCTACTACTGTTCATAAACCCGATACTCTCAATCGATCGTGAATTTTCTTTGTCCATGAAATATGTATCCAATGCTTGGTTTAAGAAGAGAGATCTTGAATCACCAAGATGTTGGGAATCGATACGCAGCGGAAGCATGCATTTCAATTTCAATTAAATTATATTTCCGAGCCCAGTATCTCTTTGATGCAATTTGAAATTCAAATATGAGGAAATAAGTAAAGAATATACATACCTACAAAAACTCCAAGTCGGTCATTGTATTTGAATCCTTAATTCGGCGATGTCCCACAGCGCCTTCACAAATGACTTCAACAGTCGATCTTTTGACTAGACGCACACGTGTACGCCCTCCACGGTATCCACACCAAGTTTTTCTCGTAAGCGTTGGGAACTGTTCCCAACAATCGGTCGCCTTTTTGTTTCGGAATAAAAGGCTTGTAATCAGCACTTAGTAGAACAAATCTTCTTCAATCACTCTCGAATACAATATTTTTGGTAGCACTATTTTTTTCTCTCAAACTAACTCTCCAAGGATGCCCTTTGGTTTGTCTATATATAGAACATGAAAGGGGGCTTTTTTGTCCCCTTTGGTGGGTGAAACATTTTCACCTCTTTTACCGAAAAGAGGTGTCCCTCCTTCATTGAAGAGAGGTGTCCCTCTTTTATCGAAGAGAGGTGTCCCTCCTTCACCGAAGAGATGCGCCCCTCCTTCACTGAAGAGATGTGCTTTTTCACAATTGGCATACATTATGCCTTTTCCAATAGTATATTGTTGAGAATATATCAACCGTTGGTCTACATGAAATGTATTACTTATATACATACATATAGATATGTATTTATTTTAATCGAATCTCATTCGATAATTTAGCTTGTGTATATAACCGAGAGTATAATTAAATTTCTATAAATTTAATTTTACAGCTAATTCCGAAACAACCTTATCCAATAAGGCGCGTAACCGATATGGGCAATTCCGTGCTAGCAGAAATTAACTGCCCAACACAAAATTTAAACAATTAAATTTTGGTTACGAGAAATGACTTGTATTGTGTGTGACCCATTGGGCTCCACACTAAGCCGGTAGTGAATTAATTTATCTTATTAAACCTTTTAATAAGATCATCGATTAACTCTTAATCAATTAAATTCACAAGTCAAGATTAACGTCTAGCAACATATCATGACCACCCGGATAGTGAAGATTTCAATCAAAGAATCGAACACCCTTTGGTGATTAGTTTTCGTGTAATTCAATCCTTCAATTATACAATGTCCCAGATAAATTAAGGTATGGATAAAACGTCAAACCCTAATTTTTATCCATATGCATATCAATTCTCTAGTAATTAACTCAACAATGAAATATCGGAAACTGTTTTCTGATATTTCATTCTACTCTGGCCAGAGATTTTTCTGAGTCAATACTTAATAGAATACATAGGACATTCTCTCCTCCCATGAGAAGTAACCGATCTTTTATTGATTACACACCACCTCCATAAGAGTCTTGTTGGATCCAAAATATCCTACTCACGGTTCATAGAACTATGTAAAGGAATAAACCAAAACACAACTTAACTCTTACAAGATGCTATGGTAATCTCAAGTCTAATGATCATTTACACCTACTATCACCTAAGGAATAACCTATTGACATTTATTTAAAGATCCATTAGGTTAATCCTTTAAGTGGATCAGTTCAGTAAACTCATTTCATAATGAGTACCTACACTTTTACATTAGTGACTCTTCACAAGTAACTGTGAGATCAGTTACCCTCTACCTTAGAGTATGTAACAAGTGTACTAGTTTTTCCGGATCACCAATCCCATGTTCAGTGATCCTATAATTATGAACATTTTAAACTAAAACTTGTGAATTTTAAGTCTCACTGGCATGATCTCATCATGACCTTAAAATCATTATCATAGTTTATGGGTTTCATCATAGAATATAATAGCATATGATGAATAATAATGCCTTAATTGTATTTCATAAATAAAATTACATCAGTTGTGATTGGGTTTAGAGCATTAATCCCAACACAAGATAGACCCGTGATGGTTATAGGGTCAGCATCATCTCTCCTTGGTCCGACGCATTGATGCTAATGGTCCTCCATATCTTTTCTGCTTGCGACCTCTCCATTGGCTGGTGTATCGATGCCAATGGTCCTCCAACTTTCCCACTTGGCCATCATGGATAGCTAGCTAGAAGACGTTGAGTGTACAGTGTCTGTTCTTGTTCTTGTTCTTGCCGGTCTTATATTCGAGTCTAACTTAGAGAACCTTGTATATGGCGATACACCTTCATGAACAATTGAATGCATGATCATGTGCGACGGATGAAAGTTCAGTAAGAGCCATATCATTGGATTAATTTGGGTTCATTCGGGGCGGTCGGCAGGTGGAAGCGGCCGATGTCGCACTCCACTCCTGGAACATACGAGTTAGGTGGGGGAAGCGGTGACCTAGGGAGAGGACTTGCCCCGGACTGAGCAGAGCCACACGTGTGGCCCAAGTGGAGAGCAGTCAGAGAGAAACCAGACCTTATTCTACATCTACTGACTAACTTGTCCCATCGTATAAATCCTAGATATGAACAAGACGGGGAGTGAGCAGTCCATACTACGATCCATTCACATCATTTTTTAATAAATATATTCTCTAATACAGAACAGCCGAGAATCTTCTCTCTTCTTCAAAGGTAATTAAATTTGAATATAAACTAATAAATAATTAATAAAATGTTAAATATAAGATAAAATGATCTTAAATTTCCATATCATCCCAACTCTTTCATTTCATCTGTTTTCTTGGGCGAGCTTACTTTTATTTGTTTTGCATTTTCTTAAATCAAGGGACAGAAAAGGAGAGATACCCTCTCTCTCTCTCTCTCTCTCTCTCTCTCTCTCTCTCTCTCTGTGCGAATCCGCCCTCCTACGCCTCATGCTGATTTATAGTACCGCTAAGTTGGCCCTTCCTTAATCGAGAGAGAGAGGGAGAGACATCTGAAGTCGACAACAAAAACAAAACCAAGCTTTAGAGAGAGAAAATCAACCACAGCAACATCAGCAGCCACAACAGCAGAGGGCAGAGACACTGCAGCAGCAGAAGCAGGAGCAGCAGATCTTGTAACAGAGACAGAGAATGCCAGGGACCGTGGAGCCACTGGATCTGGCGGGCGTCCAGATACCGTATCACTTCAGGTGCCCAATCTCGCTGGAGCTGATGCGGGACCCCGTTACGGTCTGCACTGGCCAGACCTACGACCGCTCCAGCATCGAGTCTTGGGTCGCCACCGGCAACACCACCTGCCCCGTCACCCGCGCCCCTCTCTCCGATTTCACCCTCATCCCCAACCACAACCTCCGCCGCCTCATCCAGGACTGGTGCGTCGCCAACCGCCCCTTCGGCGTCGAGCGCATCCCGACACCTAAGCAGCCCGCCGAACCACCACTCGTCCGCTCCCTCCTCTCGCAGCTCTCCTCCCCTTCCCACTCCCGCCTCCCCGCCCTCCGCCGCCTCCGCTCCCTCGCCCGCGACTCCGACAAGAACCGCTCCATTATCGCCTCCCTCGGCGCCCGCCACGCCCTCCTCTCCATCCTCTTCTCCTCTCCCGACCACCCCGACCACGCCCTCGAGGCCCTCGCCGTCCTCTCACTATTCCAGCTCAGCGAATGCTCGGAGTCCGACTGCACCGCCATCGCCTCCGACCCGGAGAAGGTCTCCTTCCTCGCACGGCTTCTATTCCATCCATCCTCTATCGAGGTCAGGGTCAATTCTGCCGCCCTCATCGAGGCTACCGTCGCCGGTACTCAGTCGCAGGAACTGCGGACCCAGGTCAGCGGTGCCGAGGGCGTCTTCGAGGGGATCGTGACCCTTCTCCGGGACGCAGGCGCGGAGTACCCGCGCTCCGCCAAGGTCGGCCTGAAGGCTTTGTTCGCGCTCTGCCTCGCGAAGCAGACCCGCCACCTCGCGGTTGCTGCGGGGGCACCGGAGGTCCTTGTTGACCGCCTGGCGGACTGCTCGGCCGGGGCAGACGCGGAACGGGCACTGGCCACTGTGGAGCTGCTGTGCCGGGTGCCGGCAGGGTGCGCGGCTTTTGTGGCCCATGCGCTGAGCGTGCCGCTGCTGGTGAAGGCGATGCTGAAGATCTCGGACAGGGCGACGGAGTACGCAGCGGGGGCGCTGCTGACGCTGTGCACGGCGGTGGAGAGGTGCCAGAAGGAGGCGGTGGCGGCAGGGGTGATGACGCAGCTGCTGCTACTGGTGCAAAGCGACTGTACGGACAGGGCCAAGAGGAAGGCTCAGATGTTGCTGAAGCTCCTTCGGGACTCGTGGCCCGAAGATTCCATCGGCAACAATTCCGACGACTTTGCTTGCAGTGAGGTCGTAGTACCCCTTTGACCGCCCCAAAAGAAGGGATTTTCATTTTAAATTATAATTCTTGTTTTTCTAGTCCGTAGGTGACGAGGTCAAGAACTGAGAAAGGATGATCGGCCGACCGGTGTACAGTGATCACCTGTAATTTCTGTACGTACGTTTTTTTGGATGTAAGGTTTCCCTTTAATTTTGCAGCCCACCCTCTCCTCCTCACCCCCCCACCCAAAAAAAGGAAAAAATCTTAAAATTGGAGATTGATCAAAGAAACATATGCCTCAGCCTCAAAGACTCAGCAGCACATCCTCATTTCTGATCTTTCTCCATTTCCAAATCTCCGGCGTGAGCAATGGAAAGACACAACTGCGTGGTGATTCGACCGACCAACTTCGTCCATTTCGCATTTCCATCTCAGGTCATCATGAAGGACCTGACTATTTCCTGGTAAATTCATTTCGACCAGTCGATCTACTTACGGAGAAAATCCATATAAGAAGAAGATGACGATGATAAATGAGCTGAGAGGGGTAATGGAATGAAATCAATGGGTGGGAACAGGAGCAGGAATAAGCTTGTGGGCTGCTCAATTTGACGGAAGTGGGCAAGGGGGAGTCAGTCAACCGACAGGCATCGCTTTCTCTTATTGGTAAGAGATTAGATTGGGACGACCACGCCATTTCAGTCGTTGAAAACTTGGGCAACGTGCACTAAATCTTGTCCCCACCAGCTGCTTCCTCCGGATTCCTCCTCTTCATGATTGGGTTCCTCCCGAGCTGTTAACCATTAATTCAGGCCTCAGGCCCCCGATCGCGATATGTCCGTCCTGCGGAATGAGATACTATGTTTCCTACCTTTTCTCGAGATCGTATCTCGCATCTCATTTGATCATCCCCGCAGTTGGCAAGCTGCTCGTGAAAAACATATTCAGCATCCGTCGGTCAGTCCCACGACCCGGTTCAGCACCGGCTTTCCCTCGCCAAAACAAAAGATGGAAACATAGCTTAGGAGTGACGTAAATAATGATTCGGAGGGGAATCGCTCGGTAAATGTTCGGTCAGTATCACATAATACGATGCGGGAAATTGGTTCGACTATGGCACGCTTATTCACCCGTTCAAATCAATTCCCGATTAGGTGTTAGTGATTCCTAACATGCGCACGACAACCATTTAAGGCGAGAGAGAGGGAGAGGCAAGGTCACATGCAGCGAGGAGTGAAACCTCACTTTCATTATTAGGGTTTACAATGTTCCCTTTTCTTTTTCTTTCCCATTAGTTGATGGGAGGGCACTAGTGGTCACATGCCCCCATTCTAACCTTTTCCCACCCATTTCATTCAGTCTTTTTCATTAGTCCGCAAGAAGAAGCAAAAGGCCAAGTGTGTGAGTGTGAGTGTTCATTTGTCTTTGAACGAATGATGCGAGGCACTTGGGACCCATTGATAAATTTAATTGGCCCTCTCCCTTTTGTCGTGGAGAGCCTAGCTAGCTATCAGAGTGTGGGTTGAAACTTCTCCTTCCCCACTGGGGCATAGGTCCATTTTGCACCGGAAACCTAACACGCCCGGGTCCCAATCCGCACCGACTATGATGGTCTGATTTTCGGTCTTCTATACCTTTGAATAATACCACAAACGCAGCTGACACCCGCATAAAAGATCAGATCACACGGGCCCTCTTATTTTGTCCCTTGTCGTATATCTTTGGTCCCCTTCCCGTCCTATCTCTGGTCTTCCTTTCTCACTCCTTATTTTGAAAAATGAGGATCAAAATCTACTTTTATTTTTTTTTATTATATAAGGAATTTATAAGTCTAAAAAGAAATAGGAGAAAAGGAGAATAGAGGGATACAGAGAATTATATGATAAAAATTAAGTTTATAATATTTTAATTATTATATTAATAGGTGTTGGTTCCACTATCAATTTCTGGCATTTAGTGTAATTTTCCTTCTGGACTTCGATGGAAAATGTCGAGCTTTGCAGGTTTCAATCAGACTGGAAGGGCCAACATAAATCCCCATTATATTCTCCAATTTTTCCCCTTTTTTGAATTTAAATTTTAATATAAATAATTAAAACTATGTTTCAAACCAAAAAAATATGTCCACTAATATGTCAAGTTAGAATATTATATTCAAAGTCATCGAGTCGCAGGAGTACCTATGTAAGGTAAGAACTCAAGCATAAATAGTTAACTGGTGGAAATACGAAAACACCCATACATATTATAAAGGAGAGTGAGAACTTTTTTTTTTTTTTGGTTGCTGGTTACGGTATTCAAGCAGGTTTCACCAGCGATAAGACGATATCTTTTAACAAACCATACTTAACTAATTTATTGGTCGACTTGGGTCACACGTCTGACATGGCGAGTGAGACTTCCAAGGAGAATATCTGCGTATGTAAGATCTCGACTTCTTAAGCGGCACCGAGTTGCTTACCACCCAGCTCAACCCTCCTCGGTGAGAGTAAGAACTTCTTCTTCTTTTTTTGTTGACAGCCACAGTATCCAAGCAAGTCTTACCAATGGCGAGATGACATCTTTTAACAAACCATACTTGACTAATCCGTTGATCGCCCAGGGTCGCATGTCTGGCATGGTGGGTGAGGCTACCAAGGGGAATGTCTGCATACGCAAGGTCTCGAACTCGAAACTTTCTTAAACCGCACCGAGCTGCTTATCACTCGCCCCAACCCCCCTTGGCGAGAGTAAGAACTTCAATTCATACTGCGCGTGCTTCTAAAGTAATATGTGTGTGACAGAATTTTCCCTCGTGGATCTTCGGGCCCAAACAGTGAATTCAATCCTTAATGGGCCGTCTTCTTCTATCAGGGGCCCAATCATGCCAGCACGTGGAGTAATCCTCTCTCGGCCCTGTTGGGACTCATGAGATAGCAGTGAGGCCGGCCCATAATGTGTCTGGTTGGGTGCAAAACGCAATCAGCCCCATCTGAAACGCACTGTATAGCACGGATCCTAACACTTAGCTGTAAATTTTTTGATAATATTGATATCGCAATTAGTCAAAATTTTATGGTATGGATGGTAAAGTCTTTACAGCTAGAGAATACGTGAAATTCCTTTGTTATATCTAACTTTGCAACGCTCGAGATATTACTAAATTGGAGAGACCAATCAGGTTAATTCAGCTAACCCACGCTAGTACCAAGATGGACTGATTGTGATCGGGAAAAAAGTGGTTATCTGGGCGAATCAATATTATTCCCTAACCATAGTTTATACCCAAAGAAAAATCATAGAATATTCTCAATCATACGACTTCCGCTTCGTGAAGCTCCGACTCTGGTTACTCGATCAAAGAAGACCACTGAGCATGCACCTTCGGTAATAAGTAACTGAAGATCTTGAGAACTAATAGGCTGGCATCATGTGAGCGATCTAGAAGATTAAAATCCAAGGAGAGCATCATGTTCGAATGATCTTTTCAGGGCCTCAGACACATTGCTGAGACCATGCAACCGAAGTCCGAGTCACAACTTCTGCTCGGATTGACCACCAAACTCACATGAATATTTAAAAGATACAGAGGACCAAGAAGGAAGACCGGTTTTTGACAGCAATTTTATGTTTTGGTCGCGAAGTTCTAGCTAGGGTTTCATAGTTTGCAAATCCAGACATATACATACAAACACATGTTCAAGGAGATGTCCAGTGCATGATCTCCCCAGCGGCTTGCCTGCAGACATCGTCGACCGTGAACATCTCCATCAGCTGACCATGGGTTTCGGTTAACTGGATCAATTATATGAAATTCAAGCATTTGAGTGTAGCTATTGATGTATCCCATGTAATGCAAACCAAAGTCGGTAAAAGCAAGATGGAACAGTTATACTGTGATTTTCTTAAGTTCTCGTTCTCACCGATCATGAGACTAATATCGTGCTAAGCTATATTCAGAAATTAAAAGATGATATATATCCTTATCGATAGTAGGTAGAGAGTCAATGAAAACTTACATGAGCCTGAATCATGTAAAGGAACCGATTACGATCCGAAGAGACATGGACAGACACAACCTCTATCTTGTACTTCTCCAGAACACAGAGTATCGCAGCTAGAAGCCCGGGCCTCCTCGACGAGCAGATGTTGAAATGCACCTGCTCTCCACATATGTTTAGCACGACGTTGGAAGAAGTCCACGTCTGGAATGACACAGGCAGTCTGGGGGCAGGAGACGAGCTCGAGCTGCTGGGGGCACTCGGCGGCACCGAGCTGCTGTTGTTGGTGTTGGAGGAAGAGCCTTGATCGGCTAGGAAGGATTCTCTAGAGCTATGGGGCAGTTTCTGGATCGGAACGAGGAGAGACGGGTCGTAGCTGAAAGTGGAGGCGCTGCGGAGCCTCTCTATCTTCTGTTTTTGGAGCTTCTGAAGGGTCTGTTGCAGGGTTGTTATGTAGTTCACCGCTTCATCGACAATGCTTGACTTGTCAGCCTGTGATTGTGATTGAACAAACATCATCAGTAGTGTCGGCAAATCAGTCGCATGATCTTGGATAATCGAACGATTTCTTGATTTCAAATCAATGGCCGGTGCCATTTGCATATTGAATCCCGAAATCCCGGGGACCATTTGAACTGTGGTAGAAGTTCATGGCCATAAGGACTCAAGGTCATTAATGTGGAGAAGCGACGATGCCCCGTTGTAAGATTGAAGTCATTGTGATCAGTTAAACGCTGAAAGTTGCGTTTAAGTACAGAAGAAGAGGGGGCCAAATATAGAAGAAGGCAACTGTTCCTTTTTTACAAACAGGGTTTCTGAAAGGGATGTTTTTGCATATGAATTCCATAATGGGAAGAGATGCAAAATTAAACAAAGGGGGAAACAGAATTTTGCATTGACAAATCACAATAAATGAGAACTTCATTAAATAGGGTTAAATGAAAATTTTACTAACTCAATATGCCATAAAAAAAAGCATATATGCATATATCTTCCCTCATAAATTAAAGACATTCATAGAATTAAAAAAAAAAGGAATGAAGGAGAAATAAATAAATACAAAAAATATAGCCACTAAAAATCAAATTCAGAATCAACCTCTCGGTCTTAAATTGAAGATAATTCGGTTGCATCAAAATCTCTCTTCGGACATGCATATCTAGCTGGGTCTCTATTGGTGGTTTTATAGATACACATCACCTGGCGACAATGTCAGCTATGCGAGATTCAATTGGGAATTCTTAGAACGGAGTAGAGGAGATCAACGAGAACCAGAGTGATAACATGGTAAAACCTTCAATTGGTTGCTCGTGAATGCAAATCGAATGAAAGAAAACTCGATCTGATTTTTGCACCCCATCTCCAGAATCGAAACCCTAAGTAGTGCTTTTCGATCGTTCTAACTCACAGATGATTTTTCTTTTTTGTAAACCGAAAATTTTCGAATATGTATAATTTTTCACCCTTTTCAAAAAATGTCATGAAGCTTAACATAATGGAACTTGTGTATCGTTCACCTTTGGAGGAAGCTGAGGAAGCAAAGCATGAAGATTCGAAAACATGTTCCTCATCTTCTTTCTCCTCTCCCTCTCCGTCCATATATGAATCTCTTGATTGCCTGCTTCACCACTGGCACCGCCCGTTCCTCCATCGTTCCTGTCACCGACAGAGCCACCTCGGCCACGCTTTTTGCCCACAGGGGCAGCTGAGGGAAGCATGGGATCCGCCACTGCTTTGGTTTCTTCGGCCGGTGCTCGGCTGTTTGAGCTCGAACCGACGAGCTTATTAGGGTTTTTGCTGGCGGGGATGACGTATCCTTCGCTGTTTCCGCTGTTGTTTTCTGAATTCGAGAAACCCCACGACTGGCTCTCCCACAAGAGTCCCTCGTCGCGGTCACCTTCGGACATTGCGAAATTATCGAGCTGTGATAAGAGGAATAGAGAGTGAGAGAGGAGGGAGAAGCTGCTGATGATGTAAAGGGGAAAACAAGGTCGAGTATATAAAGGGTGATAACCAAGCAAGATGTTCAAAAGGTGGCAGATTTTATGATACTTTGTGTTATAAAAAAAAATCTTAAGGGAAAAATATGTGAGACAATATATATATATATATATATATATATTTGGGTTCAATGGAAATTATTAAAAGAATACAAGAGCCCTAATAAAAAGACAAAAACATCAGCGGGGAAAAAGTTTAGAAGAATGATTAAATATGATATTCATACGTTTAGAATGGAATAGTAGAAACTGCAATGAAATAAAAAGGTATGGAAAATTTTACAATAATAATTGAACTCACAATCTTTTAATTATTATGTCGATGACGATATTATTGTGTTAAATTCTATTTTTTAAAGTCGTTACTTTAAATTAATAAATAGCAGTGTTGATTCAATATTATATTATTCAACAAATTATATTTCTTCTTTCGCATGATAACATAACTACATTTATTATATACTCTTAAATGTTTGCCCTAAAAATTTGGGCTATAGATATTCCATGTTTGAATGAGGTAAGAACTAATCACAAGTTGGCATTTTTTTTGTCCGATCGGTTTAAAGATCACGAGATTCACGGTGGAGTCCGTTGAGGTTGAGTCCATAAGAACAAATTATTATGATATCATCTAAAACTTATACTCAGTTTATAAAGGATTTAAATTAGTACCTAATTGAAAATTTTAATCGCATATATATTATTGTGTTAACATTATTTTTTTTAATATAAAATTATTCCATTTTTTTAATAAGTACTATAATTATTTTATTTTCTAATTAATATAAAGGAGATCTCTAATATAATACTCCTGCCTGAGTTCTTCAATACCTGGGTCTCTCTTTTATAGAGAAAGAAATACATAAAAATATTCTAAAATTTCACAATTTTTTGAACTTAAATTTAAAATTTTTTAAAATAATTCTCATAATTATAAAATTTCATCTTCGTAACTTACTAAAAAATTCTTATTATAATAAACCGTTAAATTATATTTATATAAATACAATGATCTTAACATAATAGTAATAACATAGATATTGTGTAATTATTTTAACACAAATAAATGTGAACGGTCGCATTAATATTTTAAGGTGATGATTCAAATGCACCTTTTCCATCTGGAGTGGCTTGTTAACCGATGGCTACATGCTACGGACGATGACAAAATGGATTTCCGTATGCGGGTCCCACATCTATGTCGGCCGGTCCCACCTTTGGTAACCATATTCATCGTCCGGTGCTATATATCAGCGCGAACATACACACACATATATACATACATGTGTGAGTGTACACGTATTCCGTGTATCCACATCATAAGAACTCAGACTAGAAGGAAGGCTCGATCATCCCCGATAGAAAGCGATGATCCCTCAATTATAATATGTTATAGCTTCTCGTGCAATTTCTTTTCTTTTCTTTTTTTCTCATAATTAATATATATAATTCATCAACTAATCAAGATATTACACATTGATATTATAAGAATCAAAATATCATCAAACTACGGCGCCTAAGATAGTACTTAAATGAAATCGCCATACTCTTGATTTTAGATGTAGTGAGAATTTTATACGCGATTTTATCAAATTCATTATTAAACTTATTATAATATTGGTATTGAAAGTATTGATATTCCGTTCTCTCGTGTAATTTCTTGTTACCACCATAGTTTTTAAAACCAGACCGGGCCGGGAACTGGTGTAGGCATGGGTTCATGGGTTCATGGGTCGGACTGGGGGTTCAATGGGTTGAATCGCATGTTTAAAAAATAATATTAATAATATAATATTACTAATAAATTTACATAATATCATAATTTGAATATAATTTATAACAAAAATCATTAATATAACCATTATATTAAACAAAAGTTTAATATAAAATGTAAATATAAGTTTAGTAAAATAAAATAAGTACATTACAATATGTTTTTGTTTTT
>CXYZ01011926.1:627803-649177 GCA_900006705.1 Sonneratia caseolaris | reverse complement strand
ACATATACATAATAAATGTGAATTTTACGGTACAATATAAATGAGATTCTTATTCCATTATTAAGGATAAGAATAATTCATATGTGTCTTCGCAACAAATTGTAAAATATGAGTTGTTATGTTATTATTAAATATGTAATAATAGTGAGTTTTATTAATAAGAATTAATTTTCGACATCACATTCCCAATCAATTCTGAACACTCTCTCTCTCTCTCTATTTTCGCTTTCCTTTTTTTTGGGATTAATAAAACCAGTAAATCTTTTGTTGGTTATTATTGTAATTATTGTTAATTGGAGTGGAGTTCCTATCTTGTGAAGAACCCTAACCGCTTTTATGCGTTACAAGATTAGCAATGTAATGATTACATTGCCAGAGGCTTAAAAAAATAAAAATTTGCAATGTGTAAAACCATCAGCTTTCCATGCACTGGCCCTTTGGAAATCAGTTTCTCAATTTGTTTTTATATTATTTATGGAGCAAATTTGTATCATTATATATATACATATACTAATTTAAAGTTAGACTCGTAATTTCAACTGTTAAATAGGTGATTTAATAATCGAATATCATGTTAAAAGGGTTGACATGAATTTTTTCAAAGATTTCGACTGGACTATTAGTATTACGTTGTGTAAAAATAAAAAATATAAAAAATATATATCAATCTGATTTTTTGGGTTTTTCAGTGTAACGATGGTAATGGGGGAGGCTTCTAACTCAATACACAAATCCGGTGGGCGAGAGCTGGCCTCGTTACAATTGTGATTAATTGTTAGTAAATTAATGGGTAAACTTTGGGGGTGGTCCGATAGAATAGAGCCGCTCGCATATTGGATTTTATACATTAAAGTTAAAGTCTAATAAAATTGGCTTTGGTTGATTCGGTATGTACAGTATGATCGATCTAAAACTCGTGACATGATTCGTATGGTTTTACCTTAATAGAAATATACTAAAAAAAATTTTATATGACTTTTTCAATTACAAAACTTTGTTTCTATGACAGTTTAAGTCAGTAGTTGTAACAAATGGTTAGATCTCGCTGATGATGTTAGAAAGTCTCCTAATTTTTTTATAAGTAAAATCCTTTTATTTATTGGGATTATGGTTGATAAGTGTATGTATAGGGTGAAGGGAAAAGCATGGCAAAATCAAATGATAGTCCGTGGAACATACACAAGGGGTCACATCTGCAACATCAGCTGTGAGTCAGCAAAAAGACAAGACACTGAAGGCTAGAAGGCGCGGCTTTGATAGTAGCCGCGGTAGTGAGATTATGCGAGACTGGATAAGGCTCATTTTCGAACCTAGGAGCACGTTAGGAGTGAGAGCAGAGCATCGGGGGAGATCGGTTGGTCCCCAGCTCGCCAAACCTTGTAAACGTACACCGTAAGAGCTAATCTAGACGTTGTTGGATGGATGTTCTTTCCCTTCGTATGGTTGATGGCCCAGTTCAGCTCTGACTGCCAATTTCAAGTGGATCTGAGTAGTCGAGAATTCAGGTAAGAATAGATGTCCACAGTTCGCCACTGAAGTTGCAGGAGAAGAACGGGTGGAGCTTGGCTTCAAAATCAGCGGCACAGAATTCACAATGCGAGGAGGTAAGATGGATTCCATTTTGACTTTGAGATCCTGTCCTTGGTGTTTAAGTGGTTTAAAGATAGCTGGATAGCCAGCTAGCAAATGAACGTGACCTAACAGGAAGTGCTCTAAAAAACCATAGATAGACTTGTCAACTCAGACTTATTCAGCCGAATCAAATAAGAAAAATAATTATTTTTTAAAAAAATAAATTTATTTCTTAAAATAAAATTTTTATATGATATATTTAATTGATTAATCAAAATTTTATATTAATTTAAATAAAATATTAAAATATAATTATTTTATAAATAAATAATCTCTTTTCAATTTTCTTATTATTTTTAAGTTTTATTATAAATATTATTCACCAGAGAAGTTTAGGGCATAGAACTTTCGGTTTACTAGGTCTGAGAGCATCCCAAGCAGTGATAATGGAGAATGTGGATCTGCAATCCAAGTAGAATGTGTGGCAGACTGTATAAATACAAGTGTCAATGCCTGTTAGCAAATTCCAACAATACACCTTATATATTTGTATTCAGTTTCTTATTGTTAAAATATATAATCCCGTATCGATCAAATAAAAAAAATTATGAGTTTATAAGAAAATATGGAACTAATACCTATTAACTTATAGTTTAATGTGAAGATAACTCTGATTTCTTATGTGCTCATAACGAATTTAATATGACATTAGAATCGGTGGCCTAGTACCTCAAGTGAGTCAAGTTCAAAGGTCAGACTCATGGTCAGTTGATATTATGCTCGGGTGTGAAAGAAGATTGCTTAGTTCGTGGCCAGAGTTATCCCCTAATCCGAAATCTAAAAGAAAAAAATAATCTACTCATCGATAGTTAGTATAATCATATAGGACGATAGTTAGTATAATCATATAGGAAAATAAGGTAACATTAACTATCAATTTAAACTTTTTAATTATATAATAAATTAGGAATGGAATCTAATCGGTAGGAATGAGTGAACAGCTCCTCCTGCGCCTAACCAATCATCGAACTAGACAAACAAAGGGAATGGCCGGATCCCCTACTCCGCTCCATGTAGAGTTGGACGGAAGTTTCACTGACCAAATGCATTTGAATTATAACATCACATGGTCATGATTCACTATCCACTTCATATAATTATAATATATGTATGTATAATTTTTATGTTATTCGGGTGAGATGGCCACCAACCCTTTGGCCTTCCACCAACCTTCCACCAACTCTCTTCCCATTTTACCTAGACTCTCCCGTCAACATGGTGGGCTCCCACCATTCCTGTCGTCCCCCACCATCTTCACCATATTCCCATTAAACTTCAGTCACATCGTTTCCTCCTAGCGAATTTCCCGAATTCGTCTTCGGGACCGATCCCGAAGGCCAGCTCTAGCTTGCATTCCGTTTATGCCAAGACCGTATTCGGATTTTTCGACTGGCCAGCTCTCATGAGTGATTTCAGGGGCTGAATTAATCATTCGGGTTTAATTAGGGATCGGTCAAAGTATATGGATCCCGCCATCACCTAACAAACTGAAAGAGCCAAAACCAATCATATCAAGGGAGGGTGAGTGGGCCCAAGCCGAAGACATGATCTATGTGGGGCTTTACCAACCCCCGACCGGAATCATAGCTCGCCCGGCGGCCCAACAACCGCGGACCCGGTTCAGACCGGACTCCCCCACACTTTCCTGCTTGGGATGCCCGTGTTCATATTGTCTCTCATCATCACTATATATTAAGTCAGGCGACCACCATCTTCATCAGCTTCCAAGACGGAAAAAACCTCAGAAAATTTGAGGAGGAAGTCGAAGAGAAAAGAAGAGAAGAGATTGCATCGATGGCCACGAACGGAGCCGAGCAGCAGAGCCAGGCCGGAAGGCACCAAGAGGTCGGCCACAAGAGCCTCTTGCAGAGCGATGCTCTCTATCAGGTATTGCTCACGTATATGATGATATAGTCATTTCTTCCCGAGGCTTAGGTAATCAGAAAGAATCCCAGCCGGTCGATATGAGCTCTGCTTCCTATCGGATCACAGCAGACACCTGACAGATCTAATCGTACTAGTTTCTCACTCTGTCATTTAACCTTTTTCAATCCCAATTCCTAGCATCTTTACCAAATTTCGGGACTTTATTAATTTTTTGTTTTTTTTACTCTGAATGTTGCAGTACATACTGGATACTAGTGTCTACCCGAGAGAGCCGGAGCCCATGAAGGAGCTCAGGGAGCTGACTGCTAAACATCCATGGTGGGTCTGCAACTAAGACTCTTGTTTACCAGAAAAAAAAAAAGGAGGAAAGTTAATTTTGCTCAGCTAGTACGGAAGATATGCATATAATTTCGCGTTGCGATTGAAACAGGAACATAATGACAACATCAGCGGACGAAGGACAATTCCTGAACATGCTGCTGAAGCTCATCAATGCCAAGAACACCATGGAGATCGGTGTTTACACTGGCTACTCCCTCCTGGCCACTGCCCTTGCCCTTCCTGACGATGGAAAGGTCTGCAAGATTCGATTTTTTGCTTTTAGAATCAAATTAGTTGTGAAAAAAAAAAGAAGCTGAATTGATCCGATGGAGAAACATTTGGGATGCTTTATGCAGATATTGGCAATGGACATTAACAGGGAGAACTACGAATTGGGCCTGCCAGTCATCCAAAAGGCAGGAGTCGCCCACAAGATTGATTTCCAAGAAGGCCCTGCTCTCCCGGTTCTTGACCAGATGATCCAAGATGTAAGTAATCTGACCCTCCTCCCCCTACCTGGGACAATCCCGAATATCGCACAAGAAGATTGCTTTACTGTGTCGACGGGGTCTGTTTTATCTTCTCCGGTGGCTGGATCGCATTTTTGTCATAAAAGATAGGTCCTCAAGGGCTACAAGAGTTTTCCTAGACAATTGTAGAAAGATCCGAATGCTGTTCTCTAACGTTAGCCACAAGACTCCTGTCCCCGTTCAGTGTTTGTCCTGTTTCTGGCAATGTTGACAGCTCGGGGCAATGTACCCAGCCAGCAAAATCGTCGTTTATGAATAATTTTCCAGGAAAGTTCTTCCTCCTGGGCACTGCATCCGCATGATTCCTTCTCTCTCCGGAAGGAAGTAGAATACCTCCATTTCAATGGGATTATAATTAAGAAAGGAATAATTGTCATGAGGTCGTTTATGATGTCCCAGTTTTTCAATCCGTCGTTATGCCGAGATCCCGATTTATTTATCACTAGTATACACATGAACCTTGAATGTTGAAAACTATACACAGACGAAGAACCACGGATCGTTCGACTTCATCTTCGTGGATGCGGACAAGGACAACTACATCAACTACCACAAGAGGCTGATCGAGCTTGTCAAGGTCGGCGGCATCATCGGCTACGACAACACCCTGTGGAACGGCTCCGTGGTCGCGCCGCCCGACGCACCACTAAGGAAGTACGTCAGGTACTACAGGGACTTCGTCCTGGAGCTCAACAAGGCCCTCGCCGCCGACCCCCGGATCGAGATCTGCATGCTCCCGGTCGGTGACGGAATCACTCTCTGCCGCCGGGTCAGCTGATCTGCCCCGAGGGAGGAGAGGCAAATTCTCTATCGTCTGTTTCGCATGTTCCGTTATTTTTTTAAAAAAAAATCCTAAACCTATTTCTTGACGTTTAAGAAATGTATTTGGTGATGGAATTGGGGGAGTTAAAGTACCCCCGATATGTCAAAAATATTGCTTATTTGACGTCTAATTCAAATTATGATGATGTTCCTACCAAATTGCGGAAATTGCTTGAAGAAATAATTATAAAATTCAGAAAAAAGAGGCCTTGTACTTTACTTACTGACCCCTTAAATGTCCGAAAGAATTGATGGTTGATTCTGTGTCAAGTTAGATGGATCACATTCTGCGGACTCGCCTTACATAGCAAAGTTAAGTTCGGTTCTAGGTCGTTTTTGAGAGACTGCCAACAATCTCAATTTGAAAGTCTCCCATTTAATCATTTTTCCATCTATTCCCATAATCCAATCCAAACAAAGCCATGCTGCAGACTTTTTGTTACAGCTTGCTGTAGTTGGGTCTGCATTTCAATTCGCTGTTAACAGGGCTTACTGAAAAAGAACCGGCCAGGGGCAAAACATGCTGACAGTTTTTACTTGCCCAAGGGAAATGAAGCATTGCAGTAGAATAGCAAAGTCAAGGCAGTTCAGAGGTAGTGTAGTTGAGCAACGAAACTGGGTAATGCATGCAGTAAGTCTGATTTCAAGAATCCCTTAAAGTTGAAGGGCTGCCCATCACTTGATGTGGGAAGCAACCGGGCGAAGATTTCCAGAACAGGAAAGAATGACATGCGAGCAACTGGGTAAGCTCTTGAGGTTAAATTTAATATTCTGCAACAATGGCAGTTTTTACAGAAACGGCCGCATTGACTAATGTAAGCGATCGTCTGATGCTCATGCAACCGCTCGCTCAACAAGAAGCCCCTGATCTCAAGAGATTTAGAGGGTGATAAAAACCGAAATGCAGAATAAAACACGAAAAAGACATTTGCCATTCAAGAAATGAAGATTGCGTTTACTTGCAACTCTGTAACTAGATGATATGCCAAAAATATATCGGGTTCAAAAATGACAAATCAGAATTGCAATACTACATTAACCACTGAACTGGGCATCCTTGTCGTCCACCAAAGGCAACAAGTAAGTACCATCGATAGGAATGAAAAGGGGACAAGGAAAGACTTGAGCACTTGCGAGTCGATAATTTGCTTAACGGTAACTCTTCTGGAACCTGGCACGGGCACCGCGCCCACCAAACTTCTTGGGTTCGCACCTTCTCCGGTCAGCCACAAGAAGAGTCCTATCATACCTGATAATTACCGCCAACATCTGAGTTCCATCGATTTTTAGGTATAGAATGGTTGTGACGATGAACTGCAATAATCTAGTCATTGAAAACTCAAAAACACCCCGATAGCAATCTCAAATTACTGTACTTTAGTGAATGTAAATGTACAACATACCACAGCTGACCCAAAGACATTAGACAATCAACAAATGCTGCGGTTGCAGCCATGGCGTGATATCTGCAATTCTTTTGATAGGACTGAACACTATTGCAAAGATAAGAAGTTTCCTGCTCAAAGCCACTACATGCCGCTTCCGAGCCAGATGGTCCTACCACTAAATGCTAGCAAGCCAAAATCAATGCTTTCATACCTGACCAAGATATCCTTGATCTCCTTCTTGCTCTGCTCATCGACGTACTTCTGATAGAAGGTAACGAGGGCTTTAGCGATGCTCTGTCTAATGGCGTAGATCTGAGAGGTGTCCCCTCCTTCCTTCACTCTTATTCTCATGTCCACCCCGGCGAAGCGCTGGCGGCCGAGCAGGAGGATCGGTTCATAGGCCTAGAACCGGAGAATCTCAGGCTCCACCAGCTCGATGGGGACACCATTGATCTTAATCAAGCCGCGGCCACGCTTGCAGTAGGTGACGGCCACCGCAGTCTTCTTTCGGCCGAAGCACTGCACCGACTCGTTTGGTGCTGCCATTAATGGGGTCTAGTGCCTGGAATTCTACGGAAAAGCACGGAGCAGCAAGGCCAAGACATTACATCCGGTGACCCTGCTAGGGTTTTACCTCGTCCAGCAAAGCCCCTGAGGGTAAGATTTATTACGGATTCACCAAGCATCCTACACGACGACGTTTTAGTCTTTGCGACACCCTGAACTGCAAGTTTGTTCCCGAGAAACGCTCGCCAGAAAGCCATACTAAAAACGAAACGATCAAAAAGTAGCTGATTGGAGATTAGGAATTTGGTTCAACGGTAGTGACTTTGACCTGAGATCAAGAGTTTGATTTTCATGGAGTTTGATGTAGTGGCGTCATTCAAGATCAAGACGCAAAGAATCTATCAGATACAAATAGGCTAATCTTATTGAATTTCGTGAGGACTGTATCCATAATTTCATGGCATTTGATGGAATCAACCTCGTGGCTTCTTCATCAGGAAAGAGACATAGGACAGTGTTGCCATAGCTCTCCAGTTGTCTTCGAAAAAAAAAAGGCAGGCAATGAAATATGTACAAAAATCAGAGGCAACGTCGGCATAGAAGTACCTGCTCCCCACCAAGTTTTCCAGCACATGAAACCAATCCAATCGCCAATATAGCAGTACAAACAACAGAGTATTACATTATCAGTCAGACAGCAAAAAGCTTCAAGCAACCAGTAAAAAATCCCTTAGTCTCCAGCCTCATCTTCTTTCTTTACCAATTGTTTTTCCTTTCAGGTCCTGTGCAAGGATATGGACTTCTTGCTGCTCCCTCTTCTCCTCCTCAGCAGCAGCCTCCTCAGGAATCCTATCCCATTCTGCTTTCTGCTCGGCACCACTGCCAGCGCCCCGACAGTGCTAGTCCCTTGCCGTATATGCTTTGAACCTGTGCACGACTCAGGAGTTTGTATGAGTGTGTTCGGGGCATCAACATTTTCCCCATTTCCCTTGCTTGCTGCCATTTTGTCATCAGGGGATTTGGGATCAATATTTGGAGGTGAAACGTTGTCTTCTGCTAGCATTCTTTCTCGCAGAGAGGACCGTGTTTTCAGGTTTTTGCACAGGTTTGGTTTGGAGAAAACGCTGTCGTGGAAGGCGGCTTCCCTTGGAGAAGACAGAGCCTTGAGTTGTCTTCCAAGGTTCAGGATGGTTTCCTGGCATTCCGCTAACTTGACTGTAGCTGCCGTGATCTCCCATCCCTGAGAATTTATTGAGAAATCAAAAGGGTATCTAAAATCAAGAGAGTGGTGGATCGATGCAAGATAGCAACACCAACTTCAAGTATGATTCATCTTGATAATTTGGTTACATGAACAGCCTAAGTTATATGTTCAGTTGGAAAACCTATTAATTTGAAGCCAATAAGAAAACTGCAGGAATATGTCAATACACTGCAAAGTAGATTTCGGTAACTTACAGTTCGGGAAAGCATAAGCTCCTGATGCTTTGGAGTTTCCTTTGCAACACTGCAACACGGTTTTAGTTGCAGGTATAAGCTTGCCATCAGAACACAATGACAAGAAACAACAGATGGTTCTGTTTTTGTTGGAAATCTCACCTTTCTAGCTGAAGTTGAAGCTCGAGGCATGTTGACTCCAACTCCTCGCAGCAGTTATTCTTCTCCTCAAGCTCGACTTCGAGAGATGAAAATTTCTGGAAGACCTCATTGAGCTTGGACTTTGCCACAGCGAGCTGAGTGTTGAGGTCTTCATTTAACGACTTCTGGTTCTCCAACTGATCCTCAACTGCCCTCTTCGATTCCTTAGTGGTTTCAAGCTCCAAAGTTAAGATTCCAATACATTCCTCTGCTTTATTCAGTCTCGCTTCTACTTCAGTGTCAGCAGAATCCATTTTCTTAGGCTTGAGTTCAAGCATCTTCTTCTCATCTTGATCGATGGAAGCTGAACGTGATGACCTGTTCTCAGCTTTGTTCTCCGTATCAGATCCTGAGATAGGGTCCTCTTCCCCTAAAGATTCGGTCCTACCAATGTTTTTCTTGATTCTATCCCTTACATTCGATGCATTCTTTCTGGGAGTTGTATCACTGTTCATGATCCAATCCAAAGCACTTGCGAGCTCTTGAAGAAATGCATCGAGGTCAGATTTTTCGTCCAGAATACTGTTACATACAGCAAGAAATTTCTCTCGGACAGCAATCAGCTCCGAGTGTTTCCGTTGAAAGACATGGACAAAGTAGTCTGAATTCTTCACAGTCGGTGGGTTAATACCTTTAAGCAGCTCGATGATTTGCCAAACTGACTTGGTCCAATTATCACCCTCCAAAGATGCACTTGGGTTTTTCCACGTGAGGTAGCCCGATATTTGAAGAGTTTCTGAATCAGAAATAGGTCTGGCCTCATTGCTTGGACTAGGTAGTAAATTTCCCGGTTCTTGGCCCTGGTGGTTCATAAAGCCTAGAGCAATTTTGACATCCTCAAATAATTCCAGCAGGCTTCGATTTGAAACTCGGGTTTGCTCCATCATTGCATTCAAGACGACCTGGAGCCAATCGAAAGATATTTCCGTGACTGCAACTTTTTCAGAAGGCTGAGCAACTGAAACTATAGCTAATTTATCCATCTCCATTGGACCCGAATCAGTAGATAGTGATTTCGATGCACTTTGAAATTTCTCAGTTCGGAAATGCTCCAATTCTGAGATAAGGGCATTGGCCCAGGACCCAGAAGGACTCATCAATGGCGAAGAGGACGACTCCTTCAGTAAAGGCTCTTTTACTGCCAACTCCAAGCCTTGTCCCCTCGAAAGCTCAGACAACTGTGCCTCTAGCTCCAGCAATTTCGAACTTGTCTCAGAATTCAAGGCCTTGGAAGAAACTAATTCAGCATCCTTTAGAGCTACAACTTCTTTCAATGCTCTATTTTCCTCCTCAAGATCTCCCAACTGCTGCATGAGGAGGCCAGTCTTAGTACCATTGCTTGGGACTTCGAGGGGCTTTCTTTTTCTCCTCGTATCCAACTGGTTCCCCCCAAGAACTCTCACCTCGCTCTTCATTCTTGCCAGATCAGCAGGGCCTGGGAGCCTCTTCTGCATCAGCACCCGAAGCCGGTGGCACTCCCCCTCTAGCTTGGCAATCTTCCTAGTGCTTTCAAGGTGCTTCTGCTGTGCCGCATCAGCAGCCTGTCGGTTGTATTCGAGCTCCTCATTCCGGATTGAAACCTCCTTCTCCAGCATACAGTACTCATATTTGAGGAATGCATTCTCCTTCTCGATGGAATCTAGTCTCGCCATCAGGGCGTTAAACTCCAATTCAGTATCAGACTTAGATTTCTGGAAATATTCAATCAGTTGATCCTTTCCCGAGAGTTCAGAGCTCAGGCGAGTATTCTCCAGAGATAAGAAAGTCACCCTTTTCTCCATCTCTAATAGTTTCTCCTCCAAGCTCTTGGTTCTCTGCTCAGACTCTTCCCTAAGGGAATTAAGCTTCTCGGAGCATTCCTTCACTTCGGTCTCAAAATGAGCCGATTTCTCATTGGCAGCTTCAGCTCGACTCAATGCATCGTCCAATTCCCGCTTTAGTAGGGTTGCCCTTGCTTCTGCCTTCTTGGAATCTGAAGAGAAATACCGACATCAGGGCTGGTCTTTTAATGCCTAACAGTAAGTCGAACTTCTCTGAAAGGGCTTCACCTGCAATCGCCTGCTCTGCAGCTTTTGCGTGCTTTACAATAAGGTCATCTTTCTCCTGACAGTCGACAAGGACCGAAGCTAACCTCTCATTGAGACTCTTGTTCGAAAGATCGCTTCCCAAATCCTTGTCCAGTGGAAGTGTCTGCATCTTGGAAATAGGAAAAAGATGAGAGGACTCATATGTAAGATATGATTGGAAAGCTTGGAGAATCCCTGTGCATTAGAAAGAGAGCAAAACGTCCGTTACCGTGTTCAAAGAATCACAGCCGATTTTCTCACTTGTGACAATTGTTTTCTCCGAATTTCGTTTCCTCCAACGCCAAGATTTCGGGTCCATCTTCTGTTTCTGATCAACAACTACAGTGAGACCATAACTGAAAATGGACACAGAAAATTACTGAATTCTCAGTCTCTGTCCTTACTGAAGTGGGAGGAGCCCCTCCAAGCTGCGTCAGACAAACTTCCACAATTTAGGAGCTCTGAACAGAAATAAATGCGGGCCTGTGCTAAAAACGAGCTTATCTAAAGATTATGTCACATCACAGAAGACCCAGCAAGAGAAAAACAACCTGAGAGCTGAAAATGAAGAGGGCAGCAGAAGAATGGGAAAAGATGTTCATAAAAGCTGCAGGGAACTGTTCCCGCTGCTCACCTAATCACCCTCCCAGCAGTCAGCAAAGGTCGAAGATCAGCGAGAAGCAGGAGAAATTGTGACAGATTGTATATCTCCCGCCACAGTAGGCGGCCTACAGAAGAAGAGAAGAGGAAGTGAAGTCAGGGCTAAGAACCCGAGCGTGACGTTAGGGATGCAAGCGACAGCGACCTAATGCAATACAACACAAGACAACCAGCAGCAAACAACAACAACTACTCACAATCGCACGCGTGGAATTTCTTGGAACAAAGAGAGAACAGAAAGAGAGCTGTGCAGACGGGAAGACATCATCATCTTCAATCATGCGTTTTCCATGGACAAAATAAGTTCCTTCTCTCCTTGGTCAAATACTGTGACACACAACTTTTATATCTGCACGATTTCCCTTTTATGTTATTCCAATGTGGGTAGTGGGTAGAGGATACAAATAACTTCACTACAACCACATACCAGGTCAGATTTTCCGGGCGGGCATTGATGGTTGTTGGTCATAGGATGCTTGGGTTGGTTTAGTTATTTTCTAATTAGATGAACTGGAGAGTGCGGGGCTGCTCTCACCACCGACACCTACCTGGGCACTAACAACATTCGAAGGGAGAAAATTATGAGAAATGTAAAGGATAGGAATTCAACGGCAATGGAGCCGTCCAATAGACGGAGAAAGAAGAAGAGTGAAACTTGAAAGGGCAAAAGGACAACTGTGGGAACGGTCCCCACCGGTCTTTTCTGTACTGGACGAGTCATAAAGACCCCCGGCGGTGGATGTATTAATAATGCATTTGAGATGCGGAGACAACCGGAGGGACATGGCAATATGATTTTGTTACCATCTTCTCGTCGAGGTCTTGGATTCGAAACTAGGAAGTATTCCCTTGATGGACTAGTTCTTCTTTAGATGTTTGTTTGGACCGATCTGGAAAAATGATTAATCTAGGGTAAGATTGAGGAAGGTTCCATTTGGTAAAATCTCTGGACGAAATGCAAAATTTACAATTACAAGTCTAAACAATTCCTCTTAATACTAAGTAGGAGATCGTCCGTTGTTATTGAAAATGCAATTGCATATCCAAAACTTATCAATTTATACTTTTAGTGAAAATGAGTTTAATCTCTTATAAATTCATAATGAATTCAATATAATATCAGAGTAAGCGGACTCGTATCTCGTCCAACTTAAATATAGAAGAAAATTGCTTTACTTGTGATCTAATATCAGAATAAAAATACTTGACTCGTAAATAGTTATTGAGATCAGGTGTTTAATGGCACGTTGACAAAATAGACCATATTATCTCACCTATTATTTTATACTTTTAAGTTGAAATATATTCGACCATTTATGGATCCTCAATAAATTTAATACTTGCAATGTGCCACGAGTTGAAATTAGTAAATTTCTTGTAAAATGCTAGTGAATCGAGATCTTCCCAATGCCTTACCGAAGTCGGTATTTTATCACGACTATCGTTGTTGTCGTTCCCTCTTATTCGACTCTAAAGTCGAAAGGGTCATTTCCGTGTCAATGAGGAATTCTCTAGATTTTTTTTACTTGATAACTCTAGAAATTCATTAGAATTAATATTAGAAAATTTGATTATCCAGGGATGAATGAGTGAATGGATTTTTTTTTTTTATAATATGATATAGTACTATAGAATCTTTCTGTAATATAATCTATTTATATGAATATTAGTTGGGTTATGACTTTATGGTCGAATTCAGATTAGATGAACATTCTTAAACTAAGGATGACATTTAGACGAGAGATTAATTAATGCAATAGATAGGCAGATGCAGTGGAAGGTGATGAATGACTACTACTATCATAATAATATACATATAATGGTCAGTCACAAGGGATCCCAATTTGGGCGGCTGGCATTTTTGGCATATAGCATACTCAGTCACATCAACCTCATACAAATATGACCAACAAAAGTTTGCCATTATTTAGGTCTACGGGCGAGTCAGTGAGACACGGTTCACGGTTCACAGCTATACGAGAACATTAGCTCGATCGAGATGGATATGCTGCAGGAGCGAACCTCTCCATCACACATCTCGGTTTTTTTTTCTCCCTTTTCCATGTCTTTGTGATCGGTAACCAAATTTTAATGGACCCGGCACTCAATATGACGTTAAATAGAGAATTATCGAGTCCATAGAAAAGATACGTATGCATTGCTCTCTATTCTTCGGTTCCTAACACGATCTTGTAGATTTTGAGTACCCATCGAGTGCCAAATATTTATGATAGCAACATGACTGTCTACATGAAAATATGATTCGATGATCAATCAGTACGGGGGCCACGGATAAGGGCAAATTCATATCATATGCACCATGGTGCTGAGTTGTTGGTGTAGAATAAGCATTTGCACTTACTTACACAGCTAATAATACACTTACGCTCATAAAAAGTGATTTAATATACTATTATTGCTCTTAATTTAAAATTTTAAAAAAATATATTCAATTATTACCTATAAAAGTTTACATACATATCTTTATTTTTTTTTTGTATATTTTATATTATTTGAAAATCCATTAAAAATGATGGATAAAAGAATGCACTCCACATCATTTTCAAAAGGGAAAACAACATGATATCGAGTGGAGAGTCACTTTGGAATCGCAATTTAGGGTCTCCACCATTAACGTTAGTTTTGCCACCCCCCAACCTTCTCTTCATGAAAAGCTGGATGCTAAATCATGTCATCTAACGGGCGTTGTGCATCAGAAGGAATAATTGTGGCATTTCATCAATGGACCCGCCAATCATGAAAGACTTAAGACACCCCCCTTTAATTAATCGAACCCCACAAGTTTTCTTTAATTATCATTGCACTAATTTTGACGGATTACTGTGTGATGTGTGATGGGCAGGGGTAATTAGGTGGACGGTCCATCGAGAATTGAGATCTGATCACTTTCCCGTGACAGGGGACAGAGACATCAATCAAAGGGTTACCGTTGGGGACTGTAATTACAGTGACATCCAGTTCTGCTGGTAATATTCCATCTTACTCCTATATAGGCAGTAGGGTTTTGACTCCTTTCATTTCAATACTCATCTCCTACTGGATTTGATGCTCTCGTTTGTATTGTATGTCCAGAGAGAAGTTCTACGGAAACCCTAGCTTACTGAAAGTGGAGATAGTTGAGGAATAAATAATCTGTTACCTCTCCCTCTCGACAATGGTGGATTAAGGACAAAATTAACCATCGGTTCATTCATAAATTTCAAGTTGGTCGGTCCAGTTGTTGAAGGGTACGTAGAAAGAAACTCCCCTTTTTTTATTTTATCGTTGCAAATTATGGGCTAATGTCAATAATCGTAGTGGGCTGGGCCTTATATTGACTTCTCAATTCCCCTTCATTTCTCTAGTTCTCTGTTAAGGCAAAATACCGACTGCTGTGACCTAGAAATTTTGACTTTGACTTGGAGGACTGGAAAACTGTATCTAGTGCTCAACTGAATAATGCAAAGAGCAGATGTAACACAGCGTAAAAGATAAGTACTTTTCCTATTATAACACTGCAGTTTCAAATTTTTTCTCCCCATTCTTTCTTAATATATTAGTTTTACGCTTGACTTGTATTTGTAATTTCCACAGTTTTCGGTCACAACCGATGCCTGGTAAGAGCGGGATACGTAACAGAGGAGGAGGAGGAGGAGGCTGGCCGAGTTTGTGGCGGTGAAGGCCCTGCAGGGCTCTTGGCTGGCGTCTGTGGTGGGGGATAATGAATCTTGCAGGGCACATAGTTGTGCCAATGCCACCAGTAAGGGTAGTTCGGGCAAAATCTCGGGTGCAAGAAGAACCTGAAGCACTCCCAGTAAGGCCTCTGGTCAGGAATCCCATAGATGCAATTCTTCCTCACGTCCAGCACCCCACTCTTCATCAGCTTCCAGCAAGCCGGCCCGATCCTCGTGAAGAAATTGTTTGACAGGGATAGGTTCACTAGGCTCCCAACCCCGCACAGCGCTTCTGGAACCTGCAATTCAGCTCGAGATGCGGAGGAGACCGTGAAACTTTATCAGCTTGCCTAGTCTGTTATCAGTAAATGCATGAAAGAACGTAATTACACAGAATTATGAACCTTGCCGTATAGGTAGTTCCCAGCGAAGTTGAGCTGCTCGATACTCTCCAGACATGCCAAGGAGCACGGAAGCGGGCCGGTCAGCAGGTTGCCCCCAACATCGAATACGGTGGCTTTCTTCAGCAGCCCGACCTCATAAGGGAGACATCCTTTGGTTTTTCACACGAAATAAGAAGAGGAAGTTGAGGATACGAATGTGTAAGGAAAGAAAATTGCAGCATCTTCCAAGTCTCTTAGTTCTAGTAATGTACGGGAAGGAAAGAAAACGATCATGTTTAACCTGTGAGGTAATTGTTCAGGAGGAGTACTTCTGTCAACGTTGATGAAGCATTGCCAATGCTTCTCGGTATTGGGCCGGTGAACTTATTATTAGCCAACGTGAGGTACAGGACCGGAGTGGAACCAAAGTTATCGGGGAGCCTCTGCATGAAGTTGTTGTTGTTGATGAAGAGAGCGTCTAGGGCTTGACTGAAGATCTGAGGTGGGACTGACCCGGTGAAGGAATTGAATCGGATGTCCAAGAACGACAGTCCAGCTATGCCGAAGACAGCCGAGGGGAACTGGCCTGACAAGTTGTTGTTGCTTATGTCAAGCTCGTAGAAGTAAGGGAGCTGAGCAATCTTGGGCGAGATCGTGCCAGAGAAGTGGTTGCTGTTTGCGTGGAACAGTGCGAGGTCTGGGAGCCGATCGATGAACCCATCAAGTGTCGGGGCGCCGAGATAGAACCCGTTGAAATCAATCGCAGCGAGTGCGGTAGCTGAGAGGTTGTCCGGGGGAGTGTCGCAGTAAAAGCCCGTGTAGTTGCAGATGTTGGGGCCGACCCATGAGTTGGTGATCCCTAGCGGGTCCGAGGTGATCGTGAGCTTGAAGCTCTGAATGACCGGATAGACCACGGCGAGCCTGAGGTCGGCAAAGGTGAGGTTCACCGGTGGCGCCGGAGCCGGTGATGGGGAACCTTGGCTGAGTACGCCGGGGAGAGACGGGATGATGAAGAGGAGGAGGATAGTGCAGGCGAGGAAGTGCCTGTAAAGCTCCATTGATTCTGTGCAAAGAAAGTGGGCGAGGGATGATGATTATATATAAATGGTGGTCTTCATCGATCAGTATGACCCTACAGCAAGCTTTGAATCCCATCATCTGAGTGGGGTATTGCTTGTCTTAATGGAAGAAATTATGTAGGACTAATGTTTTTGGAAATGTTGTTTGCCTTTCTAAACCATTGACACTGAGCCAGCCACCAGGCATCAACGAGAATACTCCATGGAAATTAATCGAACCACTGGATTCCATAAGAATGTTCCACTCCATTACCCACCCAACACAACCATATTTTTTTCCCTCTTAAAAACCCAATAAGCTTCGAATTGCTATCTTTCATTTGTGGCCACAAGAGCATCTGTGATCGGTAGGCAGATCTTTTTTTCTGGATGATGGGATCCTTTTCTGACTCGAAGTGCCGATGCTGTGATTATCCGACTCCTAATAACATAAAGGCAAAGCTCGTGGAGAAGAATTGACCTAATGGGTTCATCATTCTAGACCCTCCACTTAAGGTTGCTAATGGAAGGAGTTGTTGATGGTACGGAAATATGAGTATTGAATCAAACGATCCTTCGATAACATATTATCATGAGAAAAGATCAACCAGATCTAGGCTGAATCCGCTGAGTTAGTGAAGGAACTTAGCATTAATCAGCTGTGAAGGGGGCATGATCTTATTAGAAAATAGAAAATTTCGGGGGATGGCTTTGCTGAGTCGGTATCTGGTCCATGTTTCCTTGTCCAATGACACTCGCAAGTGCGCGCTGGCAAAGAATTTGAAGTGGCCTGCTTAGTGGGCACTCGGGTGTAACTATCAAGAGATAAAGAAGGAACAGGAAGAACATGATGTAAGTGATACCTCTGCCTCATGCTTTTATTTATTTATTTTTAATTAACACCAATTGTAGTGTTTCCCCGCCAGCAAAATGCTCATTTTAGTTGAGAAACTCAAAAAGAAAAAAAAAATGAAAAGTATTCAAGGAACTTCGTTCTATTCATATATTCGAATTGGGAAACAGCTGGAATTGGAGAGGCAACGTTTTGGAGACAGACTCTTAACTCATATGTAGTTTAAGCAAGTTTAAGATAGGATCAATCAGTATGAATTGATTAATTGAGTGATTTAGTGCATTTTTTAAAAGCAAGATTCCAAATTCAAATATTACAAATAGCAGGAAAAAAAAATCTATAGTCACAAGAGCTTTGCAGAGTGGGCTTGAACTGGACGTCAACACCGGCCATTATATCCTCAGCAGTTCAACAGAAGGGGTTGGTGAGCGATGAGGGTCAGAGTGGGATAGGGTGCTTTCGGGCTTGATTGGTGGAACACTGAGAGAAGTTTTTTTACTGTCGGGAGAGAAGAGATGGAGAGAGCTATGGTTCAAGTTACGGTTGAGAGGAAGCTGAAGAGAACAGGGGTGAGGAGACTGGCAAAGTTGCTCAGAGAGGCTGCTAAGAAGGCGATCAAGGAGAGAGGATCTTCTTACAGTGATGGAAAATTTACTGGAAGAGATGAGGTCAAGACAACCTTAAAAAGTCTGAGAAAACATTATCTAGATGTCCAAGTGACGGATGAATGTGCATTCGTAGCAGGCCCACATTAATACGAATATCTGCATGTATTCCGTGACCTGTCTAGCTAGGTCCCTAGAAGACTAATCGTAAGTTCGTCGTAATTGATGCCATGTATCATCCTGTTTGCTGCTATATTAATGTGGTTTATTTCTGGTTCTTGCTGCTGCTGATCGAACCAAAGTTGGCTCCAGCTAAAGAATGAAGCCCAGGTTTTCCGATATATCATTGATTTCAATGGCCACAATCCACTATCTAGCCGTTCAGTTGATCTGGGAACACGAGAGGGGAGAACTGATCGATCAATATGGTCCTCCGCAGAGGTCAGGAGTATGATCTAGGGGCATTTTGAAGTTTATCTAAATAAAGAGAGACCATTACAGTCGGGTCATGGGACACAGATCCTAATCGGGTCTACAATGGTGTCCAGGAAAAAGGTCGAAGCCAAATAATATCCTTCCGAAGTTTAAGGAACCTGAGCTATCCTGTCCTTCCAAGAACAATCAGGCGCCACCCGTTTTTGCCCCCAAGAAACAGCCTTGACACAGATCGACAGTCTCTTCCTTTGACGGGGACTTCCCCAAGATTCCCAAAAATTCCAACAGAATTACAGACCGAGCCCTCTCCCGTCTTCCCCTTCCACGATCTTCCCTACATATATAAACGCTACCAATCGGATTCCTTCTTCTTCGTAAAGGGAAAAAAAAAACTTAAATCTCTCGTAGAAACATAAAGTGAATCCTCCTTCCGTCCATGGCTTCCAAGAGAAGAACTTTACCTCTATTCTTCATGGTCCTCCTCCTCGTGGCCCTGGCATCCCTCGCTTCGGCCTCTGACATGTCTATCATCGATTTCGACAAGCAACACGGGATGCACTTTGCAGTCCCCAACAACAGGACCGATGTGGAGTTGTGGGCGATGTACCAGTCGTGGCTCGCCCAGCATGGGAAGGCATACAATGGGCTGGGGGAGAAGGAGCAGAGGTTCGAGGTCTTTAAGGATAACCTGCGATTTGTCGACGAGCACAATGCCCACCCGGGCCAGACATACAGGCTGGGAATGAACCAATTTGCGGATCTTACCAATGAGGAATATAGGAGCATGTACTTGGGATTCGGGGGAAGAGGAGAGAAGAAAGAAAAAGCTTTAAAAGCGAAGGGCAGTCGCAGGTATGCCTCTGAGGAAGGTGAGGAGTTGCCTGATCAGGTGGATTGGAGAGAGAAGGGAGCTGTTGCAGAGGTCAAGGATCAGGGGCAGTGCGGTAATCTCATCTCTCTTTGGGTTCCGATGAATGAAATACGGCCTTATTCGGCACTGTTCTTTTCCCATTTTGATCCGCCCTTGTCACATATGAGAACGAGGGAAAAGAGTTGACATCTGATATAGGGGACTAGATTTCCTTTCCACCCAAATTTGACAGTTTTCTCATTCAATGAAGGGAGTTGCTGGGCGTTCTCGGCCGTGGCTGCAGTCGAGGGAATAAACAAGATTGTGACCGGCGATCTAATCACCCTATCGGAGCAGGAGCTGGTCGACTGTGATAGATCCTATAACCAGGGGTGCAATGGTGGCCTGATGGACTACGCATTTGAATTCATAATCAAGAATGGCGGCATTGACACAGAGAAAGACTATCCGTACCATGCAGCCGATAGGACATGTGATCCGAACAGGGTAATTTGCAGCGATTCAATATCGAAATAGCGGCATGTTACCCTTTTGTTCTATAAAAGCATACGATAATGTCCTCCCTTCATCCGTGTATGGTGTGTTGCAGAAGAAAGCACGGGTTGTGGCAATCGATGGTTACGAGAATGTCCCTCAGAACAATGAGGAGTCATTGAAGAAGGCATTGGCGCATCAACCGGTCAGCGTTGCCATCGAAGCTGGTGGCAGGGCATTCCAGCTCTACCAATCGGTAATGGGAGGATTCTTCTCTATGAACACTTGCAGTTAAGCTTTTTAGTGTGATGCATTGAATTGCTGGATTTAAACTCAAGAGCCACGACAATGGAGGGAGACTTAAAACTTACGTCTACGACTTCCATTTATCTCGGATCTGTTTTGCTCCCCAGGGTGTTTTCACTGGAATGTGTGGGACAGATCTGAACCACGGCGTCATCGTAGTTGGATACGGGAGTGAGAATGGAGTAGACCACTGGATCGTTAGGAACTCATGGGGCCCGAGGTGGGGCGAGAACGGATACATCAGGCTGGAGAGAAACTTCGAATCTGAAACTGGCAAATGCGGCATCGCAATGGAGCCTTCCTATCCGGTCAAGGCTGGTGCAAATCCGCCGAACCCGGGCCCTTCTCCTCCCTCCCCGCCGGTAAAGCCGCCAGTCAGGTGCGATGACTACTACACGTGCCCCGAGAAGAGCACTTGCTGCTGTGTCTACGAGTTCCGTGCGTATTGCTTCGCGTGGGGATGCTGCCCGCTCGAGTCTGCGACCTGCTGTGACGACCGCTACAGTTGCTGCCCACAAGAGTATCCTGTCTGCGACCTCGGAGCTCAGACTTGCAGGATGGTAATCTACTCCTACAGTAGCTCTTCCAAAATTTTGCAGAATGGAACCTCATCCCACCGAAGATGGCATCCTTCCTTGTCTCTTTTACTTGCTCGGAGCTTTCATGGTTTCTAACGATTGGTCCTGAAGCCGTACGGTCCCTGAATGAATGGTGTTTGAAGTTTTCCATCGTTATCCTTTTATGTTTCTCTTTTTAGTTTTGGAGTTGCTAGGAAAACACTTCTCACACCATGTTCTCATGTTTTCCCTGGTATATGGGTTTGCTTCTGCTCCCTCTCGATCTAATGATGTTGCTCAATTGAACAGAGCAAGGACAATCCCTTGGGAGCCAGAGTGCTGAAGCGGAGTTTCGCCAGGAGATATCATGCCGGTGAATTCGCCGAAACGGCAGCCTGGAGCCCTTAATTCTGCCGGAACGAGGACAGATGGACGCAGGCACGAGTTTCCAGCATGGCTCGTGGATGTTTCGACGGCCGATGAATCGTCTGAGCATTGTACATAAAAACATCGTAGCATTAGGTGGAAGAAAGCGAAACAACGTTGTTACCCTTATCGTCAACAAGCTTCCATGATATTATTATACGGACGCATGTGAAGGGTATCTCAAGAAGAATTGGAACATATTCTTACCAAATAAGTTAAATGGCAGTGACTTCACTGTAATTCATAGTTTTAAAAACCGGACCGGGCCGGCCGGTTCGACC